>BMAU01001584.1:0-197489 GCA_019973935.1 Trichonephila clavipes
CAACATAACGACTCCAAAACTGAACTGAATTGATCTGTTATTATTGTAGCGTGCCTGGTTCCACATGTGTTGTAGTTTTTGAAAGCTTACCTCTTAATTGCTCATTTAATCTTTAAAGTTAATAAATGTTTATTGTTATTTAATTCAACCGCTGTTGTAGTGAAGAATGCCTAACCACGCAACGCGGCAATTGGTGACCCACTTTTGGACTTAAAAACACGTAAGCTATTCTGTTCTACTGGCGAATGCAATACAAATTCTTCTACTACGGATGATCAGTACGTAGCGAAAGATTTTTCTCCTTCTCCTCAAGGCCATGGAAGCATCCTGCTCGGAATTCCTTTTAACTATAACTGCATTCAACAATACATGACTAGTGAAACCGTTGAAGTCGCTCGTATTGCATTGCGGCTGCCACCGTTTTGGGAAATCGAACGTTCGTCTATAGATTGCGCAATGCGACCATGCATTCACATTCAGTGGTATCTCCAGTGATGATACTAAGTATTCTGCTTTGTTGCGAACCTGGATGCTGAAACTCTCTCCTACGTGTCGGACATTGTGTTAAGCCCTCCAAACAGTGACAAATATCACACTCTCTCTCCCACAGTTGGCTCATCACCCAATTTAGCGACTCCGGAGACTAAAATTAAAAACTGCTTACTGACCTTCAGCTAGAGATGAGAAGCCCAGCCACCTGTTATGCGAAAAATGAAAGAGCTGTCTAATGGCCAACTCCAGGATGACTTTCTGCAAAGTTTGTGGTTTCAAAAAGAATGCCACCACATATCCAGACTGTTTTATCTGCATCCTCAGAGCTCTTTGGATAAACTGGCTATCATCGCTGATAAAGTTTCTGAGGTTGTTGGTGCGTCCTCGACTATCTGTGCTGCCACAACTGTTCCTCCACCCATCCCAGTCATCTTCATGCAGTGTTCAGCCAACCATGGACTCTCCTCACCAGGCAGATCCCCAAGAGCTGTCTCGCCAAAGTTGCTGAACTGACAAGAGAGCGCAAATTCTTCGCGCTACCAAGGATATAGTTCTGACCGCCGGAATCACATTCACGCTCTAGGAGTGTCAATAGAGGAGGTGACATCTGCTACTATCATCGCCGTTATAAAGAGCAGGCCCGCAAGTGTGTTTCACCTTGTGCATTTGTGCAAAACGAGTAAACTCTGTCATAGCTGGAATGGCAGAGCCCTCGAAACATACCAGCCGGTTATTTTTATTAGACCGCAAGTCTGGCCAGAAATTCCTCATAGACTCTGGAAGTGAAATCTGTACATCCCACCTTTTCCAACTATGAATAAATCACCTCAGTCTAACTTCTCCTTATTTGCTGCTGGGTCAATACCAAAAATTCCAGCCTATGGTATGGTCCGTAAAGAACTGAACCTGGGTCTGAGGCGACCTTTTATCTGGACTTTCATACTGCTGATGTATCATCTCCTATAATTGGTGCTGATTTTCTAAAAAGCACTTCAACCTTTTAATTGACCTTAAGAAAAAAAAGGTTGGTGGATGTGGAAACTCTCTTTTCACTTGTGTTTTTTCAGCCATTGTACAGCCCTCAATCCTCACTGTAGATGCAAACATTAGTTTTAAAAACATCTTATCGGAATATCCAGACCTCAGCAACCCTTCTTTAATTTCCAATCTCAGCATCACATGGCACAGTCCACCATATTATTACTGGCCCACCAGTCACCGCCAGGCCCTGAAGGCTACACCTAAACTGTATGATGCAGTGAAGGTGAATTTGAATTTCTTCTTGCTCAAGGCATTATTAGACCTTCCAAAAGTCTGGAGTTCTCCTCTTCATGTTGTGCCCAAATCTGACTCTGCTACAGTTAGACCTGTTGGGGATTACGACAGCTGAATTCTGTTACTGAGTTCGACAGCTACCCCATGCCTTAGTTTGAATGACTTTGCTCATGCACTACATGGCAAGAAGATATTTTCCAAAATAGACATTTTAAGGCATTCCACCAAATTCTATAGCTGATTGTGATATTCCAGACAGCTGTAACAACTCCATGGGGTCTTGCTGAATATACCCATTTGTGTTTTGGTCTTGTGAATGCACCACAATCCTTTATGTGATTCATGCATGAAGTACTAAGAGGACTTCTTTTGTTTTGTCTACTTGGATGATATTTTGTGTTACTCAGAAAATGCTGAGGATCATCGTTCTCACTTAAGAACTATATTCCAAAGACTGAGCTCATATGGTTTAAAGCTAAATATCTCTAAATGTGTATTTGGTGACTGAACTCATTTTCCTTGGCCACCTTATCACTCCTGATGGCATTAAGCCATTGCCTGACAAAGTTCAAGTAGTTCTTGATTACAAACAACCAGAGACTGTTGGCTCTCTGAGGAAATTTTTAGGACTGTTAAATTTTTATAGACGTTTCTTGCCCAAAGCAGCTGAACAGTAACAGTATGAATTTTTTTAAAAGGTTCTAAAGGTAAGAAGGACTCAAAGCCTTTAAACTGGTCTTTCTGAGGCAATTACAGCATTTCAGAGGGTGTAAACAAGCTCTTGCTGATGCTGCACTTCTTGCTCATCCTTCACCTTCTGCCTCGCTTGCTCTTCATGTGACGCTCTGATTTATGCCAGGAGGGCACTTCACCAAGTTGTGGACTCTGAGCTACAGCCATTACTTTCTTTTCCAGAAAACTTACTTCATCTGAAAAGTCTTACAGTGCCTACGACCGTGAACTCCTTGCTATCTACTCGGTATCCGACACTTTCGGTATATGCTGGAAGCTAGAGATTTCAGTGTTTACTGACCACAAGCCCCTCACTTATGCTTTTAGGCAAAAAAGTGACAAGTGTTCTCCACGGCAGATCCGTCAGCTGGATTTCATCTCTCAGTTCACCACAAATATTGTACACATTCCAGGACCTGACAATATTGCTGCTGATGTTCTCTCTCGTGTTTCTGCAATCACCTTCGCAAGTCAAATTGACTATGACTGTATTGCTGGACACAACAGACTGATCAGAGCTTTCACACCCTAATAGCATCTGGAACTTCCTTGGAACTCAAAAAGGTAACTTTTCCCAATTCGTCTACTGAAATTATGTGTGATCTATCAACGGGCACAGCCAGACCCTACATCCCAAAACAGCATCGCCAAGATGTTTTCTGCTATGCATAATTTATCCCATCCTGGCATACGTCGATCAGTGCATTTGATGAAGCAGCGTTTTGTTTGGCCATCAATCTCATCAGATGTAGCTAAGTGGGCAAGACACCGCCTAGCTTGCCAAAAATCCAAAATTCATCGTCATACTAGATCACCTCTTTCATCATTTCAAGAACCTTCCCAACGTTTTGATCATGTTCATCTGGATCTCATTGGACTCTCTACCTCCATCAAATGGCTACACCTATTGCCTGACAATGATTGACCGTTTTCGAAATGGCCAGAGGCCCAACCTCTCAAAGACATAACTGCTGAGACTGTGGCTGAGGCCTTCTTTTCCTCTGGGTGTCTCGCTTTGGAACTCCTGCAATTCTCACAACCGACAGGGGCAGGCAGTTTGAGTCCTCGCTCTTCAAAGCTCTTAGCAAACTACTTGGTGTTCAGAAGTGTCGTACAACTGATACCACCTCGCTAATGGGATGATCGAAGAATTGCACCGCCCATTGAAAAGTGCAATCAAATGCCATGCTACTGAGCGTTGGACAGAAGTACTCCCTATCATCTTACTAGGTCTACGAGCTTCTCTTAAAGAAGATATTCTGTGTACCCCAGCTGAATTAGTTTTTGGGACCACTATTCGACTGCCAGGGGAGATCTTTTGACTCTTCCAAGCCAGACGATGATGTTGTGAATTTTGTTTCGAAACTTAAGTCTCACATGCAATCATCACTTCACCCTAAACCACCAAAACACCATGGCAAACGTCCAGTTTTTATCCATCCAGGACTGTTGGAAGCAACATGTGTTTCTTCGCCGAGACATGTTACGTCGTCCACTTCAACAACCCTATGATGGCCCTTTCAAAGTCTTACAAAGGAAGGATAAAGTGTTTTTCCTGACATCAATGGTAAACGGGTATCTGTATCTATTGATAGATGCAAACCTGCCTTCTTCTCTAACACTGAGGACTTTCAACTACCTCAAACCAAGAATGAAACACCTGCTACTGTGGAACTCATCAATGCAACAGCTTCAACACCTGCTACTGTGGAATCTGGATCCAACAGCTTCAACGCCTAACCAGCCATCTACACGTTCTGGTCGCAAAGTTCATCTTCCAACTAGGTATCGTTGACACTGGAAGGGAGTATGCAGCGACCTTACAGCTCAACATAACGACTCCAAAACTGAACTGAATTGATCTGTTACTGGTAGTGTGCCTGATTCCCATGTGTTGTAGTTTTTAGAAGTTTTACCTCTTAATTGCTCATTTAATCTTTAAAGTTAATAAACGTTTATTGTTATTTAATTCAACCGTGTTGTAGTGAAGAATGCCTAACCACGCAACGCGGCAAACCCCTTGTAAACGAAAATGTACCCTTTTAAAATTAGTTGTAGATTGAAGAAAGACGGAAAAAAAGTAGAAATTTTAAATTTACAAATTCCACAACTAAATGCTTAACATATATGTGTTAAAAACACTATGGGGGAAAGCCTACTTATATGTTTACATTCACTAAAAAAAAAAAAAAAATTCAAAAAGGAAATATTACTACCTGATAAAACATTTTAGTATTTTATTTTTATAGTTTTTCATTCCTCTGTGTTGAATAAATAATTTAAACACTTATCTGATGAAAAAGTATGTTATACAGAACTAACATATTTTCATTATTTTAAAAATAATTTCCTTATTGGGTTTTGAAATAAAAATAAAAGGTCAAATCATTGTTGCTTGTAGTAATCCGTAGTCCTTCGATAGTTGTGACACGAGACAATGCAACATATACCAATGATTGTGACTGTTTTTTATCATATATTCGTAGACAATTTCGAGTACGTATTCCTTGACTTGTGAATTGTTGTTGCACAAGCACAAACTAATGGCAAATGGGACCTTTTCACATTTATTGTTTTATTGTTATTTAGTGGTATTGTTGATGATCGTCTACCGATTGGTACGGCAGTTCGACTTATATTATTTGCCGCAACATGTCCAGCAACTTTTTTTCGAATTTTTTGACCAGTTTTTGGTGAATCTGAAAACTCAAGCCATACAAAGTTAACTTGGCCTGAATCATCTCGTTCGATATGAACTAATTTTCCAACGGCACCATTCGCCAAACCATCGGAGACGTCAATATTGGTTGTTGTTATCATATAATATATATCTTTTACAAAAACTGTTTTCGCTATGGTAAACCTCCTGTATCAATTATCGACATTTTGTAATTTTTGGCGTACAAACGCTTGTTGTTCTGTTGATGTGCATCCAATGTAAACATCTGTAGCTGTAGAGTTATATTTTTCTATAGCTCCATCCAAAATTTTCTTATTATAAACATTGACAGCGTGATTTGTATTAAATAACCGTATTGCATGCGGACAGTGAGTATCTGCTTCATGAACAGTACATAATCGTGATTCTATTAGTTCTATTTCCTGGCTTGCTAATTGGTCACCATTACCAATTTTTGTCAGAATCGAAGAAAATACTGATTGGATTGCCTCATAACTTCTTCTAACTCGTAGAATTTTAGATTTCTCCATAGAAGTGGACTGAATATTTTTTGTTTTTGTTGCTTATATATCGGTGTCGCCCTTACTGGTGGTAACTGACGCAAATCACCAATTAAAATCATATCCAAACCTCCAAAATTAGTATTATAGTTTCCAGTGATTTGTTTTAATCGTGAATCAATGTGCCCAAGTAATTCAGCACTAATCATGCTAACTTCGTCGATGATTATAACTTTTATAAATTTGAAAAGTGCTCGATATTGATGAGCTACTTCAATACTTAAAGGAAGCAACCTTGAAAGTGTGATCTTGAATGCTGTATGTACAGTGGTACTCATCAATTGCCACAGCGACTTTACCAGTTGAAGCAACATGCTATGTATGCATTGCAAAAACCATCGGTATTGAAAACGATTATAAATTTCCATGATAAGTTTAATGACAAAATGTTTTGCCACAACCAGCTGGACCAGTCAAGAAAATTTGTAGTGGATTTCCATTTGAATATAGTAGATGCGATAATACATGATGTAAAAGCTCGCTCTGCTTATTATTCGACATCCTCATTACATTACAAAACTCGGCATTTTCCATTAAATTTTCTTTTTTTTTTGCTATCGGTCCAAGCTTGTTTAACACAGCTGCACGAATATCAGCATTATTAATTTCAGGATTGCGTTTTGAAAATAAATTTTGATATGGATCCGGCTCAGGGTATCTGTTTGCTGCTTCTGGTCATTTTCATTATCGAGAATATCATCATCACGACATAAGCAACGACAAATTTCAATAGTCTTACGAATGTCTAGATTTGATTCAAAATCTTTTTCGACGACTTAAAATCAAATTTTCATTCTCATCATATATCTGAATGAATTTTAGCTCAGACAGTATTTCGCGTCTTCGTTACGGAACGGAAAAATGTAAAGATACCATCTCTTTTATATTCATTTAGATCTTGCGCCATATCAAATTTACGATAACGTATGATGCGTGGTTTCTTTCTGAGTGAATAACTTCCGTCGTTCTTTACTGTGTAATTTGCAAAACAAATTGAGCAAGTGTGACATCATTTAAATCTTGATGTCGCTTTTCATACTTGTCAAACCAATTATCACGCCAAATATTAGTTGAATCCTCTCCAATACCCATTTCGTCTAATGCCTTTTGAGTTTTCGTATTCTTTGTCGATCAACAGGCCACATTGTGGGAAATAGTAGTTACAACAGTCGAACATTTTGACATTGGCTCTCGTAGAAGGTACCAAGCAGCTTCCTGACTTGTAATTTCTACGTGATTTAACATATTCACTCCAATTTTTCTAGTAACCTCAACAAATATCAAACTCAGGGTTTTCATTCATAATTTCGATAATTAAACGTTGAAGATGACTTACTCCTCTATTTGTTTTATTTACATACTCAGCAACGTAAGCAGCGCAAGAATACTCCTCCGTAATGAATTGAATATCCATGTTAGATTTAATTTTATTTAAAATGAATGGATTAAAGGAATTGTTCCATTTCTGACGTGGCTGGCGTTTAAAAATACTCTCGGTCTATTTATCCCAGCTCGTAGAATATTATGATAATGGTCATCTGAAAGTATGTTATTGTCTTTATAAAAAAATCATCCATGTCCAGATAATCTTTATTTTAGTTTCACACCTTATGCTTTTGTATTGATTGAAGTAATCGCGAAAACCGGGTTCCTCTTGCATAGGTGATAATATTATTGTAGATCTAGATGGCATGAAAGGCGCCTCGAATCTACACTTCTGTGGTCCGTTTGCGCCTATTCTTTTGTAACACGTAAATGTGTGTGTTTGTGAGTTTGAAGTTTTATATTACCTGATGTGCTTCTTCAGATGAAACAGAAATTAAATTATCAATTAATGTTATCGCATCAATTTTATCGTTTCCCATGGCATCAATTGGAGCATTGTTTAACCACAATAAGATATGAGCATGTGGACTTCCACGATGCTGAAATTCAATCCTCTTGAAGTACTCGACAACGTAATATTTTCCGAACGGGACTTAATTTTCGACTGTAGGATAGACATTAAAACATTTACTAATTTATTGAAGTAAATCGCGCACGTTACTGCGTCTTCATTAATTAAAGTAGTTTTTTCAAGGTAATGCAAGTTTTTCAGCAGCTTCCGTTGAAATTTCAACTCCACTATGTTTCAATGTATATAATATTTGTATTAGATCTGTCCAACCATTTCATTTGCACTTAATGTTAAAAAAAATTGTTGGTTTACCTAGTTGCCTTATCATAGCAAAAAGATCTTTTTTTACGATTCGACCTCAATACTCATGTTGAATTCGAATTGATCGTAAAAAAAAAAGCAAGATTTGTTTCAATACAATTATTGATGTAATGTTCGTCTTCTCAATTTGTTGTCGAGTGACCGCTGTATTTTACCAACATGTTTAAAAAGCAATCGTCAGGAAATCCCGAACTCTCAATCTCATAATTTTCATTGCTACGTATAAAAGATGATGCGGTGTCACAGCTCGTCGATCAGATCTTCGTAATTCACTTGATGCCATCATGAATGGTGTTGCTTTAATTCCTTCTCTGAATCTCTCGAAATTCACCCAAATAAATTGACGGAAATGAAAGCTCTTCTGCATGTTCATCGAACAGTAAGCTCCGTGGAACATTTTGTTCTCCAGGTGCAATACAAAGATATTGTTCCTCATCCCATGACAGTGTATGTTGTTGAGCAGTTAGACTTTCTTCAATAGGTATATGTTCACTAATATCTTCTAAAGGAATTTCCGTTGAAATTGAATTATTGTCAAAAAATGATTGATCCATTTTAATTTCATACATAGTATAAAGTGGTGTAGCTAATAAAAATTGTAGCCAGGTTTTTATTGTGCGTTTATTAATTATGCCCTGCAAATAGCTTGATTTATGAATTTGTTTTCGCTTGATATGTACATTAATACAATAATCATCATCTACGTTTCGTGGTAGACTTTTAATCATTGTATCAACATCAACAGGCACATTAATGATTTGCCCTAAAATTCCATATTGACCGTTGACATGTCTTAATCTTCAGATCTGCATGAAAGGTATACGAGGTGAAATTAATCTTTCAGATAAAATATCTAGTGGTGGTAAATGACTTGGAAACTGTGTGGATATTTGAACCCATTATATACAGCCATTATTGGAATGTTATTTTTGTTTAATGCGTTAAGACATGTGTTGCAAAAAGCAATTTTGTCGTTTGATACATGAGGAAGAATTATATTTAATATCTCTTGGTGTTGAATAGATGCATATTTTAAATCTTCTTTAAACCACAATCTCTCACATACTGAGCAAACATGCCCAAACGAGTTATTGATAAATTTTCCTTAAATTCCTTGTGAGCATTTGATGCCTGAAAAAGTAGGATAAGGTACTCGTAAATCATTATCTTGAATACGTCTCGTATTATTTGTAATATTGACATGATTCTCATCATCGATATTATTATTATTAATATTATTATTATTATTATTAATAATAATATTATTATCACCATTATTATTGTTATTATTATTATTAATATTATTATTATCACCATTATTATTATTATTATTATTATTATTATTATTATTATTGTTGTTATTAGCATTAATAATATTTGATGATGTTGGAAAATCTTCAATGATGTTTTCTGAAAGGCTTGTCAATGATTTTTTCTTGCTCTAAACTCACGAACACGTTCTGTTGAATTTTTTTTTCTTTTAATTGGTAAAGTCGAAGTCGAAGGTTGAGAATTGTCTTGTTCTTGATGTACTTCAACTTCAACAGTGATTCGCGTCAAATCATTTGACTCTTGATTTTCTTCAGATTTTGTCTTTTCGAGCTCTGTAGTCACGACTACGCTCTGCTGGAGTTTTTGGTGTAGTTTCTGTAATGATGGACGATGAGATATTCAACTCTTGGCTAGCTGCATTTTTAAAGCCTTTTTCGCTCTCTAAATTCTCGTGAACGTTCTGTTGATGTTTTAGCTGGCCGTCTAATAGATATTTTATTTTTAAGTGTTTCACACTCTCGCACCACAATTTTTGCATTGCAATCTGAAAATGAAAAGTTATTTGAAATCAATATTTAATAATAAAAATAATTAAAGAGAATTATTAAAATAAATTTATTTTATATTGTTTGAAAATAATATAGTCAAATCTCAGATGTTGAATATTAAATTAAAATTTCTCGTGATTTTTTGTAAATATTAAAAATACCTAATCCAATTTAAATATATACAAAATTTTTGTAAATTAATGATAACTCTAGAAATTCCAATTTTTAAATTAAAATTTCGTCAAAAGAATTTATGAAATATTGTTATTAGTATTTTATGCACAATGATTTATTGAAATCTCAAATGACGAATTGTAAATAAAAATGCAACGTGTTTTTTTGTCAATATTAGAAATTATTAATTAAGTTTTGTTTTTGAATTCAAAATTTAGAAAAGCGAATTTATGAAATATTTTTATTTTATGGTAAATGATTTATTAAATTATCAAATGACGAGTGGCAAGTTGAAATACCACATGTTATTTGTAAATATTAAAACTACCTAACCTTCAAACCAATTATCATAAAAAATTGTAAATAAACAAAAGATAACAGATATATTACTTACTTCGAATAATTGCTTGATACAGGACAACTTACAAATTTATTCACAAAGTTTTTTCACAAAGTTTTTCACAAAGTTTTTATTTTTTATTTATAAAATTCACTTACTGTTTATTCACTGTAGAAGTGTCTAATAATATTGTAAATATTACGCTATGCGACAGAAATGCCATCTAAAGTTCTAATAATTAACTAGTAAACGAATACACAACCAATAGGGCGTGTATTCTTTCTCGATATCCCGTATTCTCTCTCTCTCTTGTTCAATCTTTCTCACCTCGCCCTGTCTTACTCTCTCTCAATCGGTCTCGATCACTCTCTCTCTCTTTTCCGACACTTCCGTTGCATACCGGCGTGACGTTTCATCTGTAAAAATTTTACCCTCATGCGCTTAAAGAAGTTTCACTTCAAAATTGATTAAAAATCTTCATTTAGCAATTAATTGTGACATACTGTTTGCTTAAGTGGCAGTAAGATATAAAATATTGTTTATTGATAAAGACTTATTAAATATTTAAAAATTATAAAATAAAAGCTGGTTTACCCATTCTTTGAACGAGTGAATTTAAAAGTTAAACAATACAGAAGTTTTTAATGAGTATTTTTACATGAATCTCAAATTAAACAAAAGAAAGCTTATTGTATCTCAGCTTAACAAAAAAACTCATGTTTGTTAAATTGTAAGTCTGTAAATCTAATATAGCTGATATAAAAAAAAGATTATTTGTATTAATAACTCCCTGTAACTCTCTTATGGGTCAGTTTTTGAAAACACCTTCCTAAGCTGATCTCTGCTCAGCAAAAGTAACATTGCTGACTTTTTTACATTACAACTTTTGTATAATGAATGCTTAAAATACTATAAATAATTTATATCTAGGAGTGTAATACGTTAATATTACTTTATCTTGTATTTATTTTAAGTTAAAATTGTTATCTGCCTCACGCTCCGCCTGTTCAAACCTTCGCAGTTCTGATTGTGGAAACGTTTCATTAGGTTTAGCTACTTTCATAGCTCGAACTTTGAGAAAGATTAGACTTACGTTTTTTTGCAGCATAATTCTTAGTAGGTACTTTTCTACTCTTACAAAAAATGTCTATGGTAGTTACTATTTTTATACTTAAAAATGCAATATGCCTATTCAATTAAAATTATAGTGTTAAAATTAACTACTAACCACTACAAATTATGCATGTTTGTCAAAATGATGTAGTGGGGGAAAAAAAGACAAAGTTTATCTACTTTAAAAACAAGAAGCGATAAAGAATTTATTTTGATATAAGGATCAATTTATTACTACCATATGTGCATAACAAAATTTTAAAAAGGGCATAGAAATAAGTTATCAATTTTTACTGTATTTAGGGTTCACTCTTTTGGCAAAAGCACACGGCCCGGTGTAGACAAAAAATAGGTAGAGTTTTGCTTCACACATAAAAGATAGATGTATGCTGTCACCAAATTTTGAGAAATTGCCAATTTGGCGTGCTTTTGCGTAATGTGTTTTGGAGTAGCAACCTTTCCACAACATTCAACCTTTTCCTTGACTGATAAAAAACATTCAGGTGGGTTACCATATTTGGTGCATTTATCAATTTTGCAAGAAAAACTGTGGCGGGATATTCCTACTTACTTGACAATTAGTTATATTTTGGACACTTCACTCAATATCTTTATAAATTATAGCCTATGTGTTATTCTGATGTATAAGCTATATTATTGTAAAGTTTCATTAAAACCCATTCAGTTGTTTTTGTAACAAACATCCATCCATATATACATCCAAACTTTTACATTCATAATATTAATAAGGATAGTTTTAGTTATTTATTGGAAATATCTTGATAATATGGATTTGTAACTGTTCTGAGTTGTTGACAACACAGACATTAGCAATACCCAAAATGATACAGTCAGCACAAGCACTGAAACAGAACAGAACTTCACCTGTTCCTCACTGAGTTTGGCTTCATAGTCCCTATAATCACAAGTACCAATACATATATACACTTGGTTCTCTTTTATGCGTTTTTTTTTTTTTATGCGATTTTAGAGTTATGCGGTTTTTTATGGCAAGAAAAAAAAAAATTTTTTATTCATATTTAATTCTTTTTAGTGATTCACTTTTTCTGAAAACGAATAAGAATAACAACTACAACTCTACTATTACGCAATCAATACAAAAAATTTTTATTCATATTTAATTCTTTTTGGTGATTCACTTTTTCTGAAAACGAATAAGAATAACAACTACAACTCTACTATTACGCAATCAATACAACGAAAGAATTTCTCCTTTATATGCAATCTGATGACGTAATTTTATCTTCAAGTGATGAAAGTGATCTTGCACCAATCCACAAACGGGTTCGCACATTATCAGACAGCGAATAATGATGAAAACATTCTTAATATGATTTTAAATGAAGTTTTGTTTTGTTACATATTAAGTTTTGTTTTTTGTTTTTAACATACATATGTGCCATTTATTAAAATATGATGGGGAAAAAATAAATCTTATTATTTATAAATCTTTTTATGCGATTTCTGGTGCATTTTAAAACATTATTTGGGTTTTATGCGATTTTTGAATAAATGGAACGTATCCATCATTTTGCATATAAATGTATGTCTTTTTTTTTGTGCGATTTTTTTTTATGCGGAGTTCCCTGAACGCATCTACCGCATAAAAAAAGAACCAAGTGTACAAGCATAAACCTGCAGTAAGCTTTTATAACAAGAAAAGGGAGTTTTTCTTTAAGTATTTAACTACTGTCTCTCAGCCCTATATATAATGAACTCCTATTTTACAACTTTTTCCTGGATCTAGTTTATAAAGTATATTATAGAAAGATGAATGTAATGAATTTCCTACATCAAGGGTGGCCAACCTTATAGCTATGGTGCGCCAAACAAATCTACAGCATGCCACATCATAGGGAATATTTGAAACAATTCAATTCCGGTGGCAATACATATAGATTTAAAGATAATAACATAAAAATAAGCTCTACACATAAAATATATATATTTATATTCCTTTAACATAGGTAAAAATTCAGATTGTACATATAAATACACATCTTGTAAAAAAATTGATTAAAATAAAAAATAACAAATATAAATATTTCAGCAATATAATGAGTATACCTTCAATAAAATTTTTAATTTAAATATGAAACTTGTCCCTGCAAAGCTCTATTTAATATCGCAATATAAGTGGAATAATTTGTAACTTACAATCTGATTCGCACATCATTCTGAATGTTCAACTATTACACAATTTCTTTATGGACTCAAAATATATTTCATAAGATAAATAAATTTCTTCATATATATATATATATGGAACCAAAAGCGGAAAGCAGAGTGCATGCAATTTTCTTCAAACAATTAAATCACTCTGAAAATGACATGCAGCAGTCAAAAATAGATGTCAATTTATTGATAGTTACTGTGCAGAGATTTTTTCATAATTCAGTAAATACTGCTTTAAATAATTCTGAATCTTTCTTTTCAGGATGCAGTAAGAAGTGATGTTTCATTTTAAAAGTATTACACCATCTTTTTGACATGATGTGAATATTTAATGAGTCATTTAAACAAAGGATGTTAATGTTTTTTTTCACATAAACCATTTACATATATTAGGTGCTTGTTTCATAGCACTCTAAATAATACTCAAGTGTGTTGAGTTTTCATTTAATTCAAACATTAAACTTTATCAAAATCTACTGGAATTTTATTCTGCTTGCTCATTCAACGGCGGCAAACATAGATCTACAAGTTGTACAGAGAAATGCCACGTTTTTCAGTATTTTATACAGTTATGTTGCAGTTAAGCATAATACAATCGATACGACTACATGAGTAAAGAAAAATATAAAAACAGAAATATAAATTATGAAAACCATTTTAAAAATTAACAGAATTTAAATGCATTTATATAAAATAAGTTTAACAATTATTATTTAAGTTTAACATTTATTTGAATAGAATTAATTTCTATCTTGCCAATATCACGTTTAGCGAATTCGAAAAACAGTTGACAGGTGCAGCCATCTAGCGAGAGAAAATCTCTACAAAAACTGTCCTTTACATTACTCCCTTGCCAGTAACAAAGTTACGATACAAGAAAAAATATATGGCAGGACAGTTTCAGACTTATTGAACAGATTATAATTTCATTTTTTTTTTTACAAATTAAACTTATACAAACCGCTTTTAACACAATTATTACTAATCATTGCATTACACAACACAAAATTACTACTACAGGATTGCTACAGAAGTCTTAATGCACAAAATATGCTACAAGTTTAAAATATTTAAACACAGCTACCTTCCTGTTTCTTAAAAAATACATGGAAAATACAACTAAAATGTTCAGCAATTACTTTAAATGTATATTTATACTGAGCAACAATCAAATTTAAACAAAGTCAAAAAAGAGTATATATAAGATATGCAATAGCTCAAAAAAAAAATAATAAACTACAGAATGCTTTTGCAAATACACAAAACTCAGTCAATATTTGAACGTGGGAAACTAAAAAAGTACATAAATATTTTGCGAAAAAAAAAAATCATTCATATTCCAATGAAAGTTAACATGCCATTAAAAAAACATTTCAAGTTACTCTGCAATGACAACACCTTAATTTTTGAATATTATGAAACATATCAAATCCAATAGTGTTAAAAATCAATTTTCATATTTACATACACAATGGGTAATTTTATAATATATACATACAGAAAACTTCCTATTTACAAGAAAGAATATCAGAAAACTTTAGTTTCAATTCACCACATAATTAATTATAACTCAGTTAATCCCTAATACAATCCATTTACCACAATTGAGCATTTTTATGCAAAACAGTATCTATTTATACACATTTTATTTGATGCTAACACATATTATTTCTACACATAGAATTTGATGCTAACACATATCTATTTATAAACATAGAATTTGATGCTAACACCTGTATTTATATTGATATCCTGAAAATTTTATGTTCACTATTAAATACATAATAGATAATTTTGTTAAAATACATACTTTCCAATTAAGAAAAAAACACATTCTATAACACATTTAAGAGATGAGATGCCCACAAATTGTAATACTAATGAGGGAAATTCTGTCGACAATGTAAAAAAAACAGTAGTAATGAATAATTATTTGTGACATAAAGTTGAACTTTGTATAACATATATGAATTTGAATGCGAGAATGTATGTGGAAAATTTTACATCATGCTCTTTAATTTCTTTTTATTTACAAAGCTTTTGTTTGATTTAGATTCTCGCTGTTATGAAATTACACACAATTCTACTTAAGCTTACAACTTACTGATGAGGTTATATCAGGATAGTGGAAGAATAATTATTTAAATTTCACAATACTAGCATAAAAATCATACATGTACATATAACCAATTAAGAGTCAATTTTCAATTCTAAAATCCAGGAATTAACATACATTGTCATTTTATAAGGATATCTACAACATTTAAAGCAGTGTTTACTATAACTTTTTCACTATATGTACATGAATTGCATTACCAAGAGAATTATTACCAAGTATATATTTAATCAATTAGATACATTTTTATAAATGGTGATTTTCAAATTTACTAATTTTTAATAACTGTTTACTAGTAATAAGTGAAAGGAATTTCAAACTTTAACACTTACATACATAATAGTTGCTATTTTGTTTATTCTCTAAATCTTACTGTTTTTTTTTTATCTTTCTACCACAGCTGGTAGTAGATTGTTCATCAGGCATTGGGGAAAGTTCTTTCCAATTTGAAATCTCATTTTTTTGTCCAACACTAGTTTGTTCATTTTGATTGTCCACTGCTAACGAATAGGCAGGTTTCAGTCTATCTACAGAAACATTAACTGTTTTATCCTTGATTAGGATTGTGAAATATTTATCATACTTTTTTTTGTACAGTATATGGTCCTTCATATGGTGGTTCTAATGCTTTTTAACTCTGTCGATACGAAGAAACACATGGGAACAGGATTTCAAATCTTTATGCACAAAGATATTTTGCTTCCTGTTGCTAGGAGACTTCAGTGGCTTTAGCTCTGCCATGTGCTGCTGTAATTTGGCAACAAAATTCTGTGGATCCATGTTAATAGTAGGAGGATCAAAAAATTCACCAGGTAATTTAATGGAAGTACCATAGACCATCTGTGCAATTGTGTAACTAATGTCAGGTCTTATGGCAGCTCTTAAACCTAACAACACAGTGGGTAATGACTCTGTCCATCTAATATTGTTGTGAGCTTTTATAGCACCTTTCAAGGTCCTATGTAAACGTTCAACTTTCCCATTACATTGAGGGTGATAAGATGTTGTGTGGGCTACTTTAGCACCACATATTGCAGCTATGCTTCTAAATAAATCTGCCTCAAACTGTCGACCTTGATCTGTGACTATTTTGGCAGGTACTCCAAACCTGCAGATCCATTTCTCATAAAATGCTCTCCCAACTATTTCAGCTGTTATTTCAGGTATAGGAATTGCTTCCATCCAGCAAGAGAATCGGTCAATGCAGGTTAAGCAATACTGCATCCCTTCTGAAGGTGGTAGTTTTCCAATGAGATCTATGTGAACTACACTAAACCTTTCATCTGGTTGTTCGAATTCTCCTAATTTGGATTTTGTATGCCTGCTGACTTTACATTTTTGGCATCTAATGCAAGCTTTTGCCCATTCTCTGACTTGCTTTTTAATATCTGACCAGACATATTTTTCAATCATCAGTTTAACTGTAGATTTAATACCAGGGTGAGCTAAGCCATGAATTAGTTGGAATATTTGAAACCTGAATTTTTGTGGAATGTAAGGCCTAATTTTTTTTTTGTTGAGATGTCACACCAAAGTTTTTTTCCAGATGGCAATGTCGAAGGTTTAAATTTTAAAGAATTGTTGTGCAATAATTTTTGCAACTCTTCGTCAGTAGTTTGCTCTTCTGCAATTTCCTCAAAGTTGATTTCAGAAATTGAATCAATTCTGGATAAGGCATCTGCAACAACATTATCTTTACCCAATACATGTTGAATGTTACAACTAAATTCTGAAATGTATTGAAGTTGTCGTTGTTGTCTTGGTGATGCTTTTTCATTTTTGCTTAAATGCAAAAGTTAGAGGCTTGTGGTCAGTATATATAACAAAATCATTCCCTTCCAGCAGGTGTTTGAAATGTTTCACTGAAAGGTATATTCCCAATAGTTCTCGGTCATAGGTACTATATCTTGTTTGTGTTTCATTTAGCTTCTTTGAGTTAAAGGCTATTGGTTTCCAACTCTCGTTTTCTAATTGCTGGAGTACTGCACCCACAGCAAAATCTGATGCATCTGTGCAAAGTGATAGGGGTAGTCCAGATCTTGGAAAGGATAAAAGAGCAGCTTCGGCAAGGTCAGTTTTGCATTTTTCGAAGCTTCTCCTGGTGTCATCAGTCCAATGCACTTTTCTGCGGTCTTTCTTTTTCGCTCCTTTTAACAGTTCATGTAGAGGTGCTTGGGTCTTAGCAGCATCCTTTAGGTATCTTCGGTAAAAATTTATCATGCCCAGAAACGTCCGCAGGTCATGAATAGTTTCTGGTAGTTTGTAGTTGAAGATAGCTTGAATTTTTCTGGCAATGGCCGAGAACCTTCTGCAGTGATCAGAAATCCCAAATATTCAACTTGGGCAGCTCCCATCACTGATTTGGAGACATTTATTCGAAGTCCATATTGCTGGAATCTTTCAAATACCATTTTTAGGTGTTCACTGTGTTCCTCTTCAGTAGATGAGGCAAAGAGTACATCATCAAGATACGGAAAAACAAAGTCGAGTCCATACAGTACTTCAGTAATGAAACGTTGGAAGGTTGAAGGAGCATTCCTCAGTCCAAAACTCATAGTATTGAACTCGTACAAGCCAAATGGGGTGGTGATGGCAGTTTTTTCTTTGTCTTCCTCAGCAATAGGTATCTGATAATAAGCCTTTACTAGATCTATCTTGGAAAATATTTTTTTATCCTTCAGGATGTGATTAAAGTCCTCAATTCTAGGAATTAGATATCGATCTGGTATTGTCTGTGCGTTGAGTCGCCTGTAATCGCCACATGGTCTTAATGTTCCATCCTTTTTATTTACTAAATGCAATGGACTTGCCCATTGAGATTTTGAGGGTCTAATAATGTCGTTGTCCAGCATAAATTGGAACTCTTGCTTCGCCAGCTTCAACTTATCAGGGGCTAGTTGTCTTGCCTTCGAATAAACCGGTTGGCCAGTTGTTAGGATGTGGTGCTTTACTTCATGTTTAACAACTCTGTTAACCAAGTTTGGCTTGGTTAAATCAGGATACAACTTAAGCAGGTTGAAATATTTGGAGGCTCTATTGACTGTGCTGAGATCTTTATTTTCTTGGATGGTAGCAACTTCTCCTTTAATTGAAAGATTTGTTACTCCATCGATTAATTTCCTGTTGTGCAGATCTATCAGCAACTGGAATTTTTGAAGGAAATCAGCACCTATGATTCCTCGCTCAACTTTAGCAATAATAAACGGCCACTGAAATGGGCGTCTTAGGCCTAGATCCAGCGTGAGAATTTTCAGACCATATGTTGGAATTTCAGTGCCATTAGCAGCATACAGTTTATATTGAGAGGCTTGGCACTCACCTTTCGTTTTTGTCCAAGGGAGGATCGAGACGTCTGCTCCACTATCCACAAGGAATTGACATCCGGTTTCTCTGTCCTTGACAAATAACCGGAATTTGCGGCCTAAAATATCGGCAGCAGGACTCGCCGCGGCGTCTACTGCTGGTATTCGTTTTCCGGCTCATTGAAACTGCACGGCTGTACGCATTTACCAGGGAGGCACTTCTTCCCGAATCGGAAATGGTAGAAGCAATATCGTCCCTGAGGATTGTAGCGGCGCCTTGATTTGCTGCGACTTCTACTCCTCTGATGGTGATGAGGGCTAGAGCTCCGGACTTTTCGTTGTAGCTTCAAAGAGGCAAGTTGTTCTTCCAGACCTACTAATTTAGAGAGGAGTTCATCCACTCTTAGGGAATTTTTCTGAACCACTGCAGCATCAATTGTTCTTAGCGCCATCTCCACGATCTTGTTAGCCAATGCGCTATTTTGTCATTTTCCAGTAAAAAAAAAAAAATCCAGGGTCACCAGTTATTAGGTGCTTGTTTCATAGCACTCTAAATAATACTCAAGTGTGTTGAGTTTTCATTTAATTCAAGCATTAAACTTTATCAAAATCTACTGGAATTTTATTCTGCGTGCTCATTCAACGGCGGCAAACATAGATCTACAAGTTGTACAGAGAAATGCCACGTTTTTCAGTATTTTATACAGTTATGTTGCAGTTAAGCATAATACAATCGATACGACTACATGAGTAAAGAAAAATATAAAAACAGAAATATAAATTATGAAAACCATTTTAAAAATTAACAGAATTTAAATGCATTTATATAAAATAAGTTTAACAATTATTATTTAAGTTTAACATTTATTTGAATAGAATTAATTTCTATCTTGCCAATATCACGTTTAGCGAATTCGAAAAACAGTTGACAGGTGCAGCCATCTAGCGAGAGAAAATCTCTACAAAAACTGTCCTTTACACATATATAAACATTTTTACAAACAACATTTTTACCTCACAACCTTTTGTTATTTTTTAAATGTACAATAATATACTTCTATTCTTTAAAAACTACTGCTATTCAAATGTATGTACATATTAGATTTTATTTTTAATTAAATACATATTTCAAACAAATTGCAAAACACTTTCATATACAAATCTTTTATTCTGATCATCAGACCTAATGAGAACTTCATACATGATTAAGAGAATGCTGCTAAAATTCTTAAGAAACAATACACATGCAATGAAGCAATTTATTATTTTACCATTATTGCATTAAAATAATAATTTAAATATAATGTACAATTACTTTCCCCATTCATTTTAACACAAATACAATTTTAAAATAATGGAGAAATTATTCCACAAATAAATTTTCTTTCTGTTGAATTTTTCCCAACCATGGGATTATTGTGATGTGAAATAACTAATTATTTTGAATCACATAATTTCTTTCAAACCAAACTTTTAATTTCTACACTATTGCTAATTCATTTTTTTTAAAAAAAAAATTGCATTGCATGTACTGCTCTTTCTTACAGGAGAGACAGATTCATACTTCTCAATAAAATAGCTTTAAAAAAATAATCGTTGCAAGGAATGTTTTTATAGAAAACCGCTTTTTTAATGTTAGGGAAAAATCTCCTGTAACTGAGAAATTCTTCCCTTAAACTGACATACTTTTCCCTCCAACAAACTGCAAGAATTTTCCTTACCCTACCAATCTCTAAAATAGAATAGTCCATTTCTGGCAGTCTGGAGACTCTAGTATTCGAGTCTGGTTTACTCGTTATCCTCGAACCACCTTGTCAGATAGGTGGCGCTCTCTTGGCATTACGTCATTAAGGAATATAGGAGGGATACGATATGTGCACATCCATTCCTACACAATATTGATAACAATTGTTAATTTGATCAATTATTCCGTTTTATCAGAACCTTATATATTCTCAAGAGTTTTAAATGCAAAATATTTATACAGAAAATAATAGTGATACAAACGTAATCCAGAAATCACCAAGATTGTAAATAATATATTTTTTTCTCAGTTCCCCATCGTGGCAGGTAAGCAAGTTTAAATTTTTGTTGCATGACTTTAAAATACTGGAATGTAGTACTACAATATATTTATTATAATGTAGTTTGTGGTACGTCAGGGAAATATTTAGTTCATTCTGCAACACTTGCATTCTGCAGTCTAATTGTAATATCACCTGAAAGCTGGATTTTAGATTTACCATTTTCAGTCATATTCCATCCCTTTCAAGTATTATTTATCACAGTAGCCTGCGTACATTTTGGTCATGGCATTTTCCAAAAGGAAAAAAAAATAATGAAAACAAAGTAAAGAGCTTTTAAATTATATAAACTATGTGTCAAAAAATAAATTGGTCTTTAAATCAGTCTTAATTAAGTAAATGTGAGAAAACTCAAAAACTTAAAGCAAACAGAAAGGATTTTAGAAATTAAAATTGCAGTTAATAGACATTTCACACGAAATAATGGATTGTGTTAAAAATATTTTTAATTAATTCAATCTAGGAATTAAAAAATGCTTTAAAATTAAACCGAATTTAAAATCAAAACTCAGAAAATTAAAATTTCTTAAAACCTAATTGGTTTTTAGATCAGAAATTGAGCAAGTTTTCCAAATATATGAAATATATATTTGCAATAAATTGGGAGAAGTTTCTGTTGGCCGTGAAGTGGAGAAAGTGTCCATTTCACAATCCTCGCCCTAGGCCACAGCTGTAAATGAGAAACCTCCCCTTTTTAACAACACAGAAACCGAAAAGCAATAAAATCATCCCCTGCAAAACCATTTGAGGACCTTCCGCAGTTTTAAGGGGGAAGGCATAAAACTGCGTTGCGTTTTCGAAGCAGTTCGCGAAATTCATCTGAAACATTTTCGCTACCACTAGCTTTGAAAAAGTAGACCGCTTTCGAAGTGAAATTCAATTAGCGGGTCATCCACTCAGAGGGTTAACTGTGTCACATCCATATTACCTTTCAGGCTCACAAACATAAACTACGAACCAAAACCGCGCCCCACGTTGGGCGCCAAGAAACAAAACGTGAACTCACCGCTAGACGATTCTTTACTCCTTATTGCAGGGCTGACATCTAACCGATGTCCGGTTTTGGTGTAACTATAGGTGATGCCATTCGCAACAAACAGGCACATAATGCACATTTCAAAATTAACCTTTTATTAATTTTTAAAAGTACAATAATATACTTCTACTCTCTAAAAATCTATAGCTATTAAAATGTGTGTTCATATTTGAATATATTTTTTATTAATTAAAAATTTCACAGAAACATTTTCATAAGCAAATATTTTTTTCTCATCATCAGAAACAATGTTTTCTTGATACGTGATTAAAAATGCTGCTAAACTTTGTAAGGAAATAGAAAACACAAAGCATCTAATAAAACAATTTATCATCTAACCATTATTGCATTAAAATTTTGTTAAAGAAAATGTACGATTACTTTTCCCATTCATTTTATCATACATAAAAGTAAAATTTTTTTAAAAAAATGTACATATTATTCCAAATGGTTTTTTCTCAACTTTACGATTATTGCGACTCTTTTATATATTTTGAACCACATTATTCATTTCTAACAAAAAGTAAATTTCTTTACTGTTGCAAAATCATTTATTTACTTTAATTTAAATTTCATTGCATCCACTACTTTTCCATGATTTTCTAACTTTTTACAAATGCTTGCACAGAGAAATGTTTGCAAAAAAGTTGCTCGGAATACTTTTCAAGTAGACATGAATAGTTTTCTCAGATTTCTTCAGGAATTAATTCCCTATAACTGAGAAGTTCTTCCCTTTAACTGAGAAATTTCCCCTCTTTCAAACTGCGAATTCCTCTTTACCTCCCTAGCTGTAAAATAAACTTGTCCATTTTTCGCGCAATCCAAACACTTTCGAAAAACCTCAACGTTCATAGCTGTAAAAGTTATGCTGAGTTAGATATATTCAGTTTATATTTCTGTGTGTTTAAACTCGTGACTGGGTTAAGAAAATTGAATAGGAAAACATTGTCCGTCCGCAGGATTCTTTTATTTTTCTGCCCACATCAGTTTTATGCATAAAATTTAGAGGTGAGTAAATCGGTTTTAATTTATTCTTTTTATTTTTCTCTTAGGACCGATAAAGCTTGTAGTTCGGTCATTAGAATTTTAGGATAGGCGATACTAAAGCTGTGTTCAGTTAATTTGATATTTTTAAACGAATGAAAACAAGTATTAGTAAACAGAAAACATTGGGTTCAAATTAATTAAAAACATTGGTCTTTGCAGCAACTTTAAATACATTTTGAATTTCAGTCCCTTAAGAGCCAACAAAAAATGTGATAGCAAGTCCGGATGATTCAGTAATTAAGTGACAATTAAAGATGATTCTACAAATGCCTTAGATTCTTAATTTAAACATTATCATCATGAAAATTTCTCAATATGAATCAACTGTGGAATATTGTAATTGGGACAATTCTCTAACAACTATGAATAGTATTAATTAAAAGGGACTTTTGTGTTACCACCTCTACATTGTATTCATTCTTTATGCATCAGAGAAAAATTAAAATTCAAAATGTAATGCTGCAAGAAAAACAGATTTCATTTTAAGAATGCATAAAAGTTTTCAATATTTTAAAAAATATCAAAAACTCATGCAGAGCTATCTATATAAAATATTTTTAAAAAATGATTAATTTCCAGGAAACTTAGAAAATAAATTATATTCATTATGCATGTAATTCCAAAAATAGCTGAATCAACATTCATTCATCTAAAAACCAAAAAAAAAAAAAAGATCAAAAAAGGCCTGTTGTGCTGTCTCCAGCAATTGTAGCAATATTCCCATCCATGACCAGTCAAATTTTTAATGCAAATTCATTAATACTTTACCTAATAATGCAGAAAATATACAAAAAGAGACAATTTAAAATTTATGCAAATACAATGATTATATTTTAGTATAAAACAATTTTGCATTAAGAAGTAAAATTTTATTTTGTACCAGCAGCAGTTTTAAGAGAATTTAACCAGTTTTTCTTCTTTTTGAATGAATGTAGGGAATGTGTAAAGGCAATTGAGTTAGCTTTAAAACATCTGTGGTTTTCGTAAACTATTATGTTGGCCCAAGTAAATTTTCTCATAGAGGTTGAGAGGTTATTCTTTTTAAAAGTAATTCTTTTCTGAATACATCAACAGAAATTTGTAAATAAAATTAGTATTTGTAGAAGGGTGCTATTATCAACTGATTCATCAGCTTGCACTTCTTAAAAAAATATCCGTGTCAGAAATTGTCATTCCTGAATTATTTTTGCAGAAATTCCCTTTTCATCATTCTTCCTAATTATTTCATTTTTTGCACTAGAATTTTATCAAAAACCACCCCTTATAACTTTACTGTGGCACATTTTTTGAAGGAAGTCTCTATCAAGTAGTATTTTATTCAGAGTTAGTGACATGATCTGAAGATTTCAATACTTAACTATCTAAAAAGAATGCTTAACTATAAAGCACATGTAGAACTATAAGTAAGTTTCTTCCTAATTCTTCAAAAGACTTGAATTAAATTACCCACTCTCAAGTTTTGACTTGTTTAAATGCTATGCATATTGTTTCTAGTATAACATTAATATCTCAAAAAGGGAATCTTGACATTACAATTGTGGAAATAGATTTGAACTAAGCTCCTTCCGTTCCAGACGCCAGTACTTTATCGATCACAGCAAAACGATCGCCTTTGCGTGATGTCCAAGTACTGGTTTTTATTTGTTGTTGTGGTTTCTAATGCCACCTGTCTGACATAGTCAGATTGAGGCCCACGAAATTCATCATGGCAAGGGGCTAGAAGTACGCCTGTCATTGGCCTTGAGCATCATACAGGTGACAGTACGATTTAGCTCGGCGAAATTCCCTGAAGGGACGATAGATGACGACACCACCTATCTCCAGCTTCACAATTACTGCATTGAACTGAAGGGGAGGGAAATATTCTCCAGTCCCTGCAGTGACTCAGCCCACAAGACTTCCGACCCACGGATTTAATGAGCACATACTCTGTGTGTACTTGGAGGGTATTGGATGGCATCGGGCATCGAATCCAGACCTTCCAGTCTGGAGTCCACTGTTCTAACCAGTAGGCTACCCACTGCTCGTTACACTACACGCCCACCAGTAAGATGGATAGGCGAATGATTTTTTTTCTTTTTTTCGTTTGTTTGTTACGGAGAGAGCATGTTTATTTTTTTTATTCTCTCTCATTTATTTTTATTCTTATTTATTATATTTATTTTATTTATTTATTTTTCTTGCAGTAGATGGCGTCAGTACAGTTCAGAAAGTTGTGTTTTCTTACTTCAGTCCAGGATCACCAATGTAGGATAGATTTGAACTGGGCACCTTCAATTCCAGTACATTTATCGATCACTCCAAAACAATCGTTTTAACGTGATGTCTAGGTACTGGTTTTTATTTAAATACCGCTACACGTCTTTCATGCTACAATAGATTAATTATAGCTTAATTAAAATATTAGAAAGAAAATAAATAGATTTGAAGATTTTACTGAATTCAGATAATTTCCACTGTGCTAGTAAGAATTCATTCCTGTACCTCTTTACGAATATACTTGAATAACATGCTAATAATCCTATGAACAAAAATTTTTTATCACTACAAAACCTACTTTCTCCAGTTTCACACGTTACATCTAAATTTACGAACTTGCTTTCTTAAAAAAATAAAATAAAACAACTGTGAAGCTTTCAAAATTTTGAATGCTGCAGGAAATTTGGCATATTAGGTTCTGATTCCTCAGGGCCGGGGCTAGCAGTTTCACCGCCCCGTGCAAAGAAGTAAAATGCCGCTCCCCATTTATTACAAAAATTAAAAGAGATAATCTAAACCCTTCCCACGCTTAATGGTAAAATAAAACGTGAGCAAAAAAATACTAATTTATTAATTTGTTTTTGGCACTAAATTAAAATTAGGTTTGCAGAGAAAAAGAAGTCATTTCTTGTGTATAATTATAAAATACAGATATTAAAAAAATACTAAAACAAATTATAGAACCACTAAATGTTAAGACTTAATTATATATTAAAAATACATTTAAACCGAGAGCTAAAAGTGTTTCTTTCTCACTTTTAATTCTGAGCATTTTTTTATAATTTCTCTATCGTTAATTTTTTCACTCGGTTCGTGTTCAATGGCTATTGTTGTCAAGCCGTTCCTCGGTTGTTGTGGAGCCATAGAAAAAGTGAATATTTTGCATACACATTTTTAATTTTTTTCTTCTAATTTTTATTTTGACTCTTGGGTGTATTTTCTTCATAAACTAGTTAATTTTACAGCCAATTTGCCGTCCTGGGCAGGGGCCCGGCTTGCCAACCCCTAGCGTCGGCCCTGGATTCCTGTAATATTAGATGTTGCTTATGGAATGAAATTTACCTTTGATGTACATGTGAGGAATAGTGTTTATCATTTCAATAAAGTGTTTTTGAAATTTTCAGTTTTCCGTATTTAAAATGACATTGTATCCCAGTTAAAACTACTATGGTCTATCATATTTTATTCTCTGGAATTATGAATTACTTATATATATATATATACATCCCAAGTTGAAGATAAACAAGGATAATTTCCTATCTCTAAGCTTTGAAAGAAATACCTTGCATCTTTTCCTCCACGTGACAAGTTTTTAGTTGTCACTGGACTGCAGGCCATTAGACATAAAAACATTACGAAGTTGCGACAAGGACCATTCAATTATAGTGACATTTTCGTACCTTAAGTAAAGTTTTTATGAATATTTTATTATGAGACATAAATATATTTATTTCATTTATGTTATTATGTTTGTAGAATAATCTAATTCTTGCATAATTTCTTGTGCAAATTATTTTCTCCATAAAAAGAGTGTAAATCAAGCAAATTATGGGGAATACCTTTTTTAAAATTTATATAGAAATTTTTTTTTAAAAAACCCTGTGTTCAAAAAAATTTTTGTAATATCGAACAATTTTTCCAATATTATAATATATTTTTAAAAATTATGAATTAATTTGACTGCAGCAACTAGCTTTCTTGTTACTTGACAACTATTCACACCAATAATCAAATAGGTAAAATATTGGCTTTTGAATCCTTTAAATCCCAGTTTTATTTATCCTTGTATTTCTGAGTCCTGAGTCTGAGAGTTTCTGATTTTAGATTTTAATTGATTTAACACACACAAAAATGCTATCTAAAAGCCAACCAAATTCTTCAGATAACGGGAAAAAATTTCTTGGCTGATTCTTTAAAACTAATAAATTATAATGTAGAATAAAGTTTTACTTGTGTGTGTGCAAGTTCAACATTTATTTTGAAGAATTTTTTTTTCTTTTTCAGGAGGATGTTAATATAAATTCATATTCTGAAGAAGAGTACAAGACCCATTTTCCTCATTAAAGATTTTAAATAGTTTTATGTAATCACATCTGTGAAAAACAACTTGCAAATTTAAATTGAGAAAAATGGATTTTTCTCCATATGATAACTCAAGGAATCATTTAGATGTTCATGATAATAAAAAGTCTCATGTTTTTTGTGAAGTATGCAACAAAGGATTTTCTAAAACTAGTAATTTAATAAGACATTTACGTATTCATACTGGGGAAAAGCCTTTTGTTTGTGAAGTATGCAATAAGTCTTTTTCTCAAAGTTATTCTTTAAAGAAGCATGTAAATATTCATACCAAGGAAAAGCCTTATGTTTGTGAAATGTGCCACAAGTGTTTTTCTGCAAGTGGTAAATTAAAAAAACATTTACGAACTCATACTGAGGAAAAGCCTTCTGTTTGTGAAATATGCTACAAGGTTTTTTCTCTAAGGAGATATTTGAAACGTCATTTATTAATTCATACTAAGGAAAAGCCTTATGTTTGTAAAATGTGCAACAAGTCTTTCTCTCAAAGTAGTTCTCTAAAAAAACATTTATGTACTTATACCAAGGAAAAACCCAATGTTTGTGAAATATGCAACAAGGTTTTTTCTCAAAGGGGTAATTTAAAACGTCATTTACGTGTTCATACAAAGCAAAATCCATATGTTTGTGAAATGTGCAATAAGGGTTTTTCTCAAACTGCTACTTTAAAAGAACATTTACGGATACATACCAAGGAGAACCCTTATGTTTGTGAAATTTGTAACAAGGTTTTTTCTGGAAATGGAGTTCTAAAAAGACATTTACTGATTCATACCAAGGAAAAGCCTTATGTTTGTGAAATGTGCAACAAGGGTTTTTCTCAAAATGGCCAGTTAAAAGAGCATATACGAACTCATACCAAGGAAAAGCCTTTTGTTTGTGAAATGTGTAACAAAGGTTTTTCTCGAACTGGTACATTAAAAAAACATTTACGAACTCATACCAAGGAAAAGCCTTATGTTTGTGAAATGTGCAACAAGGGTTTTTCTCAAAGGGGGCTTTAAATGAGCATTTACGAACTCATACCAAGGAAAAGCCTTATGTTTGTGAAATGTGCAACAAGGGTTTTTCTCAAAGGGGGCTTTAAATGAGCATTTACGAATCCATACCAAGGAGAAGCCTTATGTTTGTGAAATGTGTAATAAGGGTTTTTCTCAAACTGCTACTTTAAAAGAACATTTACGGATACATACCAAGGAGAACCCTTATGTTTGTGAAATTTGTAACAAGGTTTTTTCTGGAAATGGAGTTCTAAAAAGACATTTACTGATTCATACCAAGGAAAAGCCTTATGTTTGTGAAATGTGCAACAAGGGTTTTTCTCAAAATGGCCAGTTAAAAGAGCATATACGAACTCATACCAAGGAAAAGCCTTTTGTTTGTGAAGTGTGTAACAAAGGTTTTTCTCGAACTGGTACATTAAAAAAACATTTACGAACTCATACCAAGGAAAAGCCTTATGTTTGTGAAATGTGCAACAAGGGTTTTTCTCAAAGGGGGCTTTAAATGAGCATTTACGAACTCATACCAAGGAAAAGCCTTATGTTTGTGAAATGTGCAACAAGGGTTTTCTCAAAGGGGGGCTTTAAACGAGCATTTACGAACTCATACCAAGGAAAAGCCTTATGTTTGTGAAATGTGCAACAAGGGTTTTTCTAGGAATAGTTATTTAAATAGACATTTATGGAGTCATACCAAGAAAAACCTTATGTTTGTGAAATAAGTAACAAGGGATTTTTCCCTGAAATGATGATTTAAAAAGACATTTACAGATTCTCATGCCAAGGAAAAAATTTGTTTGTGAGATATGCTACTAGGGGTTTTCTGAAACTGGTCATCTAAAGCTTATTTATATTACTTATTTATAAAAAGGGAAAGACTCTTTTTTGTGAGATGTACGTAACATTGTTTTCTCTAAGGACATTTATCGGATACATCTTACTTTTTAAATCCAGAGAAAAATGTCAGTTGTGTAATATTTTTAAGAGTCTAGTATTTTTGTTACTTCAGTAATGATTTATGATTTGTAACAGACAGAAAACTTTATATATAGTTTTTTCCAAAAGTCTTTAAATTTTATATTTGGTATTATTTTAAAAAAGATTTTTCTTCAAAACATAATGTTTGTTTTCTTAAAGTAAGATGACTAGGAAAGGAAGTATATTTTTTGTTTGATGGTGATTTCTATATTTTTAAATAAGAAAACACAAAAATGTAAAATAGTGATATTGTTTTGAATTTTGTGTAGTGAATGCTTAAAATAGTTTAAATAATTTATATCTGGATGTATAATACATTATTATTCTGTCTTATTTATTTTATGTTAAAATTGTAATGTTTGCTAGCAACACCGTTTCTTACATTATAATGATGATTCAATTAAAACTTTGCAAAATGTTGACAATAGAGCCAAGTGGCATCTTTTTTGGCAAGTTGGCTACTATTTGGATTCTCTTCAAGAAATTACTGGAGAAGTCTACTAATTTATCGATCTATAACATAAGCAGATTTTTCTAGAAAATTCCATGCACACCATAAATAGGAGCTGCTCGCTGAAGTTGCGTTAGTATATATATTTTGATCGTTGAAGAGTTGACTAACCTTTAGTTGTTAGGATCGAGCAAGTGCTCACAAATAATCTTAATCATTACATATTTATATTTTTTGACACTGATCATTGTTTCTGAGTGTTGTAGAAGGTATGAAGGCCTTCTGGGTTTTATTTTGAAAATTTAGTGCTATATCCTGTATTTTAAGGATTGTGTTTCTGCATTAAATTTTTATTACTCTAGACAAATTGCTTTGCTGTTCGAGACATAGCATAAAATCCTGAAACACTGATGTACGTAGCAATATATTCATACTTACCCTGAAAAAATTATATGTGTAGAATTCTCATGCAGCATTAAATGAAAAATAAATGTCAATGTAAGTTTAAATTCATTCATGTATCACTTGGATATTTGTTAAATTAAATTCTGTTAATGTGCCTGTTTTGTGATTTTTTTTTTATTATTATTATTTTGAGGACCGTTTTGAAACATAAGTCTAAAATATCAGGGTGTACTTTTAAAATGATGCATAAATGTTCTAGTGTTAATGATATATATTTTGAGAAATTTTTAAGTTCTTTGAATAAGTAGGTTTTTTCCTGATATTTTTTTGTACACTGTTATGGGAAGTAAGATTGCATGGAATTAAAAAGATTAAAACACATTTTCTTCCTTCCTCAGTGGCTCGACAGCCCAGGGTGGGCCTTCGCCTTCTCAAGAAGCCTTTTCCAGGACAGCCTTCTTCTTCCTAGTGTTCTCCAATTCTTAGTTCTGAAAACTAAGATATCCATTTCTAGGCCATCAATCCATCTAAGATTTGGCCTGCCTTTTCTTTGTGTGCCCATTGGTTGAGCATTAAAAACTGTTCAGTGGTGCAGTTTTCATCCATTCTGACTGCTTCACCTGCCCATTTAATTTGTTATATTTTGATGAAGTTAACAGTATCCAATTCTTTATATGATTGATAGAGCTCTAAATTTAATCTTCTTTGCCATGTTTAATTTTCCTTAATTCCTCTTAAAATCTTCATTTCAGAAAAGTTTTACAGGCAAAATCATATAACATTAATCATTAAGCTGCCAAGTGATTAATTCTGTTTTAAACAGACTAAAAATATCAATTACTTTAGTTTTTTTCTGAAGTACCAGATAGACATTTTCAGCTCATGGCCCACAAAATTCATTATGTCAAGGTTCTAGTTTTATATCATACAAGAATCTAGTTCTCCATATGCTGGTTTTCTCCCTGATCTTATGCGCAACATGTTTTTGTCTGGGAGCTTTTCATGAAGTAGAGTATCAGCTGACATCACCAGCATGTGACTGCATGGTTTATTTTATACTCCATGCTATTATGTTATGAAATTTGTGGGCATTTTTTAAGACAACCAAATTTTTTAAACCAAAGTTGAGGACAAATCAGCATGTTATTTTGTCAGTTAAAAGTTCATTTCCAATTTTAAAAAACATCATTTATGAATATTTATTAAAAATTTTAAAACAAAGCAAACTTACCATTTTCTTCATGTCCTAAACTTGCTAATGATAGTTCGATTAGAATTTTTAAACAAAAAGAAAAGTTTAATATAAGAAACATACAGTAAAGTATGTTTAACATGAAAACACTTAAGACGAAATATCAGTTAACATGAAATAATACATAACTATTTTTGATTAACTACTATATGATTACTACTTGATTAACTACTATGTATTTTCATGGATTTTTTTCCCCTTTTAACATGAAATGAAAATCTCTTAAAATGAAAAGATCTCCATTCTGGAAATAAACAAAATGCCCAAACTACAATCTGTGCAGGGGTGTTTGAGAAAGTTGTACTGTCCTACTGTATAATTCTTTGCAGTGGATGATGACACAGCTCCAATTATAGCAGACAAAGACACTTTGGAGTTTGTTTGAAGCTAAAAAAATATCATTGATGCACATTTCGATAACAAAAATTAAATAATAAAGTAGCTCATGTTCCCACGCAATCCAAAATGAGGAACATCATGTGAAAAGTGTGTAAAGTTATCAAGACGTACATTCCAATGGCAAAATGGATGGCATGAAACAATTTGATGCTAAAAAAGACAATGCAAAGAAAAATATCAGACCATTTTCCAAAAACTCAACAGATGCTTTGTTTTTTTAAAAAAAACGAACATTTTGTATTAAATCTCATTAAGTTCTTGTGAATGTTTTAGTTTCATTGATTTTTATGAAATATATGTATATATACATGTGCATGCAAATAAAATGAACTGTAATAAACTTAATTTTGTTGAATAATATGTTTTTCTTTTTGTAAAATCCTTTAACAGGAAAAATTATTTCGATCCCCCTCAGTTTCGTGTCAACCAATTTTCTTTGTAGTTATATTGATATTGCATCAAGAAGGGAAAATTAAGCTATTTTTGGCCTTAGCATGGAGCATACTGTGACGAATGCTATTTTATCTTGTTTGCCTATACCAGTGCTTTTCAAAGTTTCAATATTTGCGGCCCAATTTTCAATCATAATTTTCTTTGCCCCCCGTACAATAAAAATGCATTGAATGCAATAATAATGTACTTTGACGCTAAAACTACAATACTATCTTAATTATAACCACTTAAATTATCAAGATAAATATTAAATTTTGTATATATGTTACTTTCAAATAATAGATATTTTAAGTAAATTATATATACTTTTAAGTAATAAGAAAAATATTATGATGCTTTTCTTTTCTAATTTGTAAATTGGAACAGATAATAAAGGTGCGACTTGTATATATTTTATGTCAATGTATTACGTTTTACTTCCTTTAAGTAAATTTTTATAATCTTTTATTCTCGACTTTTTAATGTGCTCGCGCCCCACAGTTTGAGGAACACTGGCCTATACAGAACTATCTTCTATGTATATGGCCCTTCCCATGCCCAATTTGTGACAGTGGGTGATATCAGTTTACCCCTTTCAAGCTTTTTAATCAATTCCATTGGTAAATTTATTTAAACTATTTTTTGTTTGTAACCAAAAGCAACAAACAACAATTTTTCACTCTTAATACTTGCTATTACAATATATCCAGTGATATATGTTAAAACTATTTATACTGTACTGAGTATGTTTTCAAATAAAAATTGTAGTATAGCATACCTTTTAAATGGATCTATTTATAAATTTCATGTGACTAGGCATTTTTTTCAAATTTATTTAATACTTACCACATACTAAAAGTACCATAATTTTAAATTGGAGTCTCCTTTCACTTTGTCAAGTTATAAATTACTAATAACGTATATAACAGCTTGCACCACTCATTTGTTTGAAGGAGCGAAATCTCTTCCTTCAAGTTCATCATTTTGAAATTTCCTTGGGCATAATTTATATTATATTTTTCAAACATTTTAGGAATTATTTTAAAAGAATTTATTAGCATTTTATGAGTTATTAGTGTGTGGAAGGTATATGGAGACAGTGCCTATGAAACAAGAATGAAACTTATCCAGTGTTTAAGTCAAATTACCACTTGCTGAAAATTTGACTTCAGAAGAATCACACAACATCTCTTATAGAATTCCTATTATTAAATCTGTCTCCATCATAAGAATGATGTTAGATATTGATTTTGTTTATGTCTTATTTGGTATCTTAAATAATTTATTGCTTTGATTTATGTTTTACCTTCTACTCAAACCATTTTATTCAGGTATTTTATGATAATTTAGTGCATAAAAAACTTAAGGTATCAAATGTGAATGTTGATAAATACCGCCACAAAACAAAAATGAAACAGCGTGTATCAATTCACAAAACTGAGTTGATTTTTTTATTGGGATGAGGTTTCAACAATATGTTGTATTAGCTTTATACAATTCTACACATAATAAAGTAGCCAGTGCGCAACATGTGAATGAATGTATATGAGGTTGAATAATTAGAAAACTTGGCAAATATTTCATAGTATAAAACAGGGACGGCCAAACCTTTTGAGCAAGAGATGCCACTTTCACATAAACAATAGTTATGCGTGCCCCTTCTAACTTTTCGAAAAAGCGAAAAATTGTTACCCATAAGCTTATTATGTACCTAATTTTTAAACAGTTTTCATTTTTAGTGCAAGTCTATATAAGTAGTGGAAATTTAAAAATAATATAATAAATGAGACCCCAAAGCACAAACTTAGATTTCATTGTTAATGAGTTCAGTTAATTTTGAACGATATTTTGATTTTGTTATGTTCATAATGGAATAAATTTGTTCACAAACATATGTTGAATCAACTCTACAACAGTATCTGACAGCCAAATTGTATAAATTTGAAAAGTTGTTCGTTAGTACAAATTTTTTAATTCAGTATAATTCTTTTTCTTTGCTTTTCAGTGTAGTATGGTGCTGTAGACAATAATTTTGATTTGGATTTCAGGTAGGTAACAATTAACATTTTGCAGATAAATTAAAAAAGGATTTGTGAAAAAAAATTGCTTTTTTATCCTATTGAGAATAATCAAACCTAGCTCTGAAGGAACCGTGCAAAAAGGAATATTAAATTTTTAAAAACCCATCACAGCTCGAAGCACAATTCACTTTTATAGATTATTTCTGCATTAATATGAAATGCGTTATTTTTTTTCTCAAAAATAAAGACAAAATAAGCAAAAGTTTATCCACAAAAGAAGGCAAATGACCAACTAGGGTAGGGAAAATATAAACTTTCCTCTGTATCCTTAATTTTAAATTATTTTAATGTCCCATAATATCGGTAAGAAGAACTAAATCCCACATAGCTAATCTTCATTCTAAAAAAGCAAATACTCACTGGGTAGCTTAGGGTTTATTCCAGGTATATTTTAAAATACGCTCGTTTAAATTCCAAAATTTTCGTATATGAAAAAAACTGGAAAGCCAGCTCACACAACAATGCAGGTGCATTCTCTACGTGATAATTAATTTAAGTTTATCTATAATTAAGCTGGAAAGGGTTTTTTTTGTCTGATACAACCATGTTTCAATCTAATTGTAAAAAGAAAAAATTATTTATTATCTTTTAATATTTTTTATTAAATTTTCGCGTGCCTTTAGCATGCGAGTTGCCCACTCTTGGTATAAAACATTGCTTGTGGTTCAAATGTGGGATTATATATAATTCAGTTTCATCAAAATATCTGCTCCAATTGGAGTAATCTATTGACTGAACATTATCAAAATCAATGAATGATTGGTTGTAAGGGCAACATTTGATATCGTTGGTCTTGCGAAAAAAGTAGGTGGTAATGTGCAAAGAAAATGAACAAAAACAGACTTCATAATCACAATATTTCAACCCATCACGCCAGTGTCAGAGTTACAGGTTCAAGATTCAGTTCTATCCCTTTTTCATCGTGCGTTGTTCCTGATCATTTTTAGGATCAGAGTAGCAATTATCTTATAATTTACAATTTTTAGATTTGTATTATTGTTTTCATTCTGCAATATATTTTAGAGGTTTTGGTCAGTTTCCTTTCGTTTTTTGCATTTGAGAATTTTTGGGGTATTATATTTTTATTAAGTGGAGCATGTGTTGATGTCGTATCCATGACGGGACAAAATCAGACAAACCATGGACCCAGATGATTGTTCTGGCAGTCTGTTCAATATTATCCCCATAGAGGTTTGTTGACGAAGACAGGACCCCTATTTCTTGTAGGGCAGCAAAAACAGCTGGGCAGTGGAAAAATATGAGCAGGTATTAGTTCTGTATCTAAACCAGGGGTGGACAACCCGCGGCACGCGTGCCACATATTGGCATGCAAAGGACTTAAAAAATGTGAAAAGATAATAATAAATACGATTTTTTTTACAGTTTTATTGAGATGTGGTTATCCCAGACAAAAACCATCAAAGTTTATTTTAAATACGCTTAACTGAATTACATTAGAAAATTATAATGTAGAAAATACTTCTTTTTTTGTGTGTGAACTGGCTTTCCAAAGGAAGTGCACTCGTAAAATTTTAGAAATCGAAGGAGTATGTTATAAACTATCCTGAAGAAAACAAGGAGTTGTCCACTGGGTGTTTGTGCTGCTCAAGGATGAAGATTAACTTTGGGATTTAGCTTTTCTTGCCGATACTATGGAACATTTAAATAATTTAAATTTGAGATTATTAAGTAAAGAAGTACTTTTCCTACCCTAATTGATCATATATCTTCTTTTGTGAACTAAACTTAGACCTTTTCTTTTGCCTCTATTTTGGAGATAAAATATTAATGCAGGAGCTATCTGCCAAAGTTAATAATGCTTCGAGATATGATAGGTTTAAAAATTTAATATCCATTCTGTTGGATTTAAAGATTTGCTAGAAGATAAAAAAAATTAAAAATGCTGATGTTTTCATACATCCTTTTTCATTATGTCTCTGCAAGAAAGACGTTAATTGTTACCCGTCTAAAATCCAAATAGGAATTATTTGGATCAACATCATTCTGCACTGAAAAGCAAATATAAAGAACTGATTTATAATGCAAGTGATCCGAATTATATTGAATTTTGGAAAGTTATACCAACAGGCAATTTTCCGAATAAACGCAATTTGCTCATCAGACGTTGTTGGTTTGGATCAACAGGCTTGTGAGCAAATGTTTTTTGCTATGAACATAATAAAATCAAGATATCTGTCAAACACTTTTGTTAGCATCATCGAGAACCAGTGGCGCACACAAGGGGGGGGTCCGAACCCCCAAAGCCCTTGATTTTTTTCCGAATGATTATAATTCTAAGTATATAGTACGTAAAATTTAATTAAGTATTTGTTATTAATAATTAATTTTATTAATTAATGCTAATTATTTAGTCAATAATTAGTTTTTTTACTGTATTTTGTTCCCGGAAATCGACAAAATCAAAGAAGCATGGCACAAGAATGGTGAACTTTCGACATCGGACCCCCCCCCCCTTAAAAAATTTCTGCGTGCGCTACTGTCGAAAAGTAATCATAATACGGATGGCTTGGTAAAAAAAACAACTACATATTAAATAAAGTACTGACTGTTTAATAATTATTTAGAACTAAAAAGTTTAAAATTACTCATTTTTATTACATACCTTGCCACGAATCTGTAAGGAACCTTTCCACTAATCTTCTTAGGCGTCTTTTTGGGGAATATAAATTCGCGTTTATTTCCAATCAACTCCAAAAAGATGAACGGGATATGCAAATTAGATAAGGTATTTAACACGAGCGTTGTATTGCTTGATTGAATATTAACGTCGCACTGTTCAGCTACACGAGGGCTTTTGGCGACGGACAACGTAATTTTGAACTATGGTCAAGTGACGTGGACGACACCTGAGCTGGCACCCCCCTCTCCTAACTACCACACCAACGGGAGGACGTTTAAGCTCTCGACAGATTTAATGTTCATCGCTACCCTACACGGCGGGTCTTTAGTGGTACTGGGCTCGAACTCATGACATATCTGCCATGATCCGATACTCTAACTACTGGGCTACCGCAGCCCTCACGAGCGTTGTAAGCTAGCAAGGAAGATCAGCGTCCAATCAGAGAGCAACCTCTAAACTCTCAGCCAAGCCAAAAAAAACTTTCACCCAGATGAAGCACCATTCCATCGTTCGACCAATCGCCATCATGCCACTCAGCAGAATGGAAAACACCACTTTTGCCATGACCAGTTTCATAGACTCTCACGATATGGGATTGAGGACTGTTTTTACAGTCCGGACGCCCAAAGAAAAAAGCCTATTCAACGCCTAGCAAGGAAGCTGATGGAAGGCTATTGAGCAGCAACTCTAACCTCAAAATCTTAGAGGATTCCAAGGTATTAAGATAGTAAAGAAGTATTGCTGCGATTCTACAGAAGTACCAGAAAGCTGATATAACCAGCGGTAAATTGAATTTACGTACGCTTAAAATAAGTGTTAGTTTAGTCGGATTAGTTAAAGTTAATGAAAGTTAAGAATTCGAGTACGCGTGTATTTCTCAGACCTCCTATTTCGGTAGACCTTACTTGATCTTGAACGTAATTATTAGTTAGTTGCATAATTCGTAATTTAATTTAGTATAAAGGTAAATCCCTTTATTTGACGTAACATAAAAGTATTATATGTTATTAGAGTGTGTTTTTTTGAGAAATTGAAATAATAAATAAATATTATTACTATTCAAAATGGCTCTTAGTGGTTCTTTGCCTCAAATTAATCTTGGTGTCCAAGGTGAGACCAAGGGGGAGGGGGTCTCCACAGTGGCTCCCAACGAGTAAATCCCGAGTTTAGAGTCGGATCTAATTTTTGAATCATTCCTGAGCAGTATTTTTCAAGGGTGGAGAAGGTGGTAGAATTCTTGGAAAATATAGAATCTTTCAAAAACCTAAAATCGATGAAAATATCGATTTTTCAATTTTTAGTTTAAAAATGTATACCTTTGGTACAATTGGAGGGAAGTTTTAAAAACGATCTGATTATTTTAAACGCAGTAAAATGCATTTTAAATATTTTGACAGCTCTGTCAGCAGCCTTAAACGCCACGCCCACCTCAATGTTTACATTTTTTTACTTGAGAATAAATCCATTATTTTACATTAAAAACTACAGAGAAGCAGAGGAATCCGTTAGCTGTGACTGTAACTATCAGCAAAGCTGTTTATTTACATTAAGGCATTGCTGTGTGATTTTTAGTTTCATTAGTTTTTAACTTCATAGAAACCTAAAACAGCATTTTTAATGCTATCAATCATAATTTTTAATGCTACTTCAATCATACATTCATTCATTTTATTATTTCTTATCTCAATTATGCCTCTTAGAAAACGTTCAGTACGGCTTTGCAAATGAATGAAAAGCGATGGTGTAAAGCGAAAGTTGATTGTGAAGTGAACAAAAATTCAGTTTTTCAAATATACGCCTGGAAAAATTGAACACCGTGGTAAAAGGATACCTCTGCTATTGGAAATTATATATTGGTGGACTTTAACTGTTAACAATCTTCTTCGAAGTGCAAAGTGCCAATATTGTGAAAAACAAACTTTGAAACTGAGCTTGGAGCCAAGTTGGGATTTTCATACAATTTAAAACTATTGTGTAGCAATTGTGATGAAAACAAAACTGTTGTAAAACACATCTCTAAAGTCTGTTCAGACCAGCCATGATGTGAATTTGAGAATAACTCAAGTTTTTTTCACATATTGGGAAAGGTTATTCAGCTATAGAAAAATTTTGTATGGTGATGAATATAGATCCTTTTTCATCAACTACATATGGGAAGTTGCGAGACGGCTGGATAATGTACCTGGCATCTGAAAACATGTTTGCGGAAATCCACCGAGAAATTAAAAATGTGTACGAGAATGGAGCTGAAATCACAGACTTAGTGTTAGTTTTGATGGAACGTGGCTAACTCGTGGTCACACCTCACTTATCGGTGTAGGATGTTATTAGATATGCTCACCGATATGTTGTTGACTTTGAAGTGATGAGTAAGGTGTGTCGTCATTGCTCTGTGGCAAAAATTTAGGCCAGTCAAGTGCTGAATTCTGGTATGAAGGACATAAAAGAGAATGTGATATAAATCACTTGGGCTCATCTACATCAATGGAAATGGAAGCTGCATTAACCTTGTGGAAAGATCCACATCACTTGATTCCGTTATATTACAGTATTATCCGATGGTGATTGTAAAAACGTTTAACTACTTGTGCGAGAAAAAGTGTATGGACCTGACATTGTGATAAAAAAGGAAGAATGTATTAATCATGTTAGTAAGCGGTTAGGAACAGCTTGAGAGATCTACTGTAAAAGACTGTCGTGCTCAAGGTATTTCTTTAGGTGGTAAAGCTCATGGTAGTTTGCCACGATTAAAAATTAACTACTTACTACCAAAAGGCTATTTTGAGAAACAAAGGGATGTGAATGCTATGAAAAAACAGCAATATATGCTACATTGTTGCATAGCATTTCTACAGATGCTTCAACATTCGAAGTGTCCTGCAGGAGAAAACTCATGGTGTTTCTACCAATCTGCGATTGCTAATGGGGAAAACCTAACAATCATAAATTAAAATGTAGGAACACCAATAAATGAAAAGTTTCTTACAAAAAATTCTACCGATTTATCAAAGATTGTATCTAATGAATTGTTAGAAAGATGCATTCGATGTGGAACACAAAATGCAAACGAAAAGTTTGCATAGCATGATTTGGGCAAAGTGTCCGAAAGAAATTTTCGTAAACAAAAGACGTTAAGCGGGCAGTAACAGAAGCTGTCTGTACAATACGGGTACAGTACGCACCATTGTAGAAACACAGAAAGCATTAAGGTGTAGCTACTGGAGGTTCAACGAAACAACTTGCTACTATCTTAGATTGTCGAAAACAAAAATTTAGAAAACGTCGTCAAAATGCCAGTAATAAGCTGGCTCTTAAACTTATTGAAAAAAAGCAATACATAAAAAAGAGTTATTAGCTAGGAGGAGAGAAGGAATGACTTATGGCGCAGGCCAATTTTAAAACAAACCTGTTTTGAAAAAATAATACATTTTAGCATAAATTTGTTTTCGGTAGCAAATTATTTTATAAAAGCTTTTAAAATTTTCTATTGTACATTTCATGAACATTTATTTCATGAGCATAGATGTTTCTTTAAAAATAAGTCACAAATGGTTCTTTAAAAAAGCTTATATTTTTGTTTAATATTTTGAAATTGAATTGTATTATGTTTTTATTTTAAAGGAAGAAAAAATTATTACAAAATTTAGGACATTGTTTTGATATATATATTTGCTGATTGGTATTCTTAAAAATGCATTTTCTCAGTTCGAGTTTTTTTTTTCATGAAATCATGGTCTTTAAAAGTACAAAACTTCTACAGATATTTATCAAACAACTTGAATTTTGGTGTATCTTTATTACAATGTGCTTAATTAAATTAGGGATCCATTTTTAATATTTTGAATAAAAAAATTTTATAAAAGAAAATGTAGCAGAAGTCATGTTTTTAGCTTTTTTTCCATTAATGTTTACATTTTATTTTTTTTTTTCCAAAACTAATTTGTTTTTTGCAAAATCGATCCCTAAAGTTATTACTCATATCTAATAAATCCCAAAAAAATTTTGGTGTCAAAATAATGATAATTGTAAAAGAAGAAAAATTTTGAAAATCGGTAAAAATTTTTAAAAATTTTTAAATTTTAAATTTTTTTTAAATTTAAATTTTTTCATGGTGAAATTTCTTAGTTTAGTAGTAACTGTTAATAATATACAAAAATATTTTAAAAAACCCTTAAATAAAAAAAAATTGAAAAAAGGTGCCGAGTCCCTTAACAAGATCGTGCATATTTAAAGGGTCATCTCACAGGACGGGAACTAGATTGGTTTGAGGTTCTAGGTTATAGGGTTGTTGAAGACAAGGCGACGGATTACTTTGTCAGAAATGTTCCCCGTGTCAGAAATAGTTTGGAACTAGAAACTCGTTTTTTCGCATCTCAAAAGCATAATCAAAAACCGTCTGATTTTGTCTATGACTTATTAAAGATCCACAAAATTTTAAAACTCAAAATGACGGAGGAAAAATTGATCGATCATAATATTAGTAGGTTAAAACCTCAGATTTTAGATTATGTAGAGGTTAGGCATCCGCAAACCACATCTAACCTTCTACAAATAATTGATAAGTACTAGGAAAGGTATCTAAATAGAAAGATCAGAGGTTCGAGTTGGGAATTCCGAGATACAACCCAAGCGAGAACAATCGTTTTCCTAACAGGAATCGGCAGGAAAATTGGAGGGAAACGAGAGGTAACAATAGATACTCGGACAATAGCAGACCGCGGAGAGAGTTCAATAGATTTGAGCAGTGTTTCTCAAACTGTGGGGCGTGAGAACTCCACAAGGGGGATGCGAGCCTATTGAAAAGTCGAGAACAAAAGATTATTTAAAAAAAATTATTAATTTACTGAAAGTATATATATATAAACAAAAAAAATCTGACATAATAAAAAAATAAAATACACATTTATATATAACTGATATATTACAGTTATAAATATATCAGAGCTACACAATATATTTTATAATTAATTAAACAATTCTAAGTTAAAAACAAGTTTATTAAGTACCAGTGACCCCCCATGGGTTTGTCATATATATAATTTGTAACAAAAATTAACACTTATCTTGATAATTTTTGTGCGGTTTATAATTAAACCTTGACTGCCGATCGTAAGTCTCGTGATTCGCTTCCCAATGCCAACCGCTTTCCACGTAGGGACGCGTATGGGATGTATTGGGGGAAGGGAGAGGAATAAAGGAGCACAAAAATAATCTGGAATAAGTAAATCCTTCTCAAACATTATCAAGGTCCTTTAATTGCATTCCAAAGTCTTGGAATACTTTTACGGATAGCAGAGCACACAGAAAAATCGTACTTCGGAAAGACGTATATATACGTCTGGATAAATAAAGGCTTTGGCTTAGAGAAACGTTTATATACACGGGGTAAGGCTTAAGAGGTTAAAGGCGTATCACAGTTTTAGCGTCAAAGTATAATATTATTGAATTCGGTATATTGTTATTGTATGGGGGGGGGATGAAAATAATGATTGAATTTTGGGTCGCGAGTATTGCAACTTTGAGAAGCACTGGATTTGAGGGTCAAGGTGTTGCGGATAATCGGAGATACGATGGTCGACGCCGAGGTGTTCAATCTGATCATAGATTCCCCAATCCAGGCGGTCGACAAGGTGGTTCGAGGAATTGTTATTTCAGGGGTCAGAATGATCAAAACAGATATTTAAACTTTTAAGCGATCGATGCGAGTATGGGGGTGATCGATCGCGATGTACAGAAAATCCTCCAGATTTGGAACACCAAACTATCAGGGTATCTTCATTATGAATGACTCCAGTAGATTTACCGTATGTCCCCATTCCTTTAAATGAGACATTCATTACAGCCCTTTGGGACACGGGAGCGGAGAAATCTTTCATATCAGAGGAGGTCTATCGCAAATATTTTTCGCATCAACCTCGTCAAAAGACGAAAGATAGAGTAATGACGGCGAATGGTTTGTTGTCACTTAGGGCGGGTCGAATTACAGATTCGGATCCGAGAATTCCAGAAAACCTGGGAATTTCACATTCTTAACAATATGCAGTACCAATGCATTTTAGGCATTGATTTTATGAATGAGTCCAAATTGACTTTAGATTTCGATCAGAAATCTCTGATCATTCCAGATAACCAAATTAAGCAGTTGTCAAAAGTGGAAAAGCCTGTCGAGATTGATCTATCAGATACAAAGCTCGGTGAAGAGCAAAAGCAAAAATTAAGGAATTTATTTAATGGTTTTATAAACGGCTATTTTTAGATTAGCCGGGGTTATCTCATGTTTTATTCCATGAAATCGATGATGTTGACAAGGGACCGGTAGTGTCAAGACCCTACAAATATGACAGTGTCAAACAAGGAATAATCGATTATCATATTGAGAAAATGTTACAAGAGGGTCCAATCCGTCCTATTCAATCCCCTTACGCGTCACCAGTAGTTTTAACATGCAAGAATAATGACCTTTCTCCAGATCATTTTATCGATTCGCGATTGACTATCGCAAACTTAATGCCATAAATAAATACCCCCGATATCCATTATCGATGATTGATGATCTAATCAAAAGCATACCGGCGTCATGTCGACATTGGATTTAAAAAGTGGTTATTTTCAATTGGCGATTAGTCCGAAAGATATCGAAAAAACCGCGTTTATAACTCGCAATGGCACCTATGTATTCGTCAGAATGCCTTTCGGCTTTTCAGGGGCGGCGCCAAATTTCCAAAAGGCCATAGACATTATATTGAAACCTATTATTCGGCATTTCGTGAAGGTTTATATGGACGATGTTATTATAACATCTCCATCGTTTAATGAACACATAGATCATTTGAATCAGGTATTTCAATAGTTGCGAGACGCAGGGCTAACTCTAAACCAGTGTTTCTCAAACTGTGGGGCGCGCCCCCTGGGGGCGCGGTATTCCTTCAAGGGGTAGCGAGCATATTGAAATTAAAAGATTTAAAAAAATAATTTTTTGGAATGTAGAAAAACAAAATGCTTTCTGACTTAATAAAAAATGCACATTACACTGATATAAGTTATATATATCATCTGGTGATCATAAAAAATAAAAAATTCCACTTCAAACGCTCATTAGCTATCTTTGATCCTATAACCAAATAAAAAAAAGACATTTTGTTTGCTTTACTGTAATCACACGATGAGAGATTTTTTTTTATTACGTTTCTTTTAACCACTAAAATGCTACTTTTGAATATCATTTATTTGGCCTTCAAACTTACTGGTATGTTTCACTCCATCTGTTTTTAACTTAGGAAAGTTGTAAATAATATTTTTCTGTTGCTTTTTTTCCAAGTGAATGAGTTATATGATATACGAATAAACGTATAGAGTAATTTGAAGGATTACTTGGCAAAAACATACAATGCATAATGGAGAACTTTTTACGCAATTCTTCTTTAGAACCAATATCCATATGTTTTATTGAATAACACTTTTAACACGGGATGGGTCTCGCGATGCGCAGTCATCTGATGTTCACGAAATCGTTAATTCTGCAAAAACTGTTTATTTGTTACCAATGACCTTGACTGAGTATCCTCCAATAAGACAGTCTTAAAGGGAACTAAAATGAATTTATCACATTTCACCCTCTTTTTTTGGGGAGTTTCAAACGTTTTTCTTTTTTGCAATCAAGTTACTAGTTTTGATCGAGTTCCCTGCGTGACCACTTTTGTTCAAAAATATTTTCTATGAACATGCTTTATGTTCTTTATTAAGGGCATGCGGATTTGGAACATTTTCATTAGTTTTATTGGATTTTTTCTCAAAAAATCAAAGAAAAATTGAAAAGTCTTTGAAAGTAGGTAAGTATATTTTCTCTTAATTAAATTATTCACTGGAATTGGGATTTTTATCGTGTACAGTAAAAATAATTATAAAATAAATTATAGTTTAAAAACAAATAAAAAAAACACGCTTTTATAGTGACTCGAACTAAAAAGTAAAATATATATATATTACTCAAAAGTAACATATACAAAACTTAATACTTATCTTGTTTATATGTACGGTTTATAATTATGATAGTATTGTAGCTTTAGCACCCCCTCCCCCCAAAATGCATTATTATTGCATTCAATACATTATAATTTGGGGGGGGCGTGATAAAAACTATGATTGAAAATTGGGTCGCCAGTAGTTAAAGTTTGAGAACCACTGCTCTAAACAAAGAAAAATGTCACTCGGACTTGACAAATTGAAGTAAATAGGTCTCATAATTAGTAAGGAAAGGATTGAAACCGACAATAGTAAAGTCAAGGCAGTTGCAAAAATGAAACTTCCCAAAAATAATAAATGTCGAAGTTTTTAGGGATGGCCGGTTGGTATCATAAGTTTATACCACACTATGCAGATATATGTGAGCCCCATTATATCGGTTAAAGAAAAAGGGGGCTAAATTTAATTGGTCCACGGAAGCACAGGATGCTTTTTATAAAATAAAACGAGCATTAACAGAGGCATCAGTTTTGCAGTTGCCGAATTTTAAAGAACAGTTTAACTTATTTACGGATGCTAGTGGGGTCGGAATAGGTACTGTGCTTAATCAAAACCACAGACCTATTGCACTCGCCTCTAGAACCCTGAATAAGGCTGACAGAAACTATACTGTTACTGAACGCGAATGTTTGGCGGTGATATGGGCATTAAATAAGTTTAAAACTTATTTTGGATCCCTACCGGTGAAGGTAATCACAGATCATGCGGCATTAACAAAGCTAACGAATGGGGAAAACTTATCTAATTGGATGATTAGATGGGCACTCAAGTTATCTGAGTTCAACATAGAATGGGAACATCGACCGGGTGTCCAAAACGTTGTCGTGACGTATTGTCTAGGAATCCAGTAGCCAATACGGAGGGATCACAAATTTTGTGCGCAGCTCTTCGAGCCCTAGCCTTAAACTCCCGAGAACAACTCATACGAGAGCAAAGGGAAGCTCCTGAGTTAGGACACATTTATCGTTATTTAGAAAACCCAGACGACGGTTCCGTTAATGCAACTATGTGCTAGAATTGGTCCCAGGATTTCAAACTTATAGATGATCTACTCTTTTACGCGAAATATTCTACAACTCTTGGAGAACTAAGAGTGTACATTCCTAGATCTCTTCGCGAAGCAATAATGAAAGGATTTCATGAACTGCCATTAGCAGGCCATCTAGGAAAGAGGAAGACCTATTTAAAATTACGCGACACATGTTATTTTCCATATATGAGGAAATATATATTTGAATATGTATCAACCTGTGACCGGTGTCAAAAATTGAATTACAAAAACGCGCTACCAGCTGGTTGTTTAATTCCGATAGTATCGAATTACCCCAATGAAATTGTAACGTTAGACCTATTAGGCCCCTACCCCACATTCCGACCCAAAAGATATAATTTTTATTAGTAATAACTGACCACTTCACTAAGTATAGAAAGCTTATTCCTTTACGAAAAGCTTCGGCCCACGCCATAGCTAACGCCCTTTTTGAGAATTATATTTCACGTTACGGAGCTCCGATTTCTTTAACTAGTGATAACGGCCCCCAATTTATATCAGAGGTATTTGGACACTTAAGTCACAGGTTGGACATAAAACGTATGAAAACGGTAACATACAGGCCACAGGTGAATTTAACGGGAAGAGTTAATAGCAATTTAGTCCAGATGATAGCCTGTTTTGTAAAAGAAAATCACGAAAACTGGGACCGATTTCTTCATGAATTCGCTTTCGTGCTGCGCATTTCAGTGAAAGAAACAACAAATAAAACTCCGGCTGAGTTATTCTTAGGTAGGAAAATTATAACACCTTTTAGCAAATTAATAAATGTCATAGAGGCTGCTGAATATGTAGGAAGAAACATTGAGAAATTATTCGATGAAGCAAGGCAGAATATGCGGAAACAACACAAAAATTGGGAAAAATATTATAATCGGAAAAGGAGGGAAGTTAGCATCAAAGTAAATGATTTGGTGTTGGTACGAACTCATTTTATAAGTGCGGCGGTTAGGAGAGTGGTTGGAAAGTTTATGCCTAAGTTTGAAGGGCCATATAGAGTGTTGCAGGTTCGGAATAATAATTTAATTATTTTAAAGAGGGGTAAAAAGGTAACAGTTAATATTGACCAGGTGCGCGTGTACCGTCCATGACAATCCGACACGATTAGTTCGGACAGTTATCTTGAGACACTATATGAAGGACAGAGGTCGAGTAATAGGTCAAGCAGATCGCAACCAGGAAAATTCAAAGGATCTAGGAAAACCTCGAGAGTGAGGAGAATAACGGTCATAAATCAAGAAAGGGTAAGGCCGGATGGGAGGATCCGAGATTGAAACGTAAGGTAGAGTCAAATGGATCAGGGGACAGGAAGGATAAGCGGTCCAAAATTTGCAGAAAACGTTCTCTGCAGGGGTCCGAGCATAGGAACCAGAAAAGACCAACCCCTGAACCAAAACAGGGGATAAAAAGAGCAATTCCGTCCTCGGTTTCATCTCGAAATTATAAATATAGAAGACCTAATAACCCCTCCCAGGGATCACAGTCCATTGCAGGTCCCTCTCATCAACAAGAATCCAGGCAGGACAAGCCACCTACAGAAGGGAGCAGGCACGAAGGAAGTGGACAATACAACAAGGCCCGGGAGACAAAGACAACTAGAAACGGAACCAACAGGGCAGCTGAGAGACCTGTCCGGTCTAAACAGGCGACAGCAGTGAGACCTTCTCCGTACTACCTACGCAGCCGAGTAAGACAACCCGAAGGATTTCCAGAGGAACGGAGGAACATCGGAATGGAAAGTATCCCACAGAACAACATCAGGAGAAGGAGCCTCAGTATAGAAGCCTTAGACGGAGATCCAGTGGATAGGAGCGAATAAAGGGCAAAGAAAAATATTATGTTGTATCGTTTTTTTTTTTCTCCTTTCGAATGAGTGGTCGGAAGAATTATTGCAATGAAGCAAGTCACGGGTGGATTTTAAATTTAAGAACCCAAGCAAAAGTGGACACTACAATGAGTGTGTTTTTTCTTGATGAGAAAAATCAGCTTTTGTATTAATTTTTTTGTATAAATATGGAGAAAACATTTGTAAGAATGCATTTGTTTACTTCTATGTATGACTTCGCTAAGATGCGACAATTCCTTTGGTTTGTTTTATTGTTTTTTTTAAAAAAATGTTTTGAAATTGTATGTATATATATGTGTATATTTTATCTCACATCTGGTGACTTGGGACGCAGCGTAATTAGGTAGAGCTAACATTTAATAGTAACAAGCGCAGCAAGCATGGAATGGGAATGTTAAGGAACCAGATGCTTCAATTGATGTACATGGAAATGTTATGTAAAAAATGAAGGAATCTGTATATAAATAGATGTTTTTTTTTTTTCACAAAGAAATTCTCATTTCAGGGTAGCTGACCCTGAGTATTGTATAGTCAACAAATCAAGCAAGATGCAAATCCGAATATGTTTTATAATATTTAAGTAGATTTTTAAGTATTTAAGTAAACCACGCAGGCAGGTTTTTACCACTTCGGTGGTTTTTCCTCACCTCAGAGCCAAATGGTTGTGGTGTAGGGAAATCTAATTCTGTAAATGTTACGTCCTTTAAAGTGTAGTTTAAGGTCGTAATTTTTTCTCTCGTTCCCTTAAGGAGGGAGAACTTTTAGTATCCGATTGGTAGATATATATATATATATATATATTAAAGTCGTCGGGACAATAAATCAAGTCTAGGAATTGGTTCCGTAATTTATTTTCAGGCCATTTGTGACCTTCGAATAAATCCCGTTTTCTTTTTGGAGGGGATTGTGACGAATCTGTACGGAACCTTTCCGCTAATCTTCTTAGGCGTCTTTCTGGGGAATATAAATTCGCGTTTATTTCCAATCAACTCCAAAAAGATGTACGGGATATTTAAATTAGATAAGGTATTTAAGTCGAGCGTTGCGAGATAGCAAGAGAGATGATGATAGGCTATTGAGCCAATAACTTTAAACGCATTACTAGAAGAATCAAGGAGATAAGATTCGTGAAGACATCGTGCTGCGAGACGTACCAGAAAGCTGATATAAGCCAGTGGTAAATATAATTTACGAACGCTTAAAATAAACTTCAGTTTAAGCGACATAGTTAAAGTTAATGAAAGTTAAGAATTCGAATACGTGTATTTCTCGGATCTCCTATTTCGGTAAACCTTACTTGAGCTTGAGCTTGATTATTAATTAATTGCATTCTCAGTAATTTAATTTAATATAAAGGCAAATCCCTTTAAGAGACGTAACATTATCTTATTATATGTTATCAGAGATTTTTTTGAGAAAAGTATAATAATAAATATTATTAATATTCAAAATGGCTTTTAGTGGTTCTTTGCCTCAAACTAATCTTGGTGTTCAAGGTGTGACCCAGGGGGGTCATCACAACCGGTCACAGGTTGATACATATTTAAATATATATTTCCTCATATATGGAAAACAACATGTGTCGTGTAATTTTAAATAGGTCTTCCTCTTTCCTAGATGGCCTGCTAATGGTAGATCATGAAATTATTGCATTATTGCTTCGCGAAGAGATCTAGGAATGTACACTCTTAGTTCTCAAAGAAATGTAGAATATTTCGTGTAAAAGAGTAGACCATCTATAAGTTTGAAATCCTCGGACCAATTCTCGCACATAGTTGCATTAACGGAACCATCGTCTGTGTTTTCTAAATAACGATAAATGTGTCCTAACTCAGGAGCTTCCCTTTGCTCTCGAATGAGTCGTTCTCGGGAGTTTAAGACTAAGGCTCGAAGAGCTGGGCACAAAATTTGTGATCCATCCATATTGCCTACTGGAATTCTAGGCAATACGTCACGACAACGTTTTGGACTCCCGGTCGATGTTCCCATTCTATGTTGAACTCGGATAACTTGAGTGCCCATCTAATCATCCGATTAGATAAGTTTTTCCCATTCGTTAGCTTTGTTAATGCCACGTGATCTGCGATTACATTCACCGGTAGTTATCCGAAATAAGTTTTAAACTTATTTAATGCCCATATCACCGCCAAACATTCGCGTTCAGTAACAGTATAGTTTCTTTCAGCCTTATTCAGGGTTCTAGAGGCGAGTGCAATAGGTCTTTGATTTTGATTAAGCACAGTACCTATTCCGACCCCACTAGCATCCGTAAATAAGTTAAACTGTTCTTTAAAATTCGGCAACTGCAAAACTGGTGCCTCTGTTAATGCTCGTTTTATTTTATTAAAAGCATCCTGTGCTTCCGTGGACCAATTAAATTTAGCTCCCTTATTCTTTAATCTTTAACCGATATAATGGTTCACATATATCTGCGTAGTGTGGTATAAACTTCTGATACAAACCGGCCATCCCTAAAAACTTCGACACTTCCTTATTATTTTTGGGAGGTTTCATTTCTGCGATTGTCTTGACTTTAGTATGGTCGGTTTCAATCCCTTCCTTACTAATTATGAGACCTATGTAATTCAATTTGTCACGTGTGAGTGACATTGTTCTTTGTTTAGAGTTAGCTTGCGTCTCGCAACGATTGAAATACCTGATTCAAATGATCTATGTGTTCATTAAACGATGGAGATGTTATAATAACATCGTCCATATAAACCTTCACGAAATGCCTAATAATAGGTTTCAATATAATGTCTATGGCCTTTTGGAAATTTGGCGCCGCCCCTGAAAAGCCGAAAGGCATTCTGACGAATACATAGGTGCCATTGCGAGTTATAAACGTGGTTTTCTCGATATCTTTCGGACTAATCGCCAATTGAAAATAACCACTTTTTAAAACCAATGTCGACATGATGCCGGTATGCGGAATGTTTGTGATTAGATCATCAATCACCGGTAATGGATATCGGGGTTATTTAGTTATAGCTTTAAGTTTTCGATAATCAATCGCGAATCGATACGCCTCTGGAGAATCTGGAGGAAGGCCATTTTTCTTGCGCGTTAAAACTACCGGTGACACGTAAGGGGTTTGAATAGTACGGATTGGATCCTCTTGTAATATTTTCTCAATGTGATAATCCATTATTCCTACTTTGTCCCTGTTATATCTGTAGAGTCTTGACACTACCGGTCCCTTGACCCCAGTATCAATTTTATGGTGTAAAACATGATTTAACTGCGGCTGGTCGGAAAATAGCCATTTAAAACCATTAAATAAATTCCTTAATTTTTGCTTTTGTCCTTCACCGAGCTTTGTATCTGATAGATCAATATCGACCGGCATTTCCATTTTTGGCAACTGCTTAATTTGGTCATCTGCAATTATCAGAGATTTTTGATCGAAATCTAAAGTCATCTTGGACTCATTCATAAAATCAATGCCTAAAATGCATTGGTACTGCATATTGTTAAGAATATGAAAGTCCAAAGTTTTCTGGAATTCTCGGAAACGAATCGGTAATTCGCCCCAAACTAAGTTTCAACACGGGGCTCTCTGGGCATTCACTATTTTATCTTTCGTCTTTTGACGAGGTCGATACGAAAAATATTTGTGATTGACCTCCTCTGATATGAAAGATTTCTCCGCTCCCGTGTCGCAAAGGGCTGTAATGAATGTCTCATTTAAAAGAATGGGGACATACGGTAAATCTACTGGAGTCATTCGTAATGAGGATACCCTAATAGTTCGGTGTTCTGAATCTGGAGGATTTTCCGTACATCGCGATCGATCACCCCCATTCTCGCATCGATCGCTTAAAAGTTTAAATCATTAAAGTTTTGATCATTCTGACCCCAGAAAGCACTATTTCTCGAACCACCTTGTCGACCGCCTGGATTGGGGAATCTATGATCAGATTGACCACTTCGGCGTCGACCATCCAATCTCTGATTATCCGCAACACCTTGACCCTCAAATCTATTGAACACTTTCCGCGGTCTGCTATTGTCCGAGTATCTATTCTTACCTCTCGTTTCTCTCCAATTTTCCTGCCGATTCCTGTTAGGAAAACGATTGTTCTCGCTTGGGTTTGTGTATCTCGGAATTCCCAACTCGATCCTCTGATCTTTCTATTTAGATACATTTCGTAGTACTTATCAATTATTTGTAAAAGGTTAGATGTGGTTTGCGGATGCCTAACCTCTACATAATCTAAAATCTGAGGTTTTAATATACTAATATTATGATCGATCAATTTTTCTTCTGTGGATCTTTAATAAGTCATAGACAAAATCAGACGGTTTTTGATTATGCTTTTGAGATGATGCGAAAAAACGAGTTTCTAGTTCCGACCTATTTCTGACCACGGGGAACACTTCTGACAAAGTAATCCGTCGCCTTGTCTTCAACAACCCTATAACCCAAAACCTCAAACCAATGTAGTTCCCCTCCTGTGAGATGACCCTTTATATATGCACAATCTAGTTGTTGTGTGGGTACCTCGTAATATGTTAAGTTATTATCTATATTTTCCAAGAACTCTGCCACGCGTATATCCCCGAAAAATACTGCTCAGGGATGATTCGAAAATTAGATCCGTCTCTAAACTCGGGATTTACTCGTTGGGTGCCACTGTGGAGACCGTCCTGGGTCTCACCTTGACAGGAAGATTAATTTGAGGCAAAGAACCACTAAGAGCCATTTTGTATAATAATAATTTATTATTCCAATTTCTAAAAAAAAAAACACACACACTCTAATAACATATACTACTTTTATGTTACGTCAAATAAAGGGATTTACCTTTATGCTAAATTAAATTACGAACTATGCAACTAATTAATAATTACTCTCAAGATCAAGTAAGGTCCACCGAAATAGGAGGTCCGAGAAATACACGTACTCGAATTCTTAACTTTCATTAACTTTAACTAATCCGACTAAACTAACGCTTATTTTAAGCGTACGTAAATTCAATTTACCGCTGGCTATATCAAATTTCTGGTACTTCCGTAGAATCGCAGCTATACTTCTTCACTATCCTGAAATCCTCTAAGATGGAGGTTAAAGTTGCTGGCTCAATAGCCTTCCATCATCTACATTGCTAGCTTACAACGCTCGACTTAAATACCTTATCTATTTTGCATATCCCGTTCATCTTTTTGGAGTTGATTGGAAATAAACGCGAATTTATATTCCATAAAAAGACGCCTAAGAAGATTAGTGAAAAGGTTCCATACAGATTCGTCTCAATTTATACATACATATACATCTATATATATATAAGACGCATTTTTTGTCTGTTTGTCTGTTCGCTCATAACTCTAGATCCAGACAAACAAATAACGAGAAATTTGGTACACGTATACAAAATTACATGGGAAGGTTCTTAAACAGGTTTCGGGTTCGTAATTCTTTCTAAATTTTTAAAATTTAATTTTTAAGTGATTTTCCAGTGTTATGACGTCATATGATGTCACGTTTCTCACTAAGTGGAAAATTTATACTTTACACGCAGTTTTTGAAGATTATTACATATTTTTACTATAGCTATATTTATCAGTTGGAATATTTGTTCAATTTTTCTATTCTATGATATTTAATTAGGATTATTTTTCGAATAAATGATTTTTTTATTGATTATTCTTTCAACAACTAAAATTTTGTTTTGGCAACATTTAGGTATTATCGCGGGATGTTTATGTGTATGATTTTGCTTACAAATTACAACTTATTTATTTTTTTCTTTAGAATGCGAATATTATAATTTTGACAAACTAAAACTTCTCATTGATAAGGGTTATATTTCAGTTCGGTTCATGTGTAGTATAGGGGTACCACTTTGGATATAGCGATTTTTCTTCGGATTTTTCGATTTTTATCTAAAGGTCAGGGTGAGATATCGAATTCATTCTAAAATAAATAATACCGAAAAAAGTACCTTGGCGACTACTTTTAGTCACCAAAATAAAGGACTGCGCCAAGTAGCCCCTTATACTACACTTGATCCAATAATATGGTTTGTAACATCGTCTTGTGGGTGAATTAATAAGCTCTAATTAACCGGATTTACTGTTTTTATTTCCATAAAAACACATCACTATATTAATATTTTCATTTACAATTAAAAGTTACATCGGGAACTACAGGCAGCTTCCTCCATTTTACGTTCGAGAGTCCTCTTCTTCTCTCCGTTCCGCTCAAAGTCCAAAACAGTTCACAGCAGCGCCCTCTTTCTAGTCTATCGTGTGCTATGTGTCAAGCCTCCTAGTGTACTATGTGCCACGCCGTTACAGTCTAATTATTTCATCCCATCCTGGAGAAAACTTTTCACGATAGTTGAGTGGAAAGTTTTACTGTGATACCCCTGAAAAATACTTGACATAGGATCAGTTTATGCAGCAGTAGAGAGTTAAGAATTATTTCTTGAAATCCTTTTCTTTTAAACGGAGCTAAAAATATTTTTTTTTTTAAAAAAAATTACGTGCAAGTACCTGTTCTATCCGAAATTAGTACCTTATTTTAAGGAAGGCATTAAACTTATCCCTACTAATCTATGTGAACTTTAACATATACAAAATATCATTTAGTGAAATACTGCTACCAAATGCAAACTTTAAAATACAAATTCAAATATTAATCATCAAAAAAATTAACATACAAATATCAAAAAAAAATTTTAAATATTAATACCAAAATTTAAAACAAAAAAATTCCAAATATCAAAATACAAATACAAAAGTTTAAAATACTAATACCAAATATCAAATTTTTAAAATACCAATACAAAATATCAAAGTTTAAAATACAAATACAAAATATCAAAAAAAAAATTAAAATACTAATATCAAATATTAATACTAATATACAAATACCAATCATTCTAGACAAAAAAATAATAATAGAAAGAAAATTCTTATTTTCCATCAATTCTCATTACAAGTGTGTGTTTTTTTCAAGTTTTAAGGGATACGGCTTAAACTATCAGCATTCTGATTCTGTTTTCCTTTCCGATAAGCAATCTCATAATTAAATGCTTGCAAAATTAAGGACCACCTTAAGAGTCTTGGATTAATCCCAGTATTTTTCTCTAACCAGACCAAGGGATTATGGTCAGTTTGTATGACAAATTTTTGGTGTCCATCAAGATAGCATTTCAACTTTTGCAGGGCAAAAATAATGGCTGCACATTCTTTTTCCGTAGTGCTATATTTTTGTTCTGCAAGCGACAGCTTTTTGCTGAGGAACATGATGAGATGTTCTTCGTTTTCACATACTTGCGACAACACAACGCCTATTCCAAGATTGGATGCATCACACTGAATGATGAAGGGTTTTGTGAAATCAGGGCTGTATAAAACGGAATTTTTAGATAGTCTTGTCTTGAGCTCCTCGAATGCATTCTGGCAAGAACTGTTCCAGTCAACGGTTGATTTTCGATTTCGGCCCTTAGGTAAATCTGTCAGTGGAGCTGCGATTACTGAAAAAAAATTCGGGAATATATCTTCTATAATAGCCAGATAATCCTAAAAAGGCTCTAACTTGCGTCTTGTTAGTGGGGATTGGGAAATCTTTAATGACCTGAACCTTTAATTCTCCAGGTGTTCTTAAGCCTTGGCCTACCAAATGTCCAAGATATTTAACGTATGCTTGAGCAAATTGACATTTGGATGGCTTGATATGTAATTTAGCAGAGCGTAGGCGATCAAATACATCTTTTAGATGTTTTAGGTGATCATCCCGGGCTAGTGAAAAGATAGCTATATTATTTAGGTAGGGAACTGCAAAGTCTTCACAATTTCTTAATAAGTTAGCCATAAGTCGACTGAAGTAATAGGGCGCATTTTTCAGACCGAAAGGTAACCTCAATGGTTTAAAAGTTCCAAACCGAGCTAAAATCGCACTGTCACCTGTATGGTGCTCAAGGCCAACGACAGGCGTACCTCTTGCCCATGCCACGATGAATTTCATGGGCCTCGATCTGACTACGTCAGACAGGTGGCATTAGCCACAACAACACAACAAAAGTTCCAAATGTTGTCACAAACGATGCGTACCTTTGCGCTCGGGGACTCAGGGGTATTTTCCAATACCCTCGAGTAAGATCCAAGGTAGAGATATATTTAGCTGCCGATACCTTTTCTAAAAGTTCTTCGATATTAGGCAATGGAAAGAATTGTGTCCGAGTTACTTTATTCAACCTTCTGTAATCGATACAGGGCCTTGCTTTCTTTCCCTGAGCTTCAACAAGTATTAATGGAGATGTAAAATCAGATTCTCCTGGCTCTATTATTTTCAGTTCTAACATCTTATTAACTTCTGATTTGAGAATTTCAATTTGTCGAGGAGACATACGATAAGGCTTAGCAACAATTGCTCGTTCAGATTCTAATTCAATATCATGTTCAGCTAAATCGGTACATCCAGGAATATTCGAAAAAAGATTTCTATATTCATATAAAAGTTCTTTGAGCTGTCCTCGGTGAATTTGAGATAATTTTGAATTTAACTGCACATCGCTGATGATTTTGGACCATCCCGACCTTTCGTTTTCAAGTTCCAAACTAGGTATGTCTTCTTCTTCGTCATGCTTTAAAGGATTAATGCACAATAAGTTAATATTTTCCTCTCGTTGGTGATAAGATTTTAGCATATTAACATGATAAACGTGGGTTTTATCCTTCTCTGGGAATTTGACCACATAATTTGTCTCGGAGAATTGTTCCACTATTTCCCCAGGGCCAATCCACTGAACAGATAACTTGTTAGGCCTGGATGGAGCTATGACCAAAACCAGTTCACCCAGTTGAAATTGACGCTTAACGGTCCGGCGATCATACCACAACTTCTGTTTTTGTTTGGCATCTTCCATGTGTAGGATTGCCAATTCCTGACATCTTTTCATTCTATTGATGAGTTCAAATACATAATCCACAACACTGCTTTCTACATTCTCTTCTTCTTTCAGTTTCTCGTACAATAACATCACAGGAGTCCTTAGATTTTTCCCGTGAACTAGTTAAGCTGGTGAAAACCCAGTACTATCGTGTATAACAGTCCTTAGGGCAAAGAGGGCTTGAGGCAGATTTTCTACCAATCTGGAATTGCCTCCAGACACAGGACACGAAGAATCCTCTTCAATGTTCTGTGCATTCTTTCCACAGGATTACTTTGTGGATGATAAACAGAACTTCTAACTCCAAATCTTTCTAAAAATTCTGTAGTTAGTGCACTCCTGAATGACGTGTCTTGGTCAGTCTGTAATTCTCTTGGGAACCCCATTCGGCTGAAAATCTGTAACAATGCATTTACAACAGTTGTTGAGCAAAGGTTTGCTACAGGAATGGCATCAGGATACCTTGATGACATACATAACGTCGTAATTATATATTTATTTCCTGACGGTGTCATTGGTAAAGGTCCACTTGCATCGATGTTAATCTTTGTGAAAATTTCAGTTATTACAGGAACAATTTTTAGTAGGGCCTTCTTTTTATCTTGCGGTTTACCCACCCTTTGACATTTGTAGCATGTCTTTACAAAGTCCTCATTATCACTAAAGCATTTAGGCCAGTAAAATGTTTTGAATATGGCATCTTTCGTTTTAGTTACTCCTAGATGAGCTGCAGCCGCCTCGTGACCTATCGTCATCAAATTTTTTCTATACTTTTCGGGAACAACCAAACATTTTCGTTTAGTGCCATCCTTATCTTCTTTTTGGAAAAATAGTAAGTTATTTTTGACAATATAATGATTTTTCTTTAAAGACCCACTTTTAGCTTCTTCAAACAGTGTTTTTAATTCAGTACTGTTCATTTGTTCCTTTGCAAAATCTTTATGAGATAATTTTATAAGATTTGATTCAGAAACTTCAGGTTAAATTAAAGGCAAAATATCATCCAGTTCGTCCGGAGATTCTTTATTCTTTTCGTTACTTTCAGGAATAGTTTCTTCTGACATATTAAGATCTTGTTTACTCTCTTCAGTCAATTTCTTCTGCGAACGTGTTTCAACAGCGTTCACCATATACACTTGTATTTCTTTATTCTTCTTCACTTCTTCAAACAATGCAACAGTCTTATTTCCCAAAAGATATTTTCCTTGATCTAATGAATCTCTTAAAACAGCAGCTTTCGTAATCACATGACCAAACACACAGTCCAACTCAACTTCAGCCATTGGAAGACACACTGCGGTTTCCTCCAAAGGAGTTCGAATCCACACAGTTTCATTTATAAACATGGAAGGCTTTACGTATTTTTTACATATTAAATCGAGAGTTGCACCAGTATCTCGTAGTATAGGTATTTCAATTCCATTCACTGTTCCTAAACTTGTATATGGAGCCAATACATCAGTACCATTTTTAACAGTTTCATTAGACGCGAGTGTTTCGTAATTCTTCTTTAGTTTATCACATTGTGGTCTGAGATGTGAATAAGATCCGCATTCATAACATCGAAGCTGTCTTCTCTTCTCAAAGTCTTTCTCGGGATTTTTTTCATGGATAGGTTCCTTTTTTATTTGAAATTTTGACTTGAAATCTTTAGTAGTTTCCTTGGGTCTGGCTCCACTATAATTTACACCACCTTGGAATTTGTAACTATTTTTCTTAGGGATTTCTCTTCTGAGAGAAACTCTGTTTGATGCTTTCATAGTCGTCTAATTTCTCTGCAAGTTCATAGGGAGTTTTTAACTTGATCCAGTCATCAAGAAAATGCTCTCTTACTTCAGCTGGAACACGGTACTTCAATTGTTCAGTTATTAATAGATCTTTCAGTTGCTCGAAAGTTTTAACCTGCAATTCAGCTATCCATTCTGTAAAATAACTATTCAGCTCATGAGCATAATTCCTCCAAGACTTCTCTGCTGATTTTTGATGTCTGTAAAAACATTGCTTCAACTTTTCGCTGTTCAACCTGTACCTCTTCAATATAAGATCTTTTACAAAATCATAATTATTTGCCCTTTCGGTAGGTTCTCTAGCTAGCATATTAGAGTTCTGCTGGTAAAACCGCCAACAAGTAGGCCACCCAATCCTTCTTTGGTACTTGAGCTAATTCTGCCTTCCTTTCAAAATTAATCAAATATAAACTAATCTCATCATGTTTTTCATCAAATTTAGTTGTGATTTGTGTCAATTGAATCTTAGGTCCAATTTCAACTCTTCTTCCAGATTCATGATTTAATGGTTGATTCTGCTGCGATAATTTTAATTTTCTCAATTCTAATTCGTGTTGTCTGGCCTCTCGAGCCATTCGCTCTTCTCTTTCCCTTTCTTCTCGTTTACTTCTTTCTTGTTCTTTCCTATCACTAATGACTCTGTCGAGAATTATCTTCACTTCCTCTTCAACATAAAACTCGCTATTTAGAATCAATTTTTTTGTATCAACCACCTTGCTGGACTGATCTACTTCAACCCCCATTTCCTCACATACTGACAAAAGATCAGGTTTATTACCTTTAGCTAAATATGCCATGATTTAGGGACTAACAAGATCAGAATGCTTTCCAAAAAGAAAATTAAAATAAGACGAGTAAGAAACTTATTTTTCGATATATTATTTAACTAAAAGTAGTTATCGATTTTGCACTGTACCAAAATATGCACAAATATACACTTAAATTATAACGAATACATACATATTCAGCACTTTCGAATTCTATTTTTCAAAAGTTTCAAGTGAGTAAAATATTTACGTAACTACAATACCAGAATAATCAAACAAGCACACACAAAAATAAAAAATAAACATTTCAATGCAAAACAATAACATACACCTTAAGTCCAAATTATCTCTTCATAAAGTCTCTTCAAAATTTAATTTGTCACTCATTAATTGTCATTTATTTTCAATTTAAAACAAACAAATGCGAGCAAATATGTTTAAAAAATTCTATTTATAGAAATTCTACAACTTCACCCTTAACTCGAAAATAATAATAGATGTTTATATTTTAAAAACAAGCACATTTTTTATTAAAAATGTTTCCATGTAATGACCACTTTTAAATCAAAGAACACCATTCAAATAAAATCTACAGATTTACTTTTTTTTTCAGAAAAACCAAACACTTCTATTCGCAACAAAAAAAATCTAACACAATAATGAGAGTAAAATAATTCCGTTGGTATTCTGAATCCACAGAAACAAAAATTTTACTGAAAAACTTATAAAAAACAAATTCTTATATGATTGGAATAGCTACATAATTTATGCATTTAACATTGAGAACTTCTGAAACGTAATAAGTCAGCTTTTTTTTCTCTCAGTAAAAGAGAAGTCATAAATATTTCGTTGACTCAGCAAAATCAAAATTATTTCTACTTAAATATACACTTTATATATATATATATATATATATATATATATATATATATATATATATTTCACTGCACCTTCAAATCGTGCTATAATCACAATTTTCCTAAGTTATTTATCATTCACTCTTCACAAATTCTTAATATTGTTTTAACAATACAGATTTTTTTAAACACCGTTGAGAGAATCTTTTAATTTATATCTCACACATAGAAAACACAGTTTTAAATCAGAATACACTAACTAAAACTAAAAAAAGAACAATTTTATGTACTCAATTCAACCACAGACAAAATCAATTTTCTTCCTTTTTATAGGATAAATTTTTGTTTTTATTTAAAAACAAATCATAAATTAACGAGAATAGCAGGGATAAGTAAAAGGCTTTAAAATAATCAAAATCCAGCATTTAATACAAAGAGTGAATTAAGAATGATTTCTGTATTTAATTTGTACCCATATTGAGATCAAATTTAAAATACGCCCGAAGGTACTTTCAGATAGAAAAAGTACTTACCCCAACTATTTCTTTTGTTGTTAAAGACATTGTTTTTAGTTTCATCGTGCCATCGCTGCCACCAGTCTGTAACATCGTCTTGTGGGTGAATTAATAAGCTCTAATTAACCGGATTTACTGTTTTTATTTCCATCAAAACACATCACTATATTAATATTTTCATTTACAATTAAAAGTTACATCGGGAACTACAGGCAGCTTCCTCCATTTTACGTTCGAGATCCTCTTCTTCTCTCCGTCCCGCTCAAAGTCCGAAACAGTTCACAGCAGCGCCCTCTTTCTAGTCTATCGTGTGCTATGTGTCAAGCCTCCTAGTGTACTATGTGCCACGCCGTTACAGGTTCTTTGCAATTTCATGTGTCTTTATTTTAACCTTTAAGGGTATACTATCGGCTTCAGTGCATAAAATTGAAATGCAGAAAATCAAACTTGGGTAATCATACTGCCCAAAGTAGAAATAGAAGGTCCCCAGTGAGAACAATAGAAGGGGCGTGTCACCTGTCAATCAAACTCCCCCCCCGCCCACGGAGCCATCGTCCAATAGGAGGGTTTCCCTCCTCCTCTTCTCAACCTGTTAGATAAGGAGGGAGGGCCATTCCCCACTCCCCCTTCCAACGGAGCCATCGTCCAATAGGGGTCCCCCCATCCCCCCGCCGCCCACGGAGCCATCGTCCAATAGGAGGGTTTTCTCCTCCCCCTTTCCCCCTCTCAACCTGTTAGATAAGGAGGGAGGGCCAATCCCCCTCTCTTATTTAAATACTTTTCTAAAAAGGGCAATGGTAAATTTTATACAGTCATCTTTATTCCAGGATAGGAGATTTGAGTCCGACGGGACTATGTGCTCCAATATTCACCCTAACGTATATCTCGCCACGTGTAACAATAGGGTTCCTTGAGAAGAGTTGAGGGGTATACTGCTTCTTCTCTGATAAGTGTTGAGGGGTATACAGCTGCCTGCAGTTTTCTGATTGGATGTCGATATGACGTAGATGCCCCCTTCTCATCGCGTAAGATGCACGTGGAAAGTAAGATGCACGTGGAAAGCAAGATGCACGTGTCTTTCATCCGTGTGCAGTCTTGTCAGAACAGGGGATGACTTGAATGTGAGTCAGTACGGAGTTGAGGGATACTCAGCTTCTGGGAGGGGTGTGAGCGTAAAGTGGAGTTGTACACGACTGCTTGAAATATTCTGATTGGTTGTAAATAAAACCTGCGAGCACTGTGAGAGGCTGAAACAAAGTATGACGTATGATAACTTCGTAATATATTCCCACACTTCGCTAAAATATTTCATTTTCTACTGTGACACGCTTGTGATTTGCTCTCGTAAAAATAGTTGTAATCTACTCTCTCTCGTTTTTATTTTTTGAAAATAGTGAAGTCTGTTATCCTGATATTGGGAAGTTTTAATATGGAATCAACTATGCGAGCTACTAATGAAGTAAGTGTACGTTTTTGTGTATATATAATTACTGATACATATGTGAATTGTACTTTTAATAAAAATAAAATAATTGAAATTAGTTAAGATTGTATAATGAAAATGTTTTTGATGGATGCTGAGATTTGTCTTTTCCTTATCCACGTGTTTTGATCAAAATAAAAAGTAAATTATAAAAAGAAATATATATATATATATATATATATATATATATATATATATATATATATATTATTTCCTTATCATTTTTATTACTTTTTGTAAAAGTATTTATTTCTAAATGAAGCATTGAGAAGCAATATCCATTTTACATAAAGTTTTGAAAATATTCATTTTTGTAATAAAAATAGCTAAAATAAAATGAAATAAAAGACTTTTCTTTTATATTAGCTTCGGGGAAAAAAAAAACTAAAATTATAGTTTACTATTTTTATGCCATTTTGTATGTATCATATTTGTAATAAAAACTTTTATGTAATAAGACTTCCATTACAGTTTTTTTCCCTTTTTTTGTGCTTTTAATTAAAAGGAAATAATAAATAAATAAAATATAGATTCTAGACAAGACTGTATAATGAAAAATGTTTTTGATACATACTGAAATTTGCTTTTTCCTTAACCACGTGCTTTGTTCAAAATAAAATATTTTCATTTTTTCATTTATTCTAAAATGAACATTGAAAAGCAATATTCATTTTACATAATATTTTTTTTTAAAAGAATCATTTGTAATAAAAATAGGCTTGGTTAAAAAACAAAACAAGAAAAATATTTTTATTTATACTGCCTTGGAATGAAAAAAACAACAAACTATTTTATATGCATCATATTTGTAATGAAACTTTTATGTAATGATTCTTCAATGACGTGTTTTTTTTTCAATGTTTTCTTTTTTTTTTTAAAAAAAAAAGAGCAAATATTTCATTCCTTGTATTACTTATATTTAAATAAATCAGATTTTGTGAATTCTTTTATTTTCCAACTAATAATATTATGTATTTTGTGTAGATTTTGTTTGACGATGAAGATATGCCTTTTATTGAGGGCGATGACGAAGTAAGCTTGAATGTATTTATTATTATTTTTTTTTTTTTTTGTTCTTTTGGTGAGTTGGATTAACTTATATATATATATATATATATATATATATATATATATATATATATATATATATATATTCTGTTGTTTAAGCTTCTTGGTGAATGCACTCAGGCCTTTTTAGAAGCATCACAAGAATGTAAAGATTTACTATCTCAATTAGGAAATGGATTAGAGGTATTATTCAATAAAATATTTTTTTCCGCTCTAAAAAATAGCAATTAAATTTTTTCCGACGTTTTTTTACTGGAAAAAAAATAATGTTAGAACATTTTTTCCTTAATAATAAAGGTAAATGCCGCTGCCCCGTCAAGATTGGACTTTTGGACTCCGTTAGAAACTGTTGGAAACTGCAATGTAAATTTAGTATTACTATTATGAATGTGTTAACTTTTGTTTCAATATTTTTACATTAATTTTTTATTGTTTTTTTTTCATAGTTGGATTCAGCCTTCCGTATCATCGAAAGATGTCGCAGACCAAATAAAAAATTCAACAGCGAGGAAGTGATCTTTCAGGTTTTACTAGATCCTGATTGCTGGCTTAATAACGGATCAGCCACTATTGGTCAAACGAGCGATGCAATTCGAACACTCTTCGAAACATTGCTTCGGACAGTGACTAGTAACTTGGAACCTACGGACTTGATAAGAGCAATAATTTTTTCAGAACACCTCGACAGACCCATCTCTACGCATTTAATGCTCGTTTCGGAAATGAGCGTAGAAAAAAATAATGGCATGTGCCACTAAAGTTCTACAATCGAAATCCGAGGTGCGTCTTGATGAAGGTTTTAATATTGAGATAATTACCATTCGTCGACCCGTAGGTTCCGGTAAACGCAACAGGAGAGTGTTAATCCCATCTATCGATCGATTAAGAAAAAAATCCATACGGTGCGTGCCCGAGGATGATTTGAATATTTGCTGTGCTAAAGCAATTATTCTTGCTATTGCAGAAGTTGAAAAAGATGCAGACTTAAGGTCTTTGAGGAAAAAAGACTGTTGTCTCCCTCAAAGACGTGCAATAGCATTGCATCAGAAAACTGGTGTACCACAAGGACCTTGTGGATTTTTTTGAAGAAATTGCTTTGTTCGAACAATACTTAAAAATACAAGTTATTGTTGTTTCCACTACGGCTTTAAATCAGGTACAATGTTTTTTTTTAAAACATTTTTTAACTTTCCTCCAATAAAATGATTTATATATATTTACGCTATTTTTCCCTAGGTGTGTTACAAGGGACCTGTTCGTGAGGATCGCCGTATTTATTTATGGCACCATGACAACCATTTTGATGTTATCACCTCTCCTAAAGGTTTTTATGGGTCAAATTTTTTTTGTGAAGAATGCTTCAAACCATTTGATCACATAGAAAATCACCACTGCACTACGATTTGTCATGTATGTCGTAGTCCTTCGTGCCAAATTGGGGAAAGCAAACGATGCTCTGACTGCGATCGGAACACGCGTTCTGATTTCTGTTTCAAGGCGCATAAGAAAAATGGACTTTGTGATAAAGTAACTAATATCTCTAATAATTGCACTATTGTTTTTTTGTTGAATTTTTTCTATTTTTTTCTGAAATATGAACACTCTGATTTTTTTATAGCTGTATCAATGTAGGAAATGCTGCAAAGTTATCCTAAGAAAAGTCTGCTCTAAAAGTCAACATCGATGTGAGGAAAAGAGATGCCTCAGCTGCAAGAAGACTGTTTCCGAAAGCCATATGTGCTACCTTCAGAAAGAATCTGCGAAGAAGTGCAACAAAAAACTTATATTCTTCGATTTTGAGACAGACCAAACAACTGGAGAGCACGTTGTGAATTTTGCTGTAGCACAGTACCTCGATGGCACTGAATTTGTCTGTGAAGGCTACGATGCAATTAATAAATTTTGCAAATATCTCTTTTCTCCACAGCATAAGGGATTCACGGCAATAGCACACAACATGAAAGGGCTCGATGGACAGTTTATTCTTCGATGGATGTTGGAACAAGGTCAATGCCCTCGAGTCATTCCCAATGGCTCAAAGATAATGTGTATAACATTATCTGCATTAAGTATAAGAATAATAGATTCGTTCAACTTTTTTCCTATGCCCCTTTCTAAACTCCCAAAAACATTTGGTTTGGAAGAGCTGGCTAAGGGGTATTTTCCACATCTATTTAACTGTCCTTCAAACCAAAGTTATTGTTACACTTATTGGTAAACTAATTTAAATTTTGCAAAGCTAGCAGTGAAATTTATGTGTCGAGGAGGCATGAAGACGAAAAACAGTTTCTTAAAAAATTGGCCTTTAATAATCAATCATAAAGTCACTTTGCTCGTTACTGGAGCGATAAAAAAACAATAAGTTCAAAAAGCAACATTACCAGAGACATCCGATTCGAACCGTCTTCTAATATTGTAAAATGAATTTCTAATCTAAAATGGTGATGCAACCTGCAGTTGCATTGCCAACCAGCCGTTCTCTCCCTCTAAGAGTTAAACCACTCACACACTTCTTATATTTCTGTTTCTCCTTCCCTCTCGAAAAACTAACATGAGCCGAGTTTAAATACTCGCTCGATTTGCATGGCAGTTGCTGCCAACCACAAATCACGAAACTCAAAAAGATTGGGTTCGAATCGGTGTGCTTACTTTCATTGAGATCATGGAACGGGATTGGAAAACAACACAAGGAGATTATAAAAATTTGGATCCGATTTTTTTTTAAATGTCTAACAATCGGCCCCCTTTTTACAATCTCGCACCATTATCTCTTACAAATCAGTAAATTAATTTTAATCTATAATCACATGTTATACAATTTAACACAAAAAAAATACATTTTATTCACAATCTCTATTGTAATAAACAAACTAATATTTTAATCTCAAATAAACAAAGTCTCTCTCTCTTATTCTCTAAAAAGAAATAATTTTCTACAAAATTCTAACAATTTTTCATTTACCATGGGTTTGGTAAAAAGGTCCGCCAAATTATTTTTGGTACCTATATATTTAATTTGGAAAACCTTGTCGTATATCAAATTCCTTAGAAAATGATAACGCACATCGATATGTTTTGTTCTATAATTTTCTACCGGTGACTTTGAAAAACTTATAGCAGCTTGATTATCACAAAACACATTACATTTTCACTTATTTCCAAATTTAAACTTTTATTATCAATTACATTCTTTAGCCAAATGAATTCCTTAGCTGCTTCTGTTAAACTAACATACTCAGCTTCCATGGTCGACAGATTAACGGATATTTGCTTGAAAGTTCGCCATGAAATTGGAATTTCGTCTATAAAAGTTATGAACCCTCCCATTGACACTCGATCATCCCTATTTGTAGCAAAATCCGAGTCTGAATAACATCTTAGTTTTAATGATTTAACTTTTGAAAGTTCTAATTTGTATTCTTGAGTGTATTTTAAATAACCTAATAAAATCTCAATAAGCAATTCCAATGTTTTATTCCCGGGTTTGCTTGGAATTGAGATAATACATTTACTGCATACATAATATCGGGTCTTGTATCTAACAATTTTATTATTTTTCATCATATTTAATGGTATAAACCCAACGGTTTTCTAAAATTTTTATATTATCCGGATGATCAACTAAATCCCAGACTTTACGTTCCATCATTACGTTAATTTCTTTATCCATTGCATCGTGCCATTTAGATGCGTCTCTGGATCTTATTGCCTGTTTGTAACCGTTAGGAATAGTTACTTCAACCATAAGAGCTTCTTGTTGCTCTGACAAATCTGAAAATCCCTGGGATTCGGTATTATCTTTTCTAAAATTAAATAAACTAGGATCATACTCAATATTATGCCTCTTACAGTATCTCTCTATTTCGTTAAAAGATTTCAATCGGGTTGCTTCCCCTTCTATACTATAATATACGTTAGATCCAGTTACTTTCCTACCTATATTTCGAATCCACTTAACCTCTGTACATGGGATCAAGCTATGATTATCGGAAGATACATCTGGTTTTTCAGATGTTGAGGGCGTTTCTGTACTTGTCTTTGAAACTAAACGACTCGTTAATGAATCTTTTACTCTATCAAAATTATCCTCATCATCATAATAATCAGGAAGGTTTAAATTATATCCAAGGTTACTATTAACTTTTTGTCTAAAATTAATTCCCCTCTTATTTTCATCGAATCTTACATTAATAGTCTCGACTAATTTATTTTCATCTATCAACCATATTCTATAACCCTTAGTACGTTGTGCGTATCCCATCATAATTCCCATTTTCGCACGCATATCGAATTTTTTTCTAATTTGTTTTGGCACACCAGCATATACAAAACATCCAAAAGGTTTTAGATACAATACCGATGGTTTTCAACCTGAATATTTTTCGAAAGGCGTTTTGTTACTGTCTTTGTGACAAATTCGATTCCACGCATAAGTGAAACAAAGTAATGCTTCTCCCCAAAACTTATGGGGAATTTCACTAGAATTAAGCAATGTTTTGATGCCATCTAGAGCGGTTAAATTGAATCTCTCCGCGACCCCATTCATTTCTGGCGTATATGAATTTGTTACCTCATGCTTTATACCCAGTTCTGTCAAGAAATTATCCATATCCTTATTACAAAATTCTAGTCCGTCATCAGTTCTAACTGCTATTACCCTTTTACTTAGAAAACGTTCTGCTCGTTTCTGAAATCTTATAAACGTATGAAATACGTCAGATTTATTTCGGATGGGAAATACAGTCACCTTTCTTGAATAATCGTCAATTATACTCAAGAAATATTTATTACCGCCTTGGCTTTCACTTGGCATTGGACCACAGAGGTCCATATGCAACAATTCCAATGGACGTTTTGATCTTACGGCCCCCGTCTTTTTAAATGAAACTCTCTTGGACTTTGCTAATTTACACGGTATACAATGAGCCTTACCATTATCAGTTAAGCGTGGGAGACCTTTTACACTATCGTTTTTACTAGTTTTTACCAAGTAATCGTTATTAACATGACAAAAGCGTCGATGCCATATTTCTATTGATCCGTTTTTTGTTTTAGCGGTTACATCACTAAAAACTAATTTCTTTACTCTTTGGTATAATATAATGATCCGGCTTAAAAATACAAATTTTCATGGCGTGTCGCCGAGAACAATTTTATCCAGTCTTTATTAAAAACATTAATTTTACCTTTAGTACCTACAAAATGCGCACCTTTACTTTCTAATCTGGAACCGGATAACAAATTTCTCCTCAACTTAGGATTAAATAATACATCAGTCAAAGTTATTTCATGAAAACTCCCCTTATATTTTTACCCGAAATCTAAGTGTACCGATTCCTTCTACGGGACAACTTTTATCCTCCGTTGCTAACGACATTTTCATGTTAGTTATCGGTTTAAGATCTAAAAATAAACTCTTGTCATTACAAAAATGACTCGTGGCAGCAGTATCTATTACCCAAACACCTTTATCAGAGTTTTCCTCAAATAAGATACAACTAGTTACGAGTTGTTTATCTAGTTCTAAAAGACTACATTCAGCTTCACAAAATCTTAAATTTATATTAAACTCTGTGTTAAAAGTTTCATTTACAGTTGAAGGAGATTTTTGTAGAGACTTTTTCTCTTTACAGTTTACTTTAAGATGCCCGTACTTATTACATACATAACACGGACCTATAATCTTAATAGATTGTTTAACATTTTTAATAGTTTTACAGTTAAATACCTTACCACCTTTCTTTTGGTAATCATTCTTGCCATTTGGATCTCCATGAGCTGCAGCCGTAGCACCAGGTAACGTCTTCGACTTCTTCGAAGTGAAACTGCTCAAGTAAGCATTCTCCGCTCTCTCCAAATCTTGTTTCATCAACTGAAGACGATTGGCTTCTAATATCAGCTCTGCTTCAATTTTGACAAATCTGAAGTCCTCTTCTTTCCATCTGTAGATTTGTTGCACGGTAGACTGAAATTTCTGAAGAAGCCACCTTATTAATTGAAATCCTATGTACAGGTCGTCCAATTTATGACCCGCTTCTTGTAGTCTGGTTGCCGCTGTCTTTACACGAGATATGAAGATTCCAACATCTTCCCCTGGTTGGTATTTTGTTCCAAAAATTGATCTAATAGTTGAATTACTCTTGCTCTTGTGACTGGTTCGAAGTGATCTTTTAATATCTTCCATGCCGCTACTCCGTCAGTTGTTTCCGTTATCAGATTTTTCAAATCTGAACTGATGTTAGTATAGATCAACGTATAACATCTATCCTTACGAAGTTGTAGATCTAATTTTTCCTTGTATGTTGCCTCTTCATCAGGTTGCTCTGGCTTGGTCTGTATTATAAACTGCCAGCAACTATAATGCATTAAGAGTACTTGCATATCATGCTTCCATGTGTTCCAGTTATTTGGAGTCAACACTGATATCTGGTTGTTAAACTCCATATCTGTTACTCGATTTAGCGTACTAGCAACAGAGTTCATAAAAAATAGTTCTAGACTGGAACAGTATTTAAATAGACAAAGTTCATGGCCTGGTTCAACTGCTTAGCCTGCCTCGGCACAGTACATGGACTGGGCCCATAACCAAATTTGTTACACTTATTGGTAAACTAATTTAAATTTTGCAAAGCTAGCAGTGAAATTTATGTGTCGAGGAGGCATGAAGACGAAAAACAGTTTCTTAAAAAATTGGCCTTTAATAATCAATCATAAAGTCACTTTGCTCGTTACTGGAGCGATAAAAAAAACAATAAGTTCAAAAAGCAACATTACCAGAGACATCCGATTCGAACCGTCTTCTAATATTGCAAAATGAATTTCTAATCTAAAATGGTGATGCAACCTGCAGTTGCATTGCCAACCAGCCGTTCTCTCCCTCTAAGAGTTAAACCACTCACACACTTCTTATATTTCTGTTTCTCCTTCCCTCTCGAAAAACTAACATGAGCCGAGTTTAAATACTCGCTCGATTTGCATGGCAGTTGCTGCCAACCACAAATCACTCAAAAAGATCGGGTTCGAATCGGTGTGCTTACTTTCATTGAGATCATGGAACGGGATTGGAAAACAACACAAGGAGATCATAAAAATTTGGATCCGATTTTTTTTTAAATGTCTAACAGTTATGTCGGATCGTTCCCGGACTCTGATTTATTTTCTCCATCGTCTATGTCAACTGGCGACAGAGAAAATTTTTTCTGTGGTATAACTGTCAAAAAACTAATACTTTTGACTTCAAAAACGAGATGCTGAAATACTGCAGGTAAGCAAAATAATAATAATAATAATTAAATGAAATGAATGAAAAAAAAAACCTTTTTTATAGTTACTTATATAAAAATACACACAAATATATATATATTTTTCTTCTTTGTAGGTCAGATGTTGACATATTAAGAAGATGCTGTAAAATTTTCAGAGAACAATTTCAGAGTGTGACTGGCGTGGATCCATTTACATATGTGACTATTGCATCGGCTTGTATGGCAGTATATAGATCTGGCCATATAAAGCCGAAGACGATTGCAATGATCCCTGTTCAAGGATATTGCAATTCCACCAATTTCAGTCGGGATAGTATTCGATGGTTAGACTTCGTTGCCCATACGGAGGGCCATCGAATACTTCACGCTCTGAATGGGACAGGTGAACCAAAAATTGCAGGATATAGTGTGGATGGTTTCTGTAAAGAAACGAATACTGTATACCAGTATCAAGTGAGTTATTATTTTTTATTGCATTTTTTTAAAAAAAGTGATACAGGAAGTTTTTAAAATTCCCTTTTCTTTCAGGGATGCTTTCACCATGGCTGTAAAATTTGTTATGATGGAGATTTAATACACCCCTTGACTGGTACTACAATGAGAAGCCTGCGTCAAAAGAAAGAAGGTGTTATAGATACGTTGCGACAGAGAGGATATAATATCATCCAAATGTTGGAGCACGATTTTGTACATCTAAAGAAAACGGAGAAATTCCAAGAATTCCTTCTGCAGCACGAGGTCACAGACCGACTGAATCCTAGGGATGCATTTTTTGGTGGAAGGACCAATGGAATTCAGCTTTTCTATGAAGGATGTGCGAAATACATTGATTTCACCAGTTTGTATCCTTGGGTTAACAAATACTGTGAATATCCTGTTGGCCATCCCGAAATAATAACGGAGGATTTTCGGGATATTGACAGCTATTTTGGTCTGGTGAAATGCAAAGTATTTCCCCCTAAAAAGCTATTCCACCCCGTGTTACCATTTCGATGTAATGGTAAACTGATGTTTCCTCTCTGTCGTACGTGTGCTGAAACCCTTAATCAAAAGACTTGTAGCCATGCGGAGGAAGAACGGTCCATCACAGGAGCGTGGGTGAAGAAAAGCAAGAGAAAAGGGATACAAAATTGTAAAGGTAATTAAGGAAAAACATTTGTAAAAAAAAAAGTTGTTGTTGTTTTTTATAAATATATTTATATATTCTTTTTTTTCAGATTTATGAAGTATACCATTTTCAGTCGTCCTCAAATGATCTCTTCCGTTCCTACATCGGATCTGAATGGGTGGTTATCCGAAGGGGTGTTTAACTGATCATCAAAAATCAGAATATATCATATCATATTCTGAAAAGGAAAATATTTCTTTAGATAAGAATTCCATCAATGTAAATTTAGGCCGGCGTAGTGTAGCAAAATTAGCTTTAAACAGCTTTTGGGGAAGGTATATATAAATCTATTATTTTGGCAAAATATTACAAAAATAAATAAGTAAATAAAGTTATTTTATTATTTTTATGCATTATTCATTTTCTCTTTTTCCAGATGGGGTATGAATCTGAACAAAAATAAATTGACTTTTGTGTCAACGGTTCATGACTGTAATAAAATGTTGATGGACAAAACAAAAGGCGTATGTATATATATATATATATATATATATATATATATATATATATATATATATATATATATATATATATATATATATATATATATATTTGAGGAGAATATACATTTTTAAAAAAAAAAAAATCCTTATATTTCATAAAATATCAGTACTCAATTTTGTTTTATTCCCCCCTTAGATAAAAGATGTGTTTCTACCACTCCTGAAATAGCAGCATTTCAATGGACTCAAAGTAACGATTTTGTTACACAAGACAGTTCCCCTAATATTTTTATTGCTGCGTTCACGACTTGCCATGCTCGCCTAAAACTTTACAGTGAAATTGAAAAATTAAATGAGTCAGTTTTGTATTTTGATACGGACTCAATTATTTACAAAAGTGATGGAATGAATGATCCACCCCTCGGTAACTTTTTAGGAGAATTTACTGATGAGTTAAATGGAGGGACTATAACTTCTTTTGTAACTGGTAAGGAAAGAAAGTTTTTTTTTTCCTTAAGAAAAAAAAAGTTTTGTTTTTTTTAAAAAAAAAATAATAACTTATGTATATTATAGGAGGACCTAAGAACTATGCGTACAAATTGTCGGATGGCTCTGAAGTATGCAAAATTAGAGGATTTACTCTCAATTTTCAGAATAGTTTAGTCTTAAACTATGAATCGGTAAAGGAGCTTGTTTCAAGTATGGATGCATCTCGATTCATGACCATTGCGAATCCGAGAAAAATAACGAGAGACAAGAAGAAAAGAAAAGTCGAAAATGAAATTGAGAGTAAAACATATAAAATGGTGTACGATAAAAGAGTCATCCAAGATGATTTTAGTACTTTACCTTATGGCTACTAGTAAGTGGTGTATGTATATTTGTTGTTGTTTTTAAGTAATATTTTTATAAAATCTTATTTATCTTAATATTAAGAAAAAGAAATAAAATTTTAATAATATTTATGTTAAAAAATCTTTTACTGTATTATTATTTTATTTTTTCTTTTAGAAAAAAATGCTGTTCAAAGTGGTGGAAAAAAAAAAGAAAAAACTACTTTGTTCGATCATGAAATGTACAAACTTTTATTTATATATACTTCCTTTTATTTTCTTTTATTTCTTTTTTTAAAAAAATGTATATATAATGTTACATAAAAATTTATAGAGAAAATAATATTTTTTAAAAAAAATGTATGTATAAAAATGTATATAAATGTTACGTAAAATTTATAGAGAAAATAATATTTAAAGGGAAAAAAATGTATGTATAATGTCACATAAAATTTATAGAGAAAATAATATTTAAAAAATGTATGTATAAAAAAATGTATGTATAATGTCACATAAAATTTATAGAGAAAATAATATTTAAAAAATGTAAAAAAATGTATATATAATGTTACATAAAATTTATAGAGAAAATAAATATGTATATTATTACATAAAATTTATAGAGAATATCATATTTTTTTAAAAAAAAATGTATAAAAAATGTATGTATAATGTTACATAAAATTTTATAGACAAAATAAAAACATGTATATATTTTTTTTGTACTCAAATAAAAAAAATATTATATCTTATGAAAATGCTTCGTTCTTAAAATTAGGTTGGGGAAAAAACGACCTGACACAAATAGTATTCAATATAAATTTACTTTTTTTTACTAGGCAAAAAAAAAAAAAAAAAAAAAATACATCAATAAGAAATCCAAGCTTTTTTATTTGCGTACATACATTTTCGCACACTGCTTTTAACTAACTTTTCAGGTTTGAATATTTTCCTATTTACAATGAAATTTTTAGGAATGTTTATTTCTCGCAAGGCTGCATGAAATTCTGTAGATCCTTTTGGAGAGTTTTTCTGTTACGTAGCAAATCTGTTATTAGCGACACAATGTTAGTGCGAGGTAACCGTTCACTTTTATAGATAATTTCTCCTCGGGGTCCAAGATATGATTGAATGTTTATCTTTTAAGAAATCTAGAATGTTTTTTGCAGTTTGTTGGTACCTAATCGGAGCGGAGTTTAGAATTTTGTAGTAATATTGTTTCCATCTTCGAGTACTGGCTCTTTCTTTTCCACTGTTTCTTCTATCACTTCTCGTTGAGGATGATGGATTTTTACAAATTTTTGAAGAACTTGTAAATATTGGTTTGCTTTTTCACTCTCTAATATAGTTTTGTTTCGTAAAATGTCTTGCATTTGTTGGTCTAAATCTGATAATTTGTCAAATATTTCAACTCGATCTTCGGGCACTAAAATCATTTTCTTACTAAACTCCATGAATAAGAGAACCTATCAATGTAATGGCTGCTGGCAATAATAAAGAGAGAAATACGTCACCTCTCTGAACCAAAAGTTTTCTCTTCTTATATAAAGGCACTTTTCTATCAGAAAGTTTCCTCAAACTTTTTTTATAGGGAGATAAACGAATCTTCTGATTTTTAGTCAAAGGTACATTTCCTTTTAGAACATTCAAAGCACATTCGCATAAAGATTTAATTATACTATTCGAACATTTCTTCAATAAGACACTCTTAGCCTTAGTTTTAGCGATCAATTTTATTTGTTCTAAATGCTCGTGTGTACAAGCTGACATACTGAAATAAAATGACGTACCATGTCGAGTGTAACAGAATTTATACAGTTTCTAAAAATTTTCCATAAACTCTAGCTTTGTAAACAGCACAATGATTAAAGTTCTTTTCATGAGAAAAAGGGCACAGCACATCTGAAGAGTACAAGTCATTTACTTTAGGACATTTAAAATCGTCTAAATTTAATATATCACGACCCGTTAGAAAATGAAAGAACTTTTTCTTCTGCAGCCCCTTCACATAAATGTAAGTAAGGTAGTTCACCGCTCTCCCATTTAATTTTATGAATATTCTTCGTTACCCATGAATAAGTGCACTGTATTGGCTTAGGTAACTGATCAAAACAATGGGGGGTTGAATAGCCACCTCCCGAGAAAACTGTCGTCGTTGACCGCACATACTGCCAATTCTTTTACGACAAAAAGTTCCGATGAAAGCTGAAATCCTTCGAAGTCTATGACAGCTGAAGTCATTGTGTAAACTAGTTATCGAGGCTGGTACACGAAGAATGTATCCCCAGGGAAAAGACCACTGCGCAAGCGCATTGAATCACTCGTGTCAGGTTTTAGGTCAATTAAAAGATAACTGAAAGGTTTCGAAGTAGCATCCTCTCGTATACTTCTCTAAAGAATTTAGATTTACCCGGATATAACTGTTTTCCAATATTCATAACTTGAGATTTATCTCGTGGATTTTTGAACAAAAACATGTAGTGAGCATTTAAGGAAATGTCTCGTATTCCCTTGAAAAATACATTTTGTACTACAAAAATAACACTTAAATTACGATGGTGACTTCCCTTAGTAAATAATTTCGTTAATTTGGAATCCCCCGAAAGTTCTGACATGAGATCGTCAATTACGATTAAAGCATTTGATAAACTGTTTATATCAGGGGGCAGTCCTTCATAAAATTCGATACCTCTCATTTCCCTATAAAGAGCTTGATAAGCACCGTAGCACCATATTATGTTAGAAGGGAAAGGGTAAATCATTTTAAAATCTATTAACTTTTTAATCAATAGCGTTTTTCCGCACCCCGTGGACCCTGCCACGATCATCGTAAAGGGATGTTTTAACTTTAGCGTTTCCATTATTACTAAAAGGAAACGTGATGGAGAAAGTATATTTATACTAAATAAGAGGGAGAAAAACTAAATACAATTCAAAAATTTTATTGTCTAAAAATCATTCTTACACCATAACGCTTTTTCACAAACTGAAATATTCGAAAATCATTCTTTTGACAGTGAAGCAAAGTGTTTGTAATTGAATACATAGAATTTCCTTGACTTCGTTTAAAAATGAAGTAAATACAATACGCACCACATACATTGGAAGTGGGACTTTGAAATGGAATGCAATTCCAGGAGACTGTAGAAAATTTGGAAACAAAGTCTCGAAAACCTTCTCCATAATATTCCGGTGGATATCCGTAAGAGTCGAAAAACTCTATACAGTTGTTTTCATGATAGAAAGCCAGCCAATGTGATCCAGGTTGAGAAGATGCATCCAAATTCACCACAATTGTAGATTTTTTCTTTAAAATAGGTATAGTGTCTGATGCGTAAACTCCTCGGAAAAAAGGTGCGGTTACAGGGTCATGGGATAGAATAAATTGTATCTGAGTTCCATCCATATCAGTTTCCAAAGTCGTATAAAATATTTCTCGCCTTGTTTATCTCTATAATGTTATCGAATTCAGAAAAAATAAGTACGCATATCGTTTGATTGAGTGCTTTACTAAATTTTATTTCTATTCTAAGATTACCATGCTTGATTAAGTTCAAGTGATCTCCAGTGCACAGATCGGGAGACAAATTAAAAGCAAATAACGTGTTTCCACTTATATACTCCTCCCTCGATATAAAAAGACCTTGATCTTGGCCTAATTTTTCCGTTCCACTGAATAAACTATGATACCCTTTGATGTAATTATTTTGGGCAAAATTCAAATCCAGGGGATTATGGGGAGTTGGTTGACCATCTACATACACACCAATGAAGTTGATGTCGTAATGCTTAAAATCGAAAGGAGATTTCTCGAATGTGCCGTGAAAGGAATCGTTATCGACACATCCCACAACTATTCTCTTAGGCATTTGACCAATAAAAATATTATCTTGTACAAATGACATACTTCCTTGTGGGATGGAGTATACTTTACATAGAACACGATTAATTGGGTATTTTGCAGTTTCTTTTTCTAAGGCCTTCATGTGACCCAATACAACTCCGGGACTAACGTGTACTTTTCTTACTAATAAGGTAATTTTCTCAAGAGTAACTTTATACCCTTTTTTTTCCATGAAGACAAAATTCTGGTTTACTTCGAATCAATTTAATCTTTAAATCCACTAAATTTAACAACAATCTTTCTTGATGAAATAAATCACAGTGTAAAGGGCCAATCATGTCTACAGAAGCACTCGATTCAAAAAAAGCAGATCGTTTCTGTAACCCTTCTTCGTTATCTTTATAAAACATTTCACATGTCAGTTGGGAAGTTTTACTATCGATTCCATAATTCAGTAAAGTCTCAATGTATGATCTGTAAGGGTAAGTGTTGCTAGAATTAGAAACCAGGCGTTCATTAAGTGTGATATCTACTTGCGAAAAAAGAGAATGTGGAAATAGGTTAACGGGACCAATCTCTGCGCCTTTTTCTATTGGGGAACCATCTGATTTTACAATTTTTGCTTTTAAGAAAAGTTGCGTTTGACTCAAGTCTAGATATTCTTCACCACTTCCAGAGATATGAAATTCAACTGGACCGCCATCGAATACATTAGACAATGGATGAAATTCCACCCACTGACCTCTTTCTATGGCTGTTTGGGTGGCAGGTAAGTGAAAAAGTTCTAGCTTTGATTTGACACATTCGGGGGATCCTTTTAAAATAAATGCCATTACGGGTCAAAGATATCTCGTCCTTTCACCTTTATTGCTTTCTTCGAAATGACCTTCTTCTGTTTCTTTCGCTTCCTTTTATATTTTCCTCGTCCTATCATCGATTGCACATGTTCGACAGCTTTGCGAGCCATACCTCTACCAGCTTCTTCACTTCGTTTTCTCGCGGCGATTTTGAAATTTTCTCCAGACAATACATCACTGACAACTCTCGTACCTGTCCTCAAAGCTTCCTTTCCTACAGCCTTTCCTCCCTTGACTAAGAAAGGCAAAGCGGCTCTAAACAATCGACGAAAAATTCCTCCTAATCCATAACCTTTCTGAAACGACACACCTTCGTAATAGGGAACTCCTGACCCGATATGATTCGTGTAATGGTCTTCAAATTTTTTTGTACAACACACGTAAGGTACTTTCATGATGTGACTCATTTTCTTAACATGATGTGAATGAATTTATTCTTTGATGTAATGCGTATTTATAGCAACTGACGCATACGGAAATGCAGAACAACTATCACCTTACCTCTTTCAAAAGGTAACATGTCACCTGAATTAAGGCGAATTTCGATTTCAATGGTGTGGAAAGATTGTCGTATAACGGGAACATAGTGTGGTCTATCGTACTGAGCATTCACAGCATCTCCGTCATCTCCGGAAATTCTGACGACTCTTAAAAGAGGGCTTCGACGTGACCTACCACCACCGGTTGCACAATATCACTGTAAACATAAAATACTGGGAATGCTGCCTGTGGATCAGCTACAAAAGCACTTTCTTCAATACCTTTTACGATTTGAGAATGAAATCCTAATACATCGCATAACCCTGGTTCCAGAACTACTCTCGCATCTCGTTTTGAGTTTTTATTTTTACTCGTTTATTATTAGCATTGAATTTGAATGAAATTTTCCCTTCGTGTGAAGGTAGGGTCATTGAACGTAAAATATCAGGAATTGATTCATAATAACCGGGTGGCAACTTTCTTGTAATTAATTTCCCATCCCCTAAATCAAACCCGAAAATATTATTTTTTTCATTTATATTATACCAAGTATGTGGATAAAATATTTCAGCTATTCCAACTTCCCACTCTCCTTCTAACAGAATGGGTGATGGCAGCTGCGTGATGAAACTTGAAATTTTATTGTTTGGAAAATAATGTAGAGAGCTATCGGATGGCAATGTTACATAGAAAGACATGTTTCTGTTACTGACAGATACAAAGTTCGTTCAGAGTATTTATAGAACTTTAACATCACTGACCCACGTATTAAAACTTTGCGGATATCCGAGGAATTTCACAAAATACTCTATATTTTTTTTTTTTTTCTTTAAAATTTTTTCTACTGGAAAATAACCAGATTCTGTAACCTTTTGTATCTCCTTTTCATAAAATGTGCCTTCGATAATTTTTCCTTTGAGATCTTTCAGCATGTAAACGAAAGGATTTCTGGGAAGAATTTTGTAAATAATAAATATTTCTATGGACCAATTATTTTCGTAGCCTTTATCAAATCTCCCTTTCCACTTACTGATGCGAACTTTATCATTTATCTTAAAAACGGGTCGTTTGACTTTAGTTTCACTAATGTCGCCATATAAGTTTTGCCACACTTGTCCTTGGTTATCAATATTTACGTTGAAAGGCTCCATTTTAATGCTTCGATGCCATGTATGATTGTAACTCGATATAAGTTTTTCAATCACATTTATATATTTTTGAGTGTTATATTCTGCGAAATATTTCGTCATTTTAGACATCAGGGTTCTATGGAAACGTTCGACGATACTCGCTTTTGTTTCATTATTAGTTGTAAAAAAAGTGAACGTTCATTTTGTTAAAATAGGTTTGTACAGCTTTATTTTTGAATTCTGTTCCTTTGTCCGTTTACAAAGACAATGGCTTCCGTTCCCTGAAAATCTTTTCGAAGCCTTTTAATATGCTCTTACTCTTTTTATCTCTCAAAGGTATTGCCCAAGCATATTTTGAAAACACGTCTATACATGTTAAAAGATATTTATAACCATTGTTGTACTGACTTAGAGATTGCAAATCTAATAGATCTGCTTGAAACTGCTCTTCTATCCCTCCCACTAATACCCGATTTCGTTTAAACCTTCGTCTTGCAGGTTTGTGTAAAGTGTAAGTTTCTTTTGTTTCTAACCACTGTTTGATATCTTTAGTCTTAACGCGATTATCTAAAGCTCTATATAAGGCATTAACACCTCCAAAACTTGCTGGATTTTCGGGATTTTTATATACAGGTTCGATAGACATTACTATACGTGATATTTTCCCTTCCAACTTTTGTTATGTATTCCCCTCATCCGATACAAACAAAACAATGAAATAAAAATGAGAATTCAAATACTTATATACTCCCATCCCCCAACATAAAAAAAATAAGATAAATCAGACAGAAACACTATAATAAATAAATGAATAAAATATTTTATTGAACCAGGTAAATCAGTCTAAAAATTCTAAAGAAGGTAACAAATCCAGCGTATAATCATTTGCATACATGTCCTCTACTTTTTTAAAGACATTTTCAATCTCCATTAAATCAAACATATCATTTCTGAAAAACTTTATATAAGGACGATTTTTATTTAAGTTAACAAAATCGACAGCTAAAGTTTTCCAGTCAATATTATACAATGCACGTTCAAAATACATATCAAAACAGTCTCGTTTACTTACATTCGTGTATTTTTGGTAAAATAAAATCATCTTGACATACAGCACAATCCAATTTAACAAATAAAGAAATAGTGTTAGAAACATATTTTGTTAAACACTTACATAGAGAATCGAACAGTTCGTGAAGCCCATGTGGACTATCTACATCGTAATAAAATGAATCAATTTCAGGAAGACGATCTACTTCAGGCATGACATATTCAGAAAGAGTGTAAGTTAACAGTTTGTTTTTCACACATTTGAGCACACGTTCGTAAGAATCACGTAGTTGGTCTAAATTCTCGCCGTTGAGTAGGACTCTTTCTCGGACGAATGGAAAAGACGAATCTTTCCTCTGGAATAGTCTTTGGATACTCACTGATACAATATCTTTATCGGAATGGTTAAAAACACAAACGTCTTTTTTAATAATGAATGCACTCTCGAAGTCTTCACGAGGACGAAAACAACAAAGTTTACTGTGTAAAGCACTTCAGGTTTCAGAGACACTCCGTTTTTAGTAGGGTGTAAAATACCCCTATCATCTGTTGCATAAACCCGAATATGCACCCGAGTTTGTTTTTGAAATGTATTCACCGAAATGAATACCAATTCTCCTATATGAAACATATGGGCTGGAAAGTTGGCCATGGTAAATTCTTTGGAGTTACTGGGTGTAGAGCAATATCCACGTTTTCATTGAAACACACTTTCTTCGTACTGTTGTTCAACGGAACACATTTGCGTTTCCTATCAGATTCATCATAACATAAAGACATGATCTCGTAGAAAAAAAAAGAAACTTTGTTCGGAATAAAAGAAAGTAACTACAGTGAAGAACTTTCAAGCAGAAAATGAAATGTTTTTTACTAAGTTATCTCAAATGTCGTCATACTTTGTTTCAGCCACTCACAGTGCTCGCAGGTTCTATTTACAACCAATCAGAATATTTCAAGCAGTCGTGTACAACTCCACTTTACGCTCACACCCCTCCCAGAAGCTGAGTATCCCTCAACTCCGTACTGACTCACAATCAAGTCATCCCCTGTTCTGACAAGACTGGACACGGATGAAAGACACGTGCATCTTGCTTTCCACGTGCATCTTATTTTCCACGTGCATCTTACTTTCCACGTGCATCTTACACGATGAGAAGGGGGCATCTACGTCATATCGACATCCAATCAGAAAACTGCAGGCAGCTGTATACCCCTCAACACTTATCAGAGAAGAAGCAGTATACCCCTCAACTCATCTCAAGGAACCCTATTGTTACACGTGGTGCGAGGGGTTGTTACACGTGGCGAGAGGGGGATTGGCCCTCCCTCCTTATCTAACAGGTTGAGAGGGGGAGGAGAAAACCCTCCTATTGGACGATGGCTCCATTGGCGGCGGGGGGATGGGGGGACCCCTATTGGACGATGGCTCCGTTGGAAGGGGGGGGGAATGGCCATCCCTCCTTATCCAACGGGTTGAGAAGAGGAGGAGGGAAACCCTCCTATTGGACGATGGCTCCATTGGCGGGGGGGGGGAGTTTGATTGACAGGTGACACGCCCCTTCTATTGTTCTCACTGGGGACCTGCTATTACTACTGCCCTAGCAAAAGCAGTGTTGGTAGTCATTACATATCAAACTGGAATAGGCATCAGAGAATGAGTAAAACAGACAAATGGCTTAAATACCTGTTGAGGAAGCATGTAGTCGTAAGATAAATTATTTTTGGAATTTATGTACTATCCTAACAATCGCCAACGTTCAAAATAACTTGCCAAGTTCGCAACCCCGATTTCGCATGTCATATATATGAGTCGTGCTGAATTGTGAGTCGTGTTCTTTTTTTGTTTAGTATATATCGCCAGGATATATAAATAGGTTGCGGTTATATGTAAGACAACTCACCACTTTGGCAACCTTTTATTTTTCAAATTATCATATTTTGCATTGTACCTTTTTTCAAAATGCTTTTGCATTGATAGTTGAGTTCTTTTTATGTCAGTTAATGTTAGTATTGTACTTCATTTTTCAATTTATTTTTATGATCGGGATATATATACTTCAGATAATTTTTTTAGTACTTGCGTATTATTGCACTATCTCCAACGTTCAAGACAACTCGCCACTTTGGCAATCCCAACTTTGTATGCGTTGAATTCCAATCATGTGCTTCATTTTGTATAATGTCACCAATAGGTTGCAATAATACGTAAGTACCTTTAATTCTGTACATTACTATAACATTAGACTGGCCGCTACATACCAATTTGGCGTGATTTCAAAATCATGCCAAAAATGAGTAGCCAACCAATATGAAATTAATATTATGAGTATTATCTTAGCCTGTTTTATCTTTCCCTCCAGTAATCCTTAATTCATTGAATATATAATTTTTTTTATATTTTAGTACTTACATTTTGTTTTTGGTTATTATGCACTGCAAATATTTTTTTGCACATTGCGATGTCTTTGGCAAAATTAATCAGTGGTATTTTTCTTAAATATGTTTTTTTTATCGGTTTTTGACAGTTTTTAAAATTTTGTTTGATGTTTGTCTGAAATGCAAATAGCAAAATAAATATTTTACAATATATATATTGTGTTTGTACGAAACTTTTTGTACTGATTTAATCAAAATATTGAGCTGTCTTTTATTTTTGATATCTATTTAAGATTTAATTTTATGTTATAACTGGCTATACTCAGTTAAATGTTACTGTGGCTCAGTCAGTTTTAAAAGACTGGTACACCATAAAGTATGTCATGAGGCATATAAAAGTAATAATACACAAGAATTCAAACAAATCTATATACATACTAGCTGGTATACCCGTTCTTCGCACGGGGGAACTGAAAAATAAAACAACACAGATTGAAGGAAAAAGAAGTTTTTAATGAGTTAACTTTAAGTGAATTGCAAATTAAACAAAAAAAGCTTTTCGTATATCTCAGCTGAAGATAAAAAAGAAAGAAAAAAATACCTTTGTTAAATTTCAAGTCTGTAGATCTAATAGCTGAGATAAAAAGAATTTTTTTTTATATTTATAACTCCCCGTAATACTCTTGAGGGTCGATTTTTGAAAATACCTCCCTAAGCTGATCTCTGCTCAGCAAAAGTAACACATTGTTAAAAGTTTTGTGATGCTTAAAATATTGTAAATAATTTATATCTGAAAGTGTCATACATTAATATTACTTTCTGTTGAATTTATTTTATGTTAAAATTGTAATTTCTCAAGCAACGCCGTTTCCTAAATAACAATGGCGATTCAATGAAAAACACAGCGAAATGTTGACGATAGAGTCAAGTTGTCCACTGTCTAGCTACTTTACGTAAGATAAATTATTTTTGGAACTTATGTACTATCCTAACAATCGCCAACGTTCAAAATAACTTGCCAGGTTGGCAACCCAGATTTCGCATGTCATATATATGCTGAATTATGAGTCGTGCTTTGTTTCATATATCGCCAATAGGTTGCGGTTATATGTAAGTACCTTACTTTTTCAAATTATGCTTTTGCATTGATAAAGTTAGTTTAGTTCTTTTTAGGTCAGTTAAGGGGTCACATACCTTTTAAAAAGTTGAAAATGGTTAAAAATAGTGAGCTCTTTAAAGCTCTATAATTTTTTTATTATTGTTTCCTGGAATGTAAATTTTGGAGGAATAAACAAATAGATATTACTTTACTTAAAACATAACCAACAAACACACTGCTAATTAGGATAAATTTTTAATTAGATAATTACAAAAAGAAATTTTTGTTTTCTTTTCGCAAGTGATATGCATTACGCGCAGCTTTATAAAAAAAAGTTACCAATATTTTTTGATGAAATTTTTGCTCAGTGTTGGAAATTGTGTTATCTTTAAAATGACGAAGCATGAAACACTGATTTAAAATTTTTAGTAAACTATAACAATTTAAAATTTAAATATAAAATTTTTAAAATGTTTTTGCTATTTTATATTTGTAATTTTAAAATTTTTTCATTAAAAATTCAAACTGGTTCGTTATTTAAAGTACAGATATGATCAAAATCTACAGTAAAAATTTTATCATTTTCCATGGCACGGTTTTGAAAATATCATGCGCGTAATGAGTAAAAATGACGTTCTGAGAAAATTGACATCAAACGTAAAATTTACCACAGTTTTATATATATATTATTCTGGTTACTCAAACAACAACTAAATTTAAATTAAAACTAATGTGAAGTTTTTTTAGTCAATAAACTTCAATTTATTAAAATTATTATAACTAAAAACATATATTATACCAATGCAGTACAAGCATCGAAACGATATCAAAAGCTACAAAATAATCAAAATGCAACAAAGTGATTCATTTCTCCAAAATAAAGTTAAAAATTTATAAATATTACTTAAAAATAATCAATACCTTAATTAACAACTACTTATTATAAATATTAAACAATTTGTGATATGAATGCAGTGTATGATTCTAAAATGCTAAAATTCGCCACATGCATATGATGATCCCTCTTTTTCAGTTAATTTCTTACAAGTAGTTTTAAATTGCATTCTTTTAGCCTGTCGTACTTTTGTGCGGAGATTAAAATGTACTTCTGCAGTCTGAATTCTTTTTATATCTACAAGTGTAACAAATTTATGTGCAAATTGACCAACAGTCAGACCAAGCGATTGCATAATTTTTAGTCTGCCTTGATTGCCATCATTAAAAATGACAATTGCCTCATTTGTAGATATATCAACAATCTTTCTACCACAACCTAAAGTTTTTGGGCATAATTTCCATATTAATGAGTTAATGGATTCATTATTATTTTGGGTTTTACCCCTAGACATTTTGTAGAAGTTTAGGTTGTGATAGATCATTAAACACAGGTTTTATGGCATCCATTACTGCCACTGGCAATTTGTTACTGTGTCTAAAAGTTTCCACACTGCCCTCTACTACTTGATTTTGATATTTACACCAAGAATTAGGACCTACGGGACAAAAACTGTGCAATGGTTCTTCGTCGCTTGAACGTATATGAAAATATACAGCCCAAACAGCTTTTCGCATATCTGACAGGTATGTTTTAATTTGTCGGATTGCATTTCCATAGTACGTTGTAATTAAGTCGATCATTCTGTCGGTCAACCTTCCCTTTCCCCCAATCGACTTCCCATCACTGAGTTTGGAGCTCATTTGTTTTAATTTTCGTAAACGAGTTCCCATTCTTTTTTGAACATGTCCAACACATTCAATTTTTGAAACTGTGATATCTTCTCCATACGGATTGGATGCAGTAATAGATGAGAATGTTTTGGAATCGCCATCTCCGATGTAAGATGTATATCTCACAGAACGATGACTTAATGAACGCTGAAATATACGAACCATTCCCACAGTCTCCATCATGCCAGCTGAACCATTGTGGTTCTTCAAACATTCTTTAACGTGAAGAATTTTCCCTTTTTTGTATAAGCAGGTGACCCCTTTCTTCGTTTCCAAGAATCACATCCTTTAAAGAAAGAAGACATCACTTCCGCATCAATACACTTTCCTGTTTTGTCTCCTATAACAGCACACACACCAACACGAGAAGAATAGCCACGGGTTTTCCATGTTCCATCTCCACTAATTATTATATCGGAAGAATTTGTCAAAGTTACCTCTTCCAAAGCTGCACTTTGCATTGAAGCTTCTGCGACTTCTTTACTACACAATTGTAGTTTGTTTATAATGTTATTATAAGATTTTTCAGCAACTGGAGGAGGAAAGTCCATGACACCACAGAAAGTTGTCATTGCTGCATGAACCTGTCCAATTGTCCTCATTGCGTATACAAAACGTCTGTTTATTTCTGGAATATTTTTTCTTTTACCCAGCATTTTTGAATTTCTAAACGAACACAAGTCTTTACAGTTCTTGCATTCAATCAAAAAAAACACTAGACAAACCTCTAACACAATTTTCTGAAAGTTTAATATCACCACCACATTTTTTGCAAGAAGCAAAGTTTTGAATGTTTGTAAACATGATAGTTTTATCAAACACTCTATAGCCATCAAAACAGTCATCATGTTCAATAAAAGATGAATCAACATCTTGCAGCCGAATCTTTTTCCAGATGCACTGTTGTTTAGTGATTCATCCACACTGTGTACAGCTTTACATCTCGTATGCATATTACCAGTAAACTTCCTTTTCATAGGACGTTTACCAGATGGTTTTTTAGCAGATTCAGTCGAATTCATCCTTCAAAAGTTTATAAAAAATAATACTTTTCCTAAAACTTATCTTAGAATAAGATACGGTATGAAAATCAAAAACGAGCGAGTATAAATTCAAGATTCACTTTATCAAAACAAAGTAGAAGTAGAAGTTTATAAAGTTAGTAGAAGTGGTAGTTAATATTCAGAACAACAATAATAATATTTGAGGCTTAGATTCAAGCATTTGATAATAATTAGAATGAAAATATTAGAAACAGAGAAACGCAGCTGTCACCAGCGACATGACAGCTGTCACCCTGGAGCCAAAATGTAAACAATTTGTAAATCGCCTTTTCTACTCTTTTTATTTTCTTAATAACGTCCGTTCTATTGGGAATATCTGCATGCGGTTTCTTTTAGAACACTCAGAAAGGTTTACTCTATAAAATAAAATAATAATAAAAAAATCGATTTTCAGGAAATTTTAAAAGGTATATGACCCCTTAATGTTAGTATTGTACTTCATTTTTCAAATTATTTTTATGCTCGGGATATATATACTTAAGATAGTTTTTTTAGTACTTGCGTATTATTGCACAATCTCCAACGTTCAAGACAACTCGCCACTTTGGCAATCCCAACTTTTATTCGTTGAATTCCAATCATGTGCTTCATTTTGGATAATGTCACCAATAGGTTGCAATAATACGTAAGTACCTTTAATTCTGTACATTACTATAACATTAGACTGGCCGCTACATACCAATTTGGCGTGATTTTAATATCATGCCAAAAATGGGTAGATAACCAATATGAAATTAATATTATGAGTATTATCTTAGCCTGTTTTATCTTTCCCTCCAGTAATCCTTAATTCATTGAATATATAATTTTTTTTTTATATTTTAGTACTTACATTTTGTTTTTGGTTATTATGTACTGCAAATATTTTTTTGCACATTGCGATGTCTTTGGCAAAATTAATCAGCGGTATTTTTCTTAAATATGTTTTTTTTATCTGCTTTTGACAATTTTTAAAATTTTGTTTGATGTCTGTCTGAAATGCAAATAGCAAAATAAATATTTTACAATATATATATTGTGTTTGTACGAAAATTTTTATACTGATTTATTCAAAATATTGAGCCGTCTTTTATTTTTTATATCTATTTAAGATTTAATTTTATGATACAACTGGCTATACCCAGTTAAATGTTACTGTGGCTCAGTCAGTTTTAAAAGACTGGTACACCATAAAGTATGTCATGAGGCATATAAAAGTAATGATACACAAGAATTCAAACAAATCTATATACTTATAAGACGCATTTGTTGTCTGTCTGAATAAACTTTCTCTTTCACACTACATCATTTGGACAAATTTCAAAATTTGTGTGGTTAGTAGTTAATTATAACGCTATAATTTTAATTGAATAGTCAGATATTGCATTTTTAAGTATAAAAATAATTATAACTACTGTACTGTATTTTTTGGAGTGAGTGAATATTAACGTCATACTGTTCAGCTATACAAGGGCTTTTGGCAACAGACCACGTAATTTTGAACCATCGTCAAGTGACGTGGACGACATCTAAACTGGCACCCCCTTCTCCTAACTACCACACCATACCAATTTAGAAGGAATATTCTAGCAATACTTAACAGGACTATTCTTTGAAATCCACTCTTCCAAGGTATATGACAGCACGGGTTCTATGATGAGTATTTTAGCGGGAAAGGCGAATAGTTTTGTAGCAGATATTGCATTTTCAGTTGACGGCGTTTTCAGCGGATTGCAAAGATTATTATTTTTGTCCTAAAAAATAGTTAATGCCAAAATTTAAGAGTCTTATGTTTTTGTATGTTTATGGAGACTTTAGAAAACGATTTGACTATTTATTTTAAGTGAACGGTGTATATAATGAATTTTACAGTTGAATATCTTTAATTAATTTATTAGCTCTAACCGATTAAATTTCCCTAAGTGGAGTATTTTGTTTATGTATGTCCCTTAATTTTCAATGTAGTGACCTAAAAAATATTGCATGAAAAAAATTGGAGTAAATCATAATGCGGTAAAGCATTAACGTGCATCGCTCCCCTACACGGCGGGTCTTACAAAGCTCTAATAAAGGTTGAGCTAGGAAAGTAGCTAGACAGTGGACAACTTGACTCTATCGTCAACATTTCGCTATGTTTTTCATTGAATCGCCATTGTTATTTAGGAAACGGCGTTGCTTGCGAGTATTACAATTTTAACATAAAATAAATTCAACAGAAAGTAATATTAATATATGACACTTTCAGATATAAATTATTTACAATATTTTAAGCGTCACAAAACTTTTAACAATGTGTTACTTTTGCTGAGCAGAGATCAGCTTAGGGAGGTATTTTCAAAAATCGACCCTCAAGTGTGTTACGGGGAGTTATAAATATAAAAAAAATCCTTTTTATCAGCTATTAGATCTACAGACTTAAAATTTAACAAAGGTATTTTTTTCTTTCTTTTTTTTTCTTCAGCTGAGATATGCGAAATGCTTTTTTTGTTTAATTTGCAATTCACTTAAAATTAACTCATTAAAAACTTCTTTATCCTTCAATCTGTGTTGTTTAATTTTTCAGTTCACCCGTGCGAAGAACGGGTATACCAGCTAGTATATATATATATATATATATTATATATATATATATATATTATATATATATATATATATATATATATATATATATATATCTTTAAAAATATTGTTGCATAAAATATTTATTTAAATTGAAAATTCATCACATGCAAACTAAACAATTGAAACAAAGAAAATAATGAATATCCTATTAATCTTGATATCCATCTAATAGTAATTCTGAAATGATTTTCACAAGCAGCCAATGTATATAAAATATTAGTTAATATGAAAATTTTTGATTACAAAATAATTTCCTTTTAGTGAAAGAGTATTTTTTCCTTAACAAGTGTGTATATATTATGGTAACATTGTTATCGATCGTAAGTTCATAATTCAGGGCCGGCGCTAGGAGGGGGGACAAGCCTTGCCCATGCCCGGGGCGGCAACCTGGCTGTAAAATTAACTAGTTTATGAGGAAAATAAACGAGTCAGAATAAAAATTCGAAGGGAAAAAAAATTAAAAATGTGTATGCAAATTATTCACGTTTTCTGTGGAGTCCTAAAGTTTCTTCTTTTTTTAACGAGTATTCATTAGTATTTAACACTCTTCCCATGGGGAACACTTCTCAACACTGTTCCCATGGGGGATGGGGGAAGGGGTGATAAAGAAGAATTTCGGCATTCGGTTCCTTCCCTTTCAACTAATTTCCTATAACTGTTACTGCTTTTTATACGTGATTTCGTGTACTATTGAAAGAGATAGATTTTGGTAGAGATTAGTCTCAACAAAAGTGATGAAAGTCAAACGGTCAAGTTTTATGAATGAAAAGAAAGGGACAGAATAACCCTGAGAAGAAGACCCTTTTTCGAAGAAAAATGAGGGAATCTTGTATCAATTTGACTTTCGAACTAATTCTTTTAGCTTACTATGCTTATGCAAACAAGACAAAGTAGATCAACAAAAAAGGTAACAATATTTTCATTTTCAAATTTTTTTTTTAGATTTTTAATGCCCAGGAATTTTAATCATAGCATAAGATAAAGTGAAAAGAAAAATTATTTTGCTACATTTGCGCTTTTTCTATTTTGTTTATTTATTTATACATAAATATTAATGTCATCAGTTTCGTAGAATATTTTCATGTTGATTAACATTTTTAGCATGTGTGTTTTCGTAGCTTGAATGTACCGTAATATTCTTAAAACATTTTGATGGACATTGTTATTCAAATGAAAAAAACATTATTTGCCTCTCGTATAAAAATAACTTCCTTAGTCGCTTACAAAGGACGATAGTAGGTTATTTAAAATAGAAAACATTAATGAGCTTTTGAGTACTTACATTACTTATTTACTATACATAAAGGATCTTAACAGCAATAGCTCGAAATTGAAATACAACGTAGTTATATTTATTATGATAATTTTTGTTGTAATCGTATATATTGTGATAATTTTGTTTAATAATAAATGAACTAGTCTGTAATTGCTAAATATTTAATTTATATTGCTTCAAACTGTTAAAAGAACTTTTAGAGAAAAAAATAAGTCAATTTTACTTATTTAGACACTATTTTTTCTTTTTATTGAATATAATATGTGAAATAAAAATATAATTTTTCTAATCTATTCTATTAAAAGTTAGCCATTCTTTTGTAAGATTAAATTATAAAAATTTGAACAATATATATATATATATATATATATATATATATATATATATATATATATATATTGCATGCAATTGCCATTTTAAGAGGAATTTATAAGATACCTTATTAATTAAGATCTTTTACACCAGTGATTCCCAAAGTGGTCTATGACGACCTGCAAAGGGGGTCCCCGTCAGCAAAAAAATAATTTGGGGAAAATGAAGTGTAAGTGGGGGTCTAAGTGATATTGGCTGTCACGAAACTAGATCGTGATTCAGTTTTCAAAGAAAACTTAATCAATTGAATACCAAATTTTACTTATTTAGCAGATGTATTTACTAAATTTAATGACGTTAATTCACCCGTACAAGGTGACAGCATAAATTTTTTTAAAAACACGAACCATCTCAGAGTTTTTTTTCCAGAGTTAAACTAAAGAAGTATAATACAAGAGGTCCGGAATTTTCTCAAATTAGCCTAGACAATCTGTCAGCACGTTTTAATCTACGTTCAACATATTTAACTGCCTTTTATTGAGATTTTGAAACCAATTTTGAGAATGCTTTGACTATGGTAATACCACAGTAGGCGATGAATTTACATGGTCACTTTGGGAAAAATGTCACATGACAACGAGAACTGATCGTGATATGCACCAATGAAGATTTTAAAGTTTAGAAACGGATTCCTGCAATTCCGGCTTTAAAAAAGCAAACCTGTTATTTGGCCAGAATTATGGAATATCGTGAGGAAGTTTTTAATTATTTTTCCTAGTAAGAAAAAGTTTCAGGTAGTTACCTATCTGGAAAACAAAAAAAGAAACTGGACACTACTAACAGAGGATATTTAAGGTTAAACGTGACAAGATTGACACTAAATGTAGAAAAGTGCCAGATTCAACCCTCCCAATAATATCAATTGTATGTTGCTTGGTTGTTTTATTTAATAGTTATTTTATATATTAATTAACTTTTAATTTAATTAATTAACATGTGCTTTTTAAACTTTTAACTCTATACTTCATCAGTTATAAATTGCATTATTTTAAAGTACTAGAGAGTTGTAGTACTAGCTATCAAAAAGACATTTAAGTTGATAAATTTGGGGAATAATTTCAAGTACTTCTAAGTGTAAACAAGTTTGTAATAGTGTTAATTTCGGAGTGGATGAAATAATTTATGAATGGTATTTCTATTTAAACGTATTTGAATTGCTTTTTATTAAAAAAATTTAATTGATTTAAGTTAACGAAAACGAAATTTTTCTTTGATTTAATTTAAATGATTTCATGTTAATTGCTGATACTCTTTTGATTAATAATAAATATTTTTGAAATATTATTATTTTGGTTTTGATGTACGAAATTAGAAGATAGTTGATATTGAAGAATTTGTTTCATTTTTTTAAATCTCATTAATATTGATGTGAAAAATAGTTAGCACATTTTGAAATTAGAGAAGTATATTGTCATTCAGGAAGAGTGTATTATAGTATAGAGTACTTTTTTTTGTATGTATCGGAAACTCTCTCTCTCTCTCTCTTTAAGTGCATAAGTATTGTTTGACTATAATATTTTCAGATCACAGAATTAACAGTTTTGAGTGAACTTTAATTCATTAACTTTAATTGAACTTTACTAAATTAACTTTGAAATAGACGAAAAATGGCTTTTTTTGGGAAGGTCCAGAAAAGAGGATTTACGAATGTTGGCAACAGAATTGGATTTGGCTCCGTCGGACAATCTCAAAATTATTGAACTAAAAGATCTCATAACTAACAGCGATAGGTATGATGAGGAATTCGTCAAAGATGTGCTCAGCGTCATTGTGGAAGAACGTACAGCAACAGAAAACAAAAAGCTGCGGAACTGGAGGAGAAACACAAAGCCATGGTTTTGGCTCAGCAACGAGAAAGAGAATTCGAACTGGAAAAAATGAAAATTCAACTTGAAATTCAGAAGCTGTCACAAGCACCTGTTACAAGCCAACAGCTAGAAAACCCAAAGTTTGAGTTAAATAGAATTATTCCGAGATTCAATTCGAAGGAAGATGAAATAGGTCTATACTTGACAATTTTCGAACGTCAAGTGAAGTTCTTGAACATCCCTGAAAAAGCTTGGACAGCATACCTGATTGGCTCATTGCTACCTGATATAGCTCAGCTCATCGCAAAAGAGGATGAAGATGATGCTCAAAACTATGAAAAGGTAAAAGAAATGCTTCTCAAAAGACTTCGAGTTACAGGGGATAGTTTTAGGCAGTACTTTTCCCAACAGAAGAAAAACCCAGATTCAACATGGCGAGACTTTTATATCTAATTGAGTTCTTAATTTGAAGGTTGGATCAAAGAGTTGAAGATAACCACGTTTGACCAACTTAAAAGTCTAATAATTGCTGATCAGATAAAAGGAAAAACTCCATCAAATATCAAAGAACATTTTCTGGATATTTGGGCGGATTTGAACGATCCTCTGGAATTGGCTGAGAAGTTGGACGCATATGATAGCCTAAGGCCTGGAATGAAAAGTAATTCAAATCAGACTTTCAAGAAGAAAGAAGAATTCAGGAAACCCTTTCCATTAAAGAAAAATCAACCTGTTGGAGGATCCCATGAATACCACTTATCTGGACCCTCTAGAACAGTGCCTAGATTCCCAGGTTACAAAACTGAAGGAAGGAACCCGATACAGTGTTACGGATGTGGGACTCCTGGAGTCATCAAGTCAAAGTGTCCTAAATGCACGAGAGCTAATGAAATGGAAACAGCAGTGAACTGTATGACGCTATTCAACTTGAATTCGAACTTGTATCCCACAAGTGTTCTGAAAATTTTTGGAGAAAAGATTGCTGTATGTGCTGATACCGGTGCTTCCTATACCATTGCAAGTGAAAAGATGTTTAAATTCCTACAAGAGCATGATGTCACCTTTAAGAACAAGAGGATTTCATTTATGATGGCTGATGGAACTCGACAGACCATTATGGCTCTGAGTACTGTCGTCGACCTGTACATTGAAGGCAAAGTTATTGCAACAGAATTTCTAGTATTGCCTGAAGCCAAAGGAAATAAGACTTTGCAAGGATTGGATTTCCTCAATGCAGCTGGTATCATCCTTGACGTCCAGGGTGGAAAATGGCACTTTTCCGGAAATCCTCGGAAACAGTACAAATTCTTCAAGAAGACATTAGAAGATATAACACTAAGCGCATTCGAACTTCGAGAGGATGACGGTAAAACTCTATCTCCAGAACAGGCAAGAAAAATCAATATACTCCTGGATAGAAATGAGGCATGTTTCCAAGCAGGGGGAGAGCACACGCCTTTCATTGAACACCGTTTTGACACGGGTGATCAACCCCCAATAGCAACGTATCCCTACAGGATGAATCCCGTAAAGAAACAGGGTTGTCAGAAAGAAAACTTCGATCGACGAAGAAGAAAATATTATAAACCTGGTGACAAAGTTTGGGTGTCCATTCATCCCATAAATCGTAACTACAAGAGTAGGAAATTTATGCCCGAGAGAGAAGGTCCTTACCTCATACTCACCTTGAGATCCCCAGAAACATATGAGATTGCCGACCCGGACCAAGCCCTTGGAACTTATCATGTTTCTGCCTTAAAGGACTATCAAGAACCTGAAACAAAAAGAAACACCGGATTTGTTGCTCCTCTAAGGAAAAGAGGACGCCCCAAAAAGAAATTATCTCCTGGTTCCGAGCCGAGACGTCAACGGAACCAGAGGGGGAGTCTGTAACACACGGTTTAATTCGAAGACCAAAATGTAGATGACGGTACTTGTAACGGAAGTGTTCCCGAGCGAGAAGCTCTGTATTACCGCCAGAGAGAGTTGGGATTTGAACGAGTGAACTTTACTCGCCTCGCTGTCCAATCCTGGACTATGTACTATAGTTAATTTCCCCTTTTCCCATCTAAATGTTTAACCTGTATTGTGTATAAATGTCTGTCCATTGTAACTGTGTTGTTTTATGTCATTAAACTATTTTAAATTACCCCGAGATCTTATTCATTATTTTGGTTTACCCAGTAATGACATAAGAGAACCGTTACAGTAGGATATTTTTGACCTAAATGAATACCTAACATTGAAATTTTATAATCAATACATTATTACAAAATTGCAAGTCCTTTTTATGTGAAAACTAGGTATTTTTTTTCATCAATTTCATATGATGATTAAGATAAATTTGGTACCTACGTATTATCGCAATAAAGGCAACATTCAAGATAACTCGCCAAATTGGCAAAACCGATTTCGCAAGTGTCGTACGCACCGAACCGGCAACCATGTGCTTCGTTTCATGTGTTTGCGATAATATATATAAATACCGGTTTTTTTTAAGAAAAAATATCCGTTATTTTTTAGATCACGACAATTCTTTCCTACATTTCTCGAATATATTTTTAAAATGGACACATGAATATATAAAATCTGTTAATTAATTTTTATACTAAGTAGGCACTGTTTGTGTTTATTTTTTTAAAAAAAATTTTTAGCTGGTATTTTACAATTTAAGCTTTTATTTCCATTAAATTTTCAAAACTAATCTGTAAGCCTCTACAAATATCCATTTCTTTGAAAACTATGTGTCGCATATTGTCAGATACTTTAGTAACGTCACCTTTAGTCAAGGACAGTGTCATAACAAAGAAGAGGCATAAAGGTTCAAAACCCCATAAATGTTATATTTCAGTGCTTTTTTCAATGTTTTTTTAAAAGAATATCTCCCTCGTATAAAAGTAGTCTCTGTACTTTACAACTAAAGAACTAAATATTTAATGTTTTGACAATAACTTTTAACTGTTAAATAGATAAAATCGCATTTTAGAAAATTTGCAATTTCTCATTGTATAAAACTTAGCTTGAGTAATATTTGACAAATGCTGATTCTTATACTTACCTTCATTTGAATAAGCAATCAATGTGTAGGGTATGCGAAAAGTATGGTTACACCTATAAAAATGAATTAAAAATAAGGGAAATAAAAGATATTCACTTAAAATTTTTTTTGTTCAAAGAAAAATTATTACATATTCTGCTTTATAAAATGCATACTAAATGGCACATGCCCATGTTTTGCAACATTCTCATTACAAAATTAATTCTATACCACAAGCACAAGTTTCAGAATAATTTTTTAAAATTTAAATCATCTCTTAAATAGGGGGCCACTACAATGGAGTTTGAAAGTGAGAAAAGTTTTAGATGAAATTTCCCTGCACAATTGTAGGAAATTGGAGGTCCAATACCATGGCCATTTAGATCTGTCAGACATAACACTTTAGACTTTTTGTAAGGATATGTAAAAACATTGCTTACCAATCTTTCATGTGCAACACTGATAAATTGAAAAGTCGAATTACTGCAAACATTCAGAATATTGATTCTGCAGTGTTCCGTAGAACATTGTTAGAAATCTCATATAGACTCTATGTGTTACCCGAAACTGTTGGTACTCTTATTGATAATGTGAAATAAAAACATTGTAAGAAAAATTGGTATTTTCTTTGTTTAACCTAAATTAACAAAAAGTTAATATCTTTGCATGTTAATTTCTAATTAATTTTTGAAAGTGTAGCCAGACTTTTCAAAATACTTTGTATATATTTTTATGTTACTTAACTTAACTCAGCGGTGCGACATCCCATGAAGAACAAGGCCTACTGTGCCCAACTCAGCATATGCAACCTTGAGCCCTGAGGTGCATGAGTAGATGTTCCGGTCTGGTGGTCAGTCTGACGCGAAAACCTCCAGTGTTAAGTTCCCAAGCACAAGCCTGATACTCATTTTATTGACCCATTGAAGGAATGAAAGGCTGAGTCAACCTCGCCCAGCCTGGGGTTTGAACCTTGGACCTGTGGTATAGAAGCTAGATGCACTAACCACTCAGCCACGGGACTGCTTTATGTTATTTCAGTTTGTATAAAAATGAGAAAGTTAAATAATTATGTTTTAATAATTGTGTAGTTTTTATTTTATGTGGTTCAAATAATAACAACTATACAGAAATATTTGCCTGTAAGTTATTCTAAACTGAGATTAGAAAGATAAAAATTAATATTTTTATTTAAACTTTTAAAATACTATTAAAATATTCATAATATTTCAGAAATTTTGAAACCATTTTATTATTTTCTTTTTAAGTTGTTGGAGCTTTAAAAGTTACTTTGATTTCTTAAATTTGCATTTCAGTATGTTTAAACTCATATGACATGTGACTTAGTAAATTGAATAGGAATGTGTTCATTTCTCAAGATCCTTTTGTTTTTCTGCCAGCATCAGTTTTTTGCATTAAAATTACAGGTAAGTGAATAATTTTGATTAAAAATCAACTTATGTTTTAGCATGCTATTGAAAATGTACATATTTTATAAATTATCCAGAAATTTTAAAACATTTCATTATTTTCTGTTTTTTTAGTTATTGGAGTTTCTAAAGTTTGAATTTCATTTCTTAATTTTACATTTCAGTATGTTTAAACTCCTTGTATGACAAGGTGACTGAATTAAGTAAATTGAATATGAATACATTGTTCACCCTCAGGATTTTTTGTTTTTCTGTCTGCATCAATTTTTTGCATAAAAGTTATAGGTAAGTCATTTTAATTTCTCCTTTTAATTTTCTCTAAAAAACCATGAAATATTCTAGTCCAGTAATATGAATTTTAACATTAGAGATTGAGGTGACTAAAAATTATGATGAATAAAACTGTTGGAAATAAATAAATTTCAGATATTTTAATGAATATATAGTGACAATAGATTAAGCCGTCGGCAGAAAACAACAAAGGTAATTCAGGTAGTTTGGAAAAAATGTAGTACCGATTATCTGAATACTCTCCAATAGAGAGGAAAGTGGATGATCGAGAAGGACAATGTAATGTGTGGTACAATGGTAATTGTAAAGGAGGATTTTACACCAGTTTGCAACTGGCTTTTAGGGCACGTCGTTGAGGTCTATCATGGTTCTGATGGTAAATTGAGAACAGTCAGAATTAAAACAAAGACAGGAGAATTTAAGAGGTCCATAACTAAGATCTGTATTCTACCTATAGATGTAAATAGTTAAGGTCAATTTCCATTTAAGAAATTATGTGTTTATCTTTAAATTGTGCTATTGTAATTTTAACTTTTTTTACTGAAAATTTATAGTACCTTATATATATATAATTCTGAAAACAATTGTGTAATTTTTGCGAAACTTGTTGTGAATTGTGAAACTGTATTACTATTGTTGAATATTGATATTGCAAGGCCGTGGCGTATGTTCGAGCAGGCGTAGTGTGCGCCGCGTGGCGGTGATTAAGTGTATTTAGCGAAACGAGGATTAAGAGTTTTCAGAGTGTGTGTGGGAGATCAGACGAGCGAGAGCGTGGAATTACGGTGCCCATCGTAAGTATTCCGACATACTCCCCGAGCAACCGAGTGTGATAATAAAGGAGTTGTGTCAACATCCTCGTCTGGTTTCCTGAGAAAAAAAAACACATAGGGACCACTCCCCAACAGATTTTAAAAATAAAAGGGTAGCCACAAAAAAAAAAAAAAAATATTTGATTATGAAGGCGGCAATGAACCCTATAGTCTGTCAAAAGCCGGTATGAAACAGACTTTTTTAATACCATGATTAATTCTGTGATAAGCAATATGGATTCAAGATTTATGTCTTTAAATCGATATTTGAAATTTTTGGTTTTCTCTATGGCTTAAACAAGTTAAGAAACATTTCAAAAGAGCAAATATTGAAAAACTGTCAAGATTTACACACAGTCCTGCAAGTAGGTGACTTCCAGACTTACAAATTATATGAAGGATTACAAAATACGATCCCAAATTTATTACAGACAGGAAACATCTGCTCCAATGTGTCATAGAGAACGATTCAAAAGAAATTTTCCCATATATTTACATTGTCTTTTGAATTTTGTTAACTATACCTGTTTGTACCACTTCTGCTGAGAGGAGCTTTTTAAAATCAAAACTGATAAAAAATTATGTAAGAAATGCAATGGGTCAGAAAAGACTTTCAGCTTTAGCAATTTTATCTATTGAAGCAGATTAGTACCTAAGACAAATTATGAACCAATCATTAAAGATTTCAGCAAAACTAAAAGTAGAAAATTTCTGTTTCTTTAATTTTTTCTCATTATTATTTAATGTGCCAAATAAATATGAGTAAAAAGTTTGGGATTTTTCTTCAGAAAAAATAAATTTTTTTATTTTATAAACCATTTTATGCCACCAGAGGGCCTCGGGAAATGTATCTTGACCACATTAAGTTCAAGCCTCGCGCCGCCACTGGCTGCAACATTAAATAGATTTTTAATTTCAGTTCATTAAGAGCAAGCAGAAAATTTGTTGACAATTCCAAATGATTCAGTACTTAAGTGGCAAATGAAGAAGATGCTACAAATATTTAAGATGCTGAAATTAAATTAGAATTTTATTAAAAATTATTAAAAATTAAAATTAGAATTTTGCAATATGTTTCAACTGTGGAATATTGTAATTGGGACAATTCTCTAACTCTATGAATAGTATTAATTAAATGGTATGTTTGTGTTACCACCTCTACATTGTATTTATTCTTCATGCATCAGAGAAAAGTATAAAAATTAAAAAAAATTCAAAATGTAATACTACAAGGAAAACAGATTTCATTTTAAGAATACATAAGTTTTTCAATATTATTTTAAAAAATACCAAAAACTGATATACAAGACTATCTAGATAAAATATTTGAAAAAAATTACAAATAGCTGGTAAGTTTACAAAATATATTGTATTCACAATGCATGTAATTCCAAAAATAGTTGAATAAACATTCATTCACCTAGAAACCAAAAAGGATCAGAAAAAAGACTCTGTTGTGCACTCTCCAGCAATTGTAGCAATATTCCAGAGACAAGTTAGTGCAAATTTAGTAGTATTTTATCTAATAGCACAGAAAATGAATGAATAGATTCAATTAAAAATTTATGCAAAAAGTTTATTTTATTTCAGCGCATGAAGGACTTTTTCAGTAACAAGTAAAATTTTATTTTGTTTCCACAACAGTTGTTAGGGAATTGGACCAGTTTTTCTTTCCTTTTTAATGAATGTAGAGAATGTAAAGGCAATTTAGTTTGCTTAAACACCTTCATGGTTTTTGTAAGCTAATAATTCTCATAGAAATTGAAAGATTATTCTTCTTAAAAGCAATGCTTTTCAGAATACATCAACAGATATATGAAAATAAAATTAGTATTTGTAGAAGGGTGTTATTATATATAGCAATCAACTGATTCATCAGTTTACACTTCTTAAAAAATATCTGTGTCTGAAATAATTGTGCTGGAACTATTTTTAGTGCTATTATCTCTTTTTTGTTTTTTCTTTTTTTTTTTTTTTTTTTTTGCACAGTAGAATTTTATCAAAAACCACCATTTATAAGTCTAGCATTGCAGAATTTTTGAAGGGAGTCTCTATCGAATAGTATTTTATTCAGAGATAGTGATATGACCTTAAGATCTCAATGCTAAACTATCTAAAAAAAATGTTTAACTGTCACAAGAGCTTGTAAAGTTATCAGTTTCTTCCTAATTCTTCAAAAGACTTAAACTAAATTGCCCACTTGCAACTTTTGGTTTTATGCTATTCATATTGTTTCTAGTGTGACATTAATATTTCAAGAAGTGAATCTTGAAATTAAGTCCTTCTTTAATGTTACAATAGAAAAATTAGATCAATTAATAAATTAGATAATTAATAAATTTGAAGATTTCACACTGAATTCAAATAATTTCCGCTGTGCAAGTAAGAATTATTCCTGTACCTCTTTACAAATATATTTAAGTGTAATATTCTAATAATCCTTCTATGAAAATTTTTTTTCATCATTGCTAACCTACTTTCTCCAGTTTCACACATATTAAAACAAAATTTAGGAATCAGCTTTCTTCAAGAAATAAAATAAAATCATTTGTAGCTTTGAAAATTTTGAATGCTGGAGGGAATCGTTCCTAAATTTCTTAGCCAAATTTTGGTATATTCAGTTCAGATCCCAGTAAAGCTAGGTGTTATGTATTGAATGAAATTGGCCTTTGGTGTACAGGTGAGATATTATGTTTATCATTTTGAAAAAATGTCTAAGAAATTTTCCGTTTTCTGCACTTGAACTACCATTGTAACCCAGATAAGACTTATATGATCAAACATGCTTTATTCTCTGAAATTACAAATCATATACATCACAATTTCAAGAAAGACAAGGACACAGTTTTAAATCTTTTAGCTTTGATAGAAATACCATGAATATGTTCTTGTACATAGTATGCTCTTAGTTGTCACAGGACTGTTGGCAACGAGGAATAAGGAACATTATGAAGTTGTGGCAAGAACCATTCAGTTATCTCGTGACTTATATTCATTCCTTGAATAAAGTTATTATGTATATTCAGTAATGATATATCAATATTTTTATTTCTTTTATGATATCATAGTTGCAGTTTGCAGAATCATCTATTTCTTGTTCATATTATTTTCTGAAAAGGGCAAATCAAACAAATTATGGGGGAAACTTTTTAAAAATTTTTCTTAAAAAAAAATTTAAAAAACCCTGTGTTCAAAAAAATTGCATAATACTAGACATCTTTTCCATGGTGTATACTAATATATTCTTAGAAATTATTTATTAATTCGACTGCAGCCAATAGCTTTCTTGTTAGTAAACAAGAATTCAAACCAATTAACTAACGAGAAAAATATAGGCTTTTGAATCATTTTTTCCCCAATGCTATTTATGCTTATATTTTTGTCTACTATAGTGTGGTACAGACCTTCTCCTCCAAGAAGTTATTTATATTCTAATAGGATATTCCTTTAGTTTCCTCTCACATTGCATATGGTAACCTAATTGTAATCGTTAATTTCTTGTGAAGATTTAGTAACTAATATTTAATAATTATAGATTTTGATTGATTTAACAAAAATGCTATCTAAAAGCCAACCAAATTTTTCTGATAACAGAAAAAATATTCTTTGGAAGATTCTTTTTAACTCAAATAAATTATAATGAAAAGTAAAATTCTACTTGCATGTTCTACATTGTATTAATTTTTTTATAGGACGATGTTAATATAAATTTATATTCTGGAAGGGAGTTCAAGACCCATTTTCTCCATTGTAGATTTTAAGAAGAGTTTTATGTAATCACATCTGTTTGAAAAACTAGCACATTTAAATTTAGCAAAATGGATTTCTCTTCATGTGTTAATTCAAGACATGATTTAGATGTTCATGATATTAAAAAACCTCGTGTTTTTTGGGAAATATGCAACAAGAGTTTTTCTAAAATTAGTAATTTAACAAGGCATTTATGTATTCATACCAAGGAAAAGTTTTTTGCTTGAGAAATAGGCAACAAGTTTTTCTCTCAAAGTTGTTCTCTAAAAGAACACATACATATTCATACCAAGGAAAAGCCTTATGTTTGTGAAATGTGCTACAAGTGTTTTTCTCTAAGTGGTGAATTAAAAACACATTTATGTGCTTATACTAAGGAAAAGCTTTATGTTTATGAAATATGCAACAAGAGTTTTTCTCAAAGGAGTAATTTAAAACGTCATTTATTCATTCATACAAAGGAAAAGCCTTATGTCTGTGAAATGTGCAACAAGGGATTTTCTCAAACTACTAACTTAAAAGACATATACAAGTTCATTCCAAGGAAAAGCCATATGTTTGTGAATTATGCAAGAAATTTTTCACTCAAAGTGATTCTCTAAAAGAACATTTATGTGCTCATAACAAGGAGAAGCCTTTTGTTTGTGAACTGTGCAATATGTGTTTTTCTCGAAGTGCTACTTTTAAAGAACATTTACATACTCATACCAAGGAGAACGTGAATGTTTGTGAAATATGTAACAAGGTTTTTTTCTTTAAAAGGAGTTTTAAAAAGACATTTACTGATCCATACCAAGGAAAAGCCTTACGTTTAACAAATATGCAACAAGGGTTTTTCTCAAGCTTACCATTTAAAAAACACATACTAACTCACACCAAGGAAAAGGCTTATACTTGTGAAATGTGTAACAAGGGTTTTTCTCGAACTGATGCATTAAAAAACATTTACGAACTCATACCAAGGAAAAGCCTTATGTTTGTGATATGTGTCACGAGGGTGTTTCTCGAAATGGTGCTTTAAAAAGACATATATTAACTCATTCCAAGGAGAGGTCTTATGTTTGTGAAATGTGTAACAAGGGTTTTTCCAGAAATGACGATTTAAAAAGACATTTACAGATTCATGCGAAGGGAAAAATTTGTTTGTGAGATATGCTACTAGGGGTTTTCTTAAACTGGTCGTCAAAAACATATTTATATTTTTATAGAAAGAGAAAGATTCTTGTTTTTGAGAAATGTTATGTTTTTTTCTCTGAGGACATTTCTCTATATAAGACATTTTTCTTTTTAAATCCAGAGAAAAATCTGAGACTTGTAATATTTTTAATATTGTACTTTTTTTTTTGTCCCTTTAATATTGACTCATAATTTGTAACAGATAGAAAACTTAATATATAGTTTTTTCCAAAAGTCTTTTTTAATATAGTTTTATATTTTACAGTATTTAAAAAAGATTTTTTCTAAAAAACATAATTGTTGTTTTTAAAAGTAAGATGATCAAGAAAGGAAGTATATTTTTTTATTTGATGGGGATTTCTATATTTTTTAAATAAGAAAACATAAAAATGTAAAATAGTGATATTATTTCGAATTTTGTGCAGTGAATTCTTAAAAATAGTTTAAATAATTTATATCTGGTTATGTAATACATTAATATTATTCTCTGTCTTATTATTTTATGCTAAAATTGCAATGATCACAAGCAACATCGTTCCTTACGTTTTAATAGCAATTCGATGGAATCTCTGCGAAATGTTGACGATAGAGCCAAGTGGCATCATTTTTGGCGAGTTGGTGACTTTTTGGATTTTTAGAAGTCTTCTGATATATTGACCTTTGACGTAAGTGGATTTTTCTAGAAAAATTCATGCAGACTATAATTAGGAGCTGCTTGCTGAAGTTCAATTAGTATTGTTCTGACCAATGTAGAGTGTGGGAATTAAGATTACATGGAAATTAAAGGAATGACTTTTTCAGACAGTTTAATGAGGAAAATCATGTAAAACTGATTATATATATATCATACAAAAGTCTAGTGCTTCAGATGCTGGTTTTCTTCCTGATCTTATGTGCAACATATTAAGATTACATGTTGTCAGAGAGCTCCTCATACAAAAAGGGTATCAGCTGACACCGCCAGCATGACTGCATTATTTATTTCTTTAAACCATGCTGTTATGTAATGAACTTATATGTGTTAATTAAAACGACCAAATTTGAGAACAAATCATGCAATGTTTTGTAATTCATTTCTAATTTTAAAAAACATCGTTTATGAATATTTATTAAAAGTTTTAAAGCATACTTACCTCTTTTTTCATGTCCTAAACTTACTTATAATATTATAATTTGTTTAGAATTTTAAAACAAAAATAAATCTTGAATATAAAAAAAAATAGTTATATTGATTTTGCGCATCATGAAGGTAAGATTAAGTTACCATAAAATCCGGCTTATAATGCGCAACTATACTTTCAAGTTGCACTTTTTAATTTTAAGGTCTATTCGCCAAGTAACACGCACCCCCTTTTTACGAAGGAATCTGAAATGTATGTGTCCGATGCTACAATGTTTTGAAGTCATTTATTCGAGGTATTATCCCAGGAATTTTCGAAAAATAGTATATTCTAGAACTACAATCCTTTAAGCTCATTTATACAGTTTCTTTTAAATAACCAACATTTCGATCTATGTAGAAGTCTAATTTTCTTACGTTCATCGTTCTTATCTTTATTTTTGAAGTTATCATTTTGATACCCGGTGTGTAACCCCCCGCGCGCACCCATAAATTTTGACCACTGGGCCTTCTATAGTAACTACACTCTACACCAGGGATGTCAAACACGCGGCCCGCCAGTATGTAAGTTGCAGCCCGCCGGTTCTTTTTTTAAAAAAATTTAAATATCGGGCTTTTAAAGTTTTTTTTCCTTTTGAAATTTATTTGAGGTGAACCTTAGACATAAAAGTAAACAATATATTTGCTTGTTACCTATTCTTATTTTAATTGAAATCCTTTTTAATAGAAATGGCCTTTAGATTAAAATTTTTTTTTGAAGTATTAAACGTTTTTATTTAATTTTAGTGCAATAAATGATTTTTTTGTTAAATTCTGAAATGCACTGTGAATATTTTAAACTATAGATGGTACCCTGATTCTTCGCGAGTGCTACTTTTTTATTTCTCTTCCTTCTGTTTGGAGCAGCGATACTCAATCCGCGGGCCTTTTTAAATGGCCTGGTCATGACCCATTGCTCTGCAAAATTCAGTTATTTAAGAATGTATTAAAAATTTGGGAAATTTTTTGACGAGTTATCAAATCAATCAATTTTGCTTTTTTGCTGTCGAAGTCGTACGGCCACGAATTGATAATCTTTTTTTCTATTTGTAACGCTTACGCTTAGTGATAACAGACAACAGTAGAGTAGCGACAATTTTATGGGTGGAACTATCTTTTAACAACCCTTTATACTTTGCAAGCGAAAAACATTCGAACGTTTTGGAGGTTGACTGTTTTGTAGTAAAAACAAACATGGATCAGTACTTGTTTGATTTTTCACAAAAGTGTGGCATTTAAAAATACCAGTAAACAGGAATCATTCAATAACATCTTCCCTCCAAAACCGCTTTCAAGAGATGTAAATGGGCTTTATTGAATATTCTTTACAACAGCAACAAAGTTTTTTGTCAGTGGTGTATAAGGTTCCCATTTTGTTAGAATTAGTGGCAACGATATTTATGGTATTTTATGTAATGTAATCAGGCAACACCAGATGCACACATGCTATGCCGAAGTGACCGTATTGTACCGCAACATAATTTTTTGCGGTTATTAAATGTTATTTGTTTTTTAAATAGTTAAACATTCTTCTAAATTGTCATCTCCCTACATCTTTTTATCTTATATGGCGCAGACGGTTTTCAAAAGAACTGCAAAACTATGATATATTCCAAGCTATAGAACTGTTTACATGCAGGAGAGTTAAGCCTAATTTGTCGCCGTGCACGTTAAGCCTAAAGGATTATTCGAAAAATCACCGAGTTGATGGAACACGATCTCGCCAATATCTTCACTCGCAATTACTCCTTGTTTCTCGCCAGTATCGTCAAGCTCTGAAAATACAACAAAAATATTCCTTTTCGCCAAGCTCGCCGAAAACAGCATCGCGTCGCTCTACAACTGAAGTCATTCCTCGCTTCTCGCCAGCCCTGTCAAAAAGACCTCACCAACATCAAAGACAGCGCCGAGCTCATTTCGCTAACTAAAAAAAAAAAAAAAATGTGAACAGCCGCTGATATTCTGAACTCTTTGGAACCACATTCGCTTCATAATCTGACAATCACCGACCTAATTAATGAATTGCGTTTCAGAAAGCTTTCAACAAATGGAAATAAAATTGAATTAATTTCGCGTATTTTGTGGGGGACAATAATGAAAGAAATAATGAAGGAACTCTTTAAATGACTTAACTATTCTTCGCATGCAGTCACAAAAGAATGATGATGGAACATTTCCTGATAAAACAGAATTATTAAAAGAAATCGAATCTCTTCGAAAACAGGTAGAACTTTTAAGTAATCGACCTCCTCAAATAGACCCAAGTATTGCTGCTGTTCTCTCTACATTAATTGAAACACAAAAACAATTGCTGGATAGACAAACAAATCAAAATGTGATCCAAATCACATCCACCAATGACACTGCAAATTCGATTCAAATTTTTAAAGGAGATATAATTGACAATGCCTTCGAATGGATAAAGAAAGTTGAAAGAATTTCCACATTAGCTCACTGGTCTAATGAACTAAAATTAACAAATGCTATTTCTCGCCTTTCTGGATCTGCAAAAAATTGGCAATTAAGTACAGGGAAGAATTTCAATGATTGGACTGTTTGGAAAACTGCTTTCTCTTCAAGATTCAAAAGACGCATCACAATGCAAGAATTTTTAACACATCAAAGTGAACGAAAAATGAAGCACAGTGAAACTTTAGTCGATTATAAAGGGTTTTTTTAGAGGTATAGAATTTTAAATTGCAATAAAACAACGATGTATTATTCGATTGACATGAATTTTTTTTATTCGAAAGATAATTTTGTGGCATTACATTTTAAATATGATCAAGCAAGGCGTAGATTTGTCGAATGGACCCAAAACGAGATTGCCGTTGTTCCCGATTTTCATAAGCGAATTTTGTTTAGCGATGAAACGGACTTCTGGTTGAATGGCTACGTCAACAAACAAAACTGCCGCATTTGGAGTGAAGCTAATCCACAAGTGTATGTCGAAACACCGTTACATTCAGAAAGCTGACTGTTTGGTGCGCTTCATGAGCTGGTGGAATCATTGGTCCGTACTTCTTCAAAAACGATGAAGGCCACAACGTTACAGTCAATCGTGATCGGTATAGAGCCATGATTACTAACTTTTTCATTCCTGAATTGAACAATCATGATGTCCAGGAGCTGTGGTTCCAACAAGACGGCGCAACATATCACACAGCTCGTGCCACAATCGATTTATTGAAAGACACGTTTGGTGACCGCCTAATTTCACGTTTTGGACCTGTGAATTTGCCTCCAAGATCTTGTGATTTAACACCGCTAGACTATTTTCTGTGGGGCTATGTAAAGTCATTGGTTTATGCGGATAAGCCACAAACGCTTGACCATTTGGAAGACAACATTCGCCGTGTTATTGCCAAAATACGGCTACAAATGTTGGAAAAAGTCATCGAAAATTGGACGTCCAGATTGGACTACATCCGAGCCAGCCGTGGCAGTCATATGCCAGAAATCATATTTAAAATGTAATGCCACAAGATTATCTTTCGAATAAAAAAAATTCATGTCAATCGAATTCATACATATTTGTTTTATTGCAATTTAAAGTTCTATATCTCTAAAAAACACCCTTTATTTACGCAAAAGATGCCTTTCTGGAAAAAGCTCTTTTTACAATTCCACAACAAGACCGCATTTCAATGATAATAGGTGATGTTACTGAAGAAAAATGGCAAATTGCCCTAGCTACCCAAAATTCTGACACAGTCGAAGAATTAATTGCAGTCCAAAATCACTTGATGCTATTCGAAGTGTTAAAAAAGAGAATAAAAAGCAATCATCGAGACCTCAATTGAGATCTTGTAGCACGCATGATGTACACTTTCATAACTACAATTCCACAACTGACAATATTCAAGACATTAATTGCTGGCGATGTGGACGCAAAGGTCATGCCTCCTTCATGTGTCATTTGCCACCTCCTCCACGTGGTTCATCCGTAGTTCAACCAAGTCAATTTCAAGAACCCAGCAGTCAAGCAAATGCTCCTCTCCTATATTCCAGCGGCTCAATAAATCATGGAAATAATACACAACGTGACACCACTAATTTGAACTCCTCAGATTCCCGACGCAACAATAATAGTAATCGCAACTCAACAGCTGGAAGAAATGCAACTACAAATCCAAGTAATTCTGTAAATTGTATTAAAACTCAAACCAATAAGCGTGCATTAATACTTGTTGTGATGAACAACAGTATCGAAGTTCAAGCCCTGAGTGATCCATGTGCTAACATCATCATTCAACAGTCTTGCATTCCAGCTGATGCTGTTATACACCCATGGACTGATGGACAGTTTCAGGTTGTTGATCACAAAATAAATCCAATAGGTTGGATTTCCTTGAACTTGTCTGTTGGTAAAATAGTACATATAATGCCCAAAGTTTGAGTCTGTACCCATCTTCCATTTCCTCTTAGTCTGGGATTTGATTGGCAGCAATAAGTTCAAGCTAGATGCACCTACGACTCTAATGGTGCATTATGCATTTCTACTCCATCTTCTTTGCGTTTATACGAGTGCATTCATACATCAAAACCTCGCATTAACTGCGTCGCTTCTAATGAAGTCTCATCCTCGCCTTTAGAGGATGTAGTTTTACCAGATTTGAACATAAAAATACTTCCATCTCAAGCACAACTCATCCCAAAATTTGCCAAACTATCTACAATTCAACAAGCTCAACTCGATGCAGTAATAGGAACATTTTCTGACGTGTTTTATTCCGATGATAATAATATTGGACTATGCCCATATATCGAATTTAAAATTGATTTGCAATATGATAAGCCCATTAGATGTCGACCATATAGACTCTCAGAACCTGATCGCCAGTTTCTTAACATGCAAATCCAGAAATGGTTGAAACAAGGAATTTGTCGCCCTTCCAACTCAACTTACGCAGCACCTGCTTTCATTGTGGAGCAGCCATTCCATGAAAGCAATCCAAGACGAGTTGCCATTGACTATTCACGCACAATTAACACACAACCACAACACACAGTTAACACACATCCATCACAAAGCTTGATCCACACCCAATCGACCATATGGAAGATGTTATTAAACGTATCGTAGGAAAGTGCTACATTTCTAAAATGGATGTAAAATCTGCATTCAACACCATTCATATAAGAGAGACTGACATCTTCAAAACTGGGTTTGTCACTCCTGATGGACATTTCGAATTTCTTCGAATGCCATTTGGTGTCACTAATCGCCCATCTACAATGACAAGATCAATTAAATTGGCCTATGAACATCTAGCACCACACAATGTAAATACATACATTGATGACATCTGAACTTCCCATTACGACTTCAGTTACCATCTAAAAGTGCTTTACAAAATCCTTGAAGCAACTCGAAATGCTGGTATAATAAATTATCTTACCAATTACAAAACTGCTGGTGAAGTCATGAAATGCAGGAATAAAATTTTGAGTATTTTTTTAAAAAATCATAAAATCTAAGCAATGATGTTGTTTCAAACCTGGTTACAAAAGTTACTAATCCAGCGCTCTAAGCGACCAATCCACGAAATCTTCAGAACAAAATAAATAAAAGACCGTTGAAATAAAAGGAAGAGATATTGAATTTCGCATTGCGTTATATTTGTTAAACTTTAATTTATTTTCGGGCTTCATTTTTAGGTCAATTTCTTCAAACTTCATACATCGATTGCATACATTGGTAATTTTTAAACAAAAAATGTAACAAATATAATGCTTAACTACTTCTCGCAAAAAGGGAAAAAAACGAAAAATACAATTAATTTAAACCGTATTTTTAAGCAATTTTTTCAATTTTTGTACAAATTACAGATAATATCGTTCTACATACGGGAAAAAAAAGTTTCATGAGATTATTTTTATAAATGAAGAAATTATCAAATATTTAAATAAAATTTTGAGTCTTTTTTGAAAAATCGTAAAAAAAAAGTTCTTGATATTTTATTTTTTAAATGACTGATTCTAAAAGAGAAAAGCAAGAATTTTATTATTGTAGAATATCATTTCATTATAACGAAAAAGAAAATGCAATCGGAACGATTTAGTAATCATTTTCATGAAAGCGTATCAATTTTGACTCATTTTAGAAAAAATCGTAACAAATAGAAAATATTTTTTGCAAAATAATTTATACCGTATCGTGGCGAAGTAAATGTTCTTTGCGATTCTGTAATTATTTTTTGTTTGAGTTTAATAAAAAAAATTAGATCGTGTTTTAAAAACGTCTGGGATAAAAAAGAAGTTCGGGAATTTTTGGAGCTTTGCCGCCTGGCGGAAAAAATGACAATATTTATGCGTTTTAAGGTTTTTAATTAAGGGGTGTTGGAAAGCTAAAATCTTATTTTTTTGACAATTTGAGATTTTTACATTTTTAAATTGTATAGATTTTAACCTTTTAAAAAATACCATACTTTAACCTCTAGGTTATTTAGAAGCCCTTAAAACGTATTTTTAAATAATCATTGAATTTGGGCCACGCCCATTTTAATGGTGAAAATTGTAAGCAATTTACTTTGTTTTTACTTAAAAGTGTAACGACTGACATAAACCAAAACATGTATCTTTTATTTTAAATTGAGCCTTTTATTTTTTTATTTCCTAGCCAATTAGAGGTATCACTGTATACATTAAAATCAATTTATCTCAAAATGTAAATTTTAATGTGCGATGTACCTTTTCTGAGAAACTACTGTTCACAGGTATGTAAATTTTTTATGAATTATTTATAATGATGTCTAATATATACTAAAATGAGCTTTTTGGAAAAACTCAACAATTTAATTTATACAAATTTTTTAAGTAAAAAATGGGTCAAATTTCGCAATGTTTGATAAAATATTTCATAATTTATTGAAAAATTCAAAATTAGCTAAAAGCTCATTTTAGTACAATGAGAGAGGTGTACTTTAATAGTATAAAAAATTTCAACCATGTACATAAAAAAGATTTTGAGAAAAGGTACATCGAAAACAGCCAATTTAACATTGTCAGTATTGAGAGAGAGAGAGGTTTCCAACTCCCCTTAATATCTTTTTGATTAATTGCACTTTTGGAATATAAATGGTCAAAATGGATTCCTTGGATCATTCCGAATCTTTTGGTACCGTCGGCGAGTTTTGCGTCGTGCGGTTCATGAGAAGATACACCTAGTCTTATACATTTGTTTACCTTCGAATTTCAATAGTGTAGATATTAATTAAAGTAACTTTTTCCGGTGAAATCTTGCAAACGGTATAATTCTTTCTAAAAAATAATGATATATGCTATTTTTTACAATTTTTTCTAAAATGAGTCAAAATCGATGCGTTTTCATGAAAATGATTTCTAAATCGTTCCACATGAATTTTTTTTCGTGTCATTGAATCGATATTCTGCACTAAGAAAGTTCAGGCTTTTCTCTTTTAGAATCAGTTATTTAAAAAAAAATTACTAAAACTTTTTTTATGATTTTCCAAAAATACTTAAATTTTTAATAAAACATTCAAAAACTTTGTCATTTTTAAATATAATGGCGCGAAAATGTTTTTCGTTTGTAGAATAGTATTATCCAAATTCTGCACAAAAATTTGAAAAAATTTGGTTTAAAATTACAGATTAAAAAAAATTGTGTTTTTCGTTTTTAATATACTGTTATAGTAAAAGCAAAAAAAAAAAAGAGTTTTGATATTTTAATTAATTTTGCTTTGTCCAATGTTGATTTGATCTAACAGTGTTTATATCCCCCCATCCCATTATCTTCTTCTTGCGGCCCGATTGTAATATGTATGATACGTATGTGTCCTGGCGGAAAAAAAAGTTGAGTACCCCTTAGCTGGACTGTTCAAAATTAAGCGGCAAACGACCTTGCAACAATGATGCGCTGAATGAGGTTAACAGAATGAGAAAACTCTGTCCAGTGATAACTAAAAAGTAAAAAAAAACTTTTTTAAAAACAAGCTTTTATTTAAATGCTCTAAAAAGAATAAAATAAACTTTTCTTTTAAAACTTTTTTTTGCTATCAACTTATAAAGTCGTTATACAATTTATGATATAAAAGCTTGTCGTGAGATTTACCTGTGTAATTAAACCTGTGCAAATTAAATAACTTGATCTGATTGATTTTAATGTTTAAACTTTCAAACTAAGTAATTTAGTTATCCCTTGGACAGATGCTTTTTTCAATCATGGTCAAGTGACTATATGACAATCAGAGCTTTCTAAAATTCTACACTATTCCAAAGGGAGGACTCTGAGCCTTGGCGGATTTTAATGTGCGTCAGCCAATGTACACCTTCGGATCGTCAATGGCATTAAGAGGCTGCTGTAGTCCAGTGGTCAAGGTATCGGAGCATGGCAGGCATGCCATGAGTTCGAGCCCAGTACCACTAAAGACCCGCCGTGTAGTAGAGCGATGCAATGCACGCTAAATCTGTCGAGAGCTCAAACATCCTCCCGTTGGTGTGGTGTGGTAGTTATAAGTGGGGGTTCCAGCTCTTGTGTCATCCTCGTCACTTGACCATGGTTCAAAATTACGAGGTCTGTCGCCAAAAGCCCTCGTGTAGCTGAACAGTGCGACGTTAATATTCACTCGCTCAACCACTTAGTGGTATTAAGACTCGAACTCGGGACACGTCAGTGACGAGTCCATGACTATTACCACTAGGCCACTTTATCAGATGTTAGAAAAGTCAGTCGTTGATTGTTTATATTTTAGATTGTTTTAATTTAGTTGTATTTAAATATGCCTCTAGAATAAAATACAGTCACACCAAAAAATAAATATAAAGTGGGATTTCCATGGAAAATCACCCAAACCCTAGAGAAATACATGGCAATAAGTAAAATGGGAATAATTTTATGTACTTGGATGGCCCGGTACCCTTTGATCCACGGACCGGTAATTGTCCACGACCCAGGGGTTGTGGGACCACTGACTTAATGCATTATGTTAATAGCCCATCGATTTGACTTTAATTGCCACACTCCAACGCAATAAGAAGACTATTGGAGATGGTCATCGTAATTTTTAACCATGGTCAATAGCCCTCCCCCGACCCCTCTTCATGTAACTTCAAAATGCGATATTGATAAATTATAAATCAATCGTGTATAAAGGTTTAATATTAAAATTGGGAAAACACTCTTTGCACCAATAAAAACACACTAAGATTAATTTTACTTTTTTCTGACTTCTCTATCCTTTAAAGAAATACAGTGTATTTTATGGTATTAATCACTTGCATGGGAGTCATATTTTACATTGAAATTTTCCCATACTTCGCCCCTTGTGTGAAACTACTAAATAGGTTTAAACGCGTCAAGTGTGCGAGAGAAAAAGTTGAGATTTGGAATATTTTTCAATTTTATTAAGTACTATGCAATAATTGATGTATTTGCTACAACATCACAAGTTTATATTGATGGAAGTTTACGTTCAGAAAATTTGTTCGAAAGTTGGATCAAGTTCTTTAACAATTAAGCGAAAACACCAATTTGGAAAGAAAAAAGCTATTTTCTTCTCAGAATATTAAGAATGTTTCGATCATTTTTGTTGGTTTCAGGCGTCAAGTTTTTTTAAATTTATATCATAGTTATATGAAAAGAAAATATTGTGTGAATTACTTGAATTCCTAAAGTTTTTTTTTTTTACTTTTCTCCAAGTACTTTCCATTTATTTACATTTTTTATCATATTGATGTAAAAAATAAAACTATCAACGGTTTTAGGATGTGGACAGAACTGAAATGAATGCGAGAGGTGTGGGGAGTGAATGTAGTAGTCCAACCTACATTATTCACGAATAAACTAATGAGTGTGTGTGAGTCCCTATAGCACGGATGGCGAACCAGTGCTACGTGTGCCATTGATGGCACGTGACACAATATTTTGGGCATGTCACCGATTAAAACGGTTTGCATTTTAATTCAAAATAACAAAGTTCTACATAAAGTATTACGGACAAACGCGAATGATCGGTCGCAGGTTTCAGCGAAAATTTCTCAGTTCAAAGAATTATCGGAAACGCTCAAGTTTTTTATGTACCCTGATGTGACTTCATTTAATAAACTGAATTCGCACCGATTCAATTAGTTGTAAATTGAAAAATTTGAACCGCGACAGATTGATTTCCAGTCTAGTTCCATATGGATTTAAAAATTTGTTGAAAAAAAGGAAAAAGTTGAGAATTCATTGAAATATCTACTCTATTAAAATTCATCGGTAAACAACGTATCTATGTAGGTATGTACGGATGTAGGAATGCAGCTCAATTTTCTCACGAACCACAAGACGCAGAAACTCGTCGAAGGTACCAAAATTTTGCGAAATGATCCGAGGAATCCGTTTTGACCATTTATATTCCAATTAGTTAAAAAAATATTAATTAAAAACCTTAAAACGCATAGTTATACACGTGGCGTCATCTGCAGAGAATCGGAAAGATCATTTTAAAATTTTTTTAGTGGAATGAAAAAGGTTAAAATTAAAATGAATTAAATTAATTCTTCGTTAATTAAAAAATACATCGTCTATTATTTTGGATCAAAATACATTTTAGAGACATTTTTTACTCTTAGCATCAGAATCGTTTTCTTTTTATTGCTTCACATTCATAATTTTTTTGATTCTAACGCAATGTTTTTTTTTTATTTTAATAAACGCACGCTCTGAAACGACTGTTAAGACCTTAAAACATCGGAAAGATCATTTAAAAATTTTTTTAGTGGAATGAAAAAGGTTAAAACGAAATCGGTTATTTTTTAATGCTTTTTTGTACATGTATATAAATATATATATCTAGGCTTTCCCCCATACTGTTTTTTCTAATTTATATATATTTCTATGTTTAATCAAACATTCAAACGTTCATAAAAAAGCAATCATTTCAATAGCTATCTGTAAATTTTTCTTTTATTAATTACTTATAGAAGTTTGATTTTAATAAATATATATATATATATATATATATTTATTAAAATAATCCCTTTTAAAAACATATATATATATATATATATATATATATATATATATATATATTTTTAAAAATGATTATTTCTATTATTTCATTACTAAAGGAATTCTTTGTTAATTAAAAAGACCATTAACTTAAAATGAAGTCCGAAAATATTTTTTTTACTTTAACGAATAACGAAATGAGATATTGAAAAAATATTTTTATTTTAAGGGTATTTTTACTCTTCTTCAGAAGGAAGGATAGCGGGGTTGGTTAAAGCACTGCTTTGTAATACGGTAGTTCCCAGGTTCGAAACTGAAGAGGAAGAAACTTTCGCATTAAGTTACTTTTGAAGTTAAAAATTTTTTTAGTGGAATGAAAAAGATAAAAATTAAAATGAAATATCGAAATGTTTTCATCAGATCGGTTTTTTTTTTTAATGTTTTTTCAGTACATGTTTATATATATATATATATATATATATATATATAGGTTTCCCCCATACTGTTTTTTTACTTATATATTTATATGTTTAATCAAACGTTCAGAAAAAAAGCAATCTTTTCAATAGATATCTGTTAATTTTTCATTCATTTATTGCTTATAGAAATTTGATTTTAATAAATATATATATGTTTTTAAAAGGATTATTTTTATTGTTTCATTACGAGAAATGAATTCTTTGCTAAATAAAAAGAACATCGTTTATTATTTTGGATCAAAATACATTTTAGAGACATTTTTAAGCTAACTATATATAACGATTGATTGATTCATGAAAATCTGAAATCTATTTTATTATTTTAGATTTTTAGAAACTAACTATTATTAAAAAATGATGAACGTTTTTTGTTTTACGCTTAGCATCAGAATAGTTTTTTTTATTGCTTCACATTAATAATTTTTTAATTCTAAAGCAATATTTTTTTTTTATAAATCATACATCAAAATTTGAAGCTATATCTTATCTGCGAGAAGGAGGGGAAGATAGAACAGTAACTTTACACTAAAAAAACCGTGTTCGGGCTATAGAGAGTGGAAAGAAACCTGTCTTAAATCAAAAATAAGTGGAATGGAGCAAATTTCGAAAAAGGGAAATTTTTTGACATAATTTTAGAAATCACTCACATTGTGCGCGTACAAACACACACACAGAAATGCTAGTGTCACGAGGAAAAGAGAAAGCCCGAGCAACGCTAGACTAAGCGGTGGAGGGGGGTGGAAGTCATTTTGAAAATGATTATTAGAAGTTCTGAATTTGTGAAAGAAAGGGAAAATTTATAAAAGTAGAGATAGCCCGTGCAACGCAAGTGGTGGAGGAGGGGTGGAAGTCATTTGAAAAAGAGTATTAGAAGTGCTGATTTTGTGAAGAAAAGGGAAAATTTAGAAAAGTAGAGATAGCCCGTGCAACGCCGGGCTAAGCGGTGGAGGGGTGGAAGTCATTTTGAAAATGAGTATTAGAGAAGTTCTGATTTTGTGAAAGAAAGGGAAAATTTACAAAAGTAGAGATAGCCCGTGCAACGCTGGGCCATGCAGCCAGTAAATATTAAAAAGCAATATAAGTAAAATTGAGTAGTGAAGTTTTGGAAGCAGGAATTCGATACCAGATTCATTTAGCTGTTTGAAGAAACTGTATCATGCTATTTTACTCATATTTTCTTCAGCCTATTCCTGCAAGTCATTATTTTCAGAGATAAATAACATTAAAGACTCATTTAGAAAACGTTTGGCAGACGACTCCAATTCAACCTGCATTCTGCTAAAAGTAACATCTTCAATCCTTATCCAGGTTATTGGTCTTCTAATCTGCCACAACAGAATTCACACTAATGTTACTTTAATTTGAATTACACGTATAAATAAAACATTTACTATTATATAGTGCAAAATGTATTTTTTCGTTGTAAATAAAGAGTTTTGAGTTGTTAGTATTTAGTTTTTATTATTTTCTCAATAATCACAAGTCAGAATTATTTAACATGCCCTGTCTATACCTTACTAAACATTTTTTAAAGAAAAAATGGCACGTTGATCCAAAAAAGTTCGCCATCCCTGTCCTATAGAGACCCTTACCTAACTCCGTTTACACTGGTGTTCAAAATTAAACAAATTTTTTCTTTTGGTTGATAATCATCAAAAGTAATAGACAGAATTTAATGAAATTTGATGTGTATACATAGTTTGATGCTAAAAAATATACTACAATTATAGTGTGCATGCACAATCAGGGTAGCCGTTCAGGAAAGTTTGAAGGGCAGGGAAGTCTGAAAAACACATTACAAAATGGAACAAAAAAGGAATTAATTGAAAATATCGTTCCTTCTAACCGATACATAGCTTTCGCTAAGTGTATTCATGTTGGAAATAAGATAATTCATGAATTCAAGTTGCAGATCTTCGAGAAACGCTGTTTTCCAATCCTGGATGATTCTAAGAAGGAATAGCAAAATAAAATACCATTCCAAAGGCATTCCAAATATACGTTAATGGTTTAAATTTCGAGGATCTGGCTGGTCAATACATCTGTATAACGTTCTCCCCTTCCAGAAATTCATTAACTATCTAAGTCTAGTATGGATGAGTATTTTCACCAATAAAAATAAAATTGGGGCTAACAGCACCTTTAAAAAGGAAAAATAATACTGAAGTACAAAAATTTATCTCTGTATCTCGCAGTAACCACAAAGCCTCTGTCAAAGATGTGGAGTTCTGTTCACCTGCTCAACATTTTGTCTTCCCAGATATTAATCATCTGATGCCTTATTGCCCTTTTTAGCGAATGTTAAAGGACATGTAGCAATTTGTTAATTGGTTTCCTCCAAATAAAAGTGCATTGGTAATCAGTGGTTAGGCTTACTGTGGACTTATCAGTAAATAGAAAAGTCTACTACTGATCGCTGGTTCGAAGAGCGCGTTCTCTGTCTCTTGCTAAACAGGCTTTTCTGTGTGAAGAAGAGAGCAACAAGAAACTAGAAAGTTTTACTGCTTACAGGGTGCTCCAAAAATAACGATCCATTTCCAGGAAAACAATGTATTGATTTCTTTCATTGGTGTTTGAAGAAATGCTCTCCTTAGAAGAAAGAAATAGCCATAGTTTTTTTGGAAACGGAATGGTAAAACATATGAAGAGGTCGTCAGCTGTCAAACGGAAAACAGCCACGAGCAAGAGACAAAATCGAGCTACTTGTGAACAAATTCAGACAAAACCGGTAGCGCGGCGTTTGAAAATGTCCTGGACTACCATCAACATCTGACGAGATCGTCAAGAGACTATACCCGAATTCGTTCTGACGTATCCCGATATTGGCCCTTGTTGCTGGTTGTTTTCCGACTGACGCACCTCCTTATATGTTTTACGATCCAGTTTCTTGAAAACAATGGGCATTCTTTTTTTAAAGAGAGCATTTCTTCAAAAACTTGTGAAATAATTCAATACATTAGTGTTTTCATGGACATGGACAGATATTTTTGAAAAACCATGTACTTCCCGTTCTCTCACGTAATCTTCTGGAAATCCTTGAAACATGAGTTCCTGTTTAATTCCTTCACTGCAGATTAAAAGTTACGTAATTCACTCCCCAATGACACGGTTTACGTAGGCACGCATAAATCCTCTGAACTAAGTAAATTCTTCGCAAACACTGTTAAGGTGCTTTTATGGCGTTCCAAAGGGCGTCTTACGCGTCTTTATTTAACAATTCCTTTGGGTTCTTTGGGCCAGAATTAATGGCAACTCTTTTCCAACTAAATCCAAAAAACGAGAAGTAAAGAGATGCAAATAATATAGGATAAATATAGGATCTTAGAGTAAGCGGGATGGCAATGTAAGGGCAATGTAAAGGAATGTTAGACAATTGACGTGCGTTGTTGCAGTTGATGATTATTGAAGTTCGTCGTTCAAGATTTAAATTCTACGTGTCGTGGATAAACATATTTGTGTCCGACTAGAAGTTAAACGGAAAGCTACATACCATTGTAGATAAAGACAAGTTTATTACAGAATAATATAAGGTAGGATTGTTTACTTATTAGTATATTTGAATACTAGGCGGTTCGATTATTGAGATTGGTCTGAATTATATTGCGTGCTACGTATTGCGTCATCGTAGATTTTCTCTCATTAATTATTAATATTATATTTGTTCAAAGTTTAAGTTGAATATCTTAATAAAGTCATATTAAGAAAATGTTTGATTCTAGTTCTTTCGTTAACCCTACACCTCTAGCTCACGCTGATACTTCAAGGAATGTACTTCCAAGGGGAGGTACATCACAGCCTTCGGAATAATTTTTGAGATAGCAGTGCACAGAAAAGATCGTACTTCGGAAAGATGTATATTTGCGTCCGGAGCAATTAACGCTTTGGCTGAGCGAGACGTTTTCATATGCGCAAGTGGTTGTAAGGTTAAGAGGTTAAAGTCGTATTGTAGCTTTAGCTTTAAAGAAGAGTATTATTGAATTGAATAAATTGTTATCTTATTGAGAGAGGTGCGATCAAAATTATGATTGAGTAGTAGGTCGCAAATAGTGAAAGTTTGTGAAGCACTGGTTTAAGGAAGAGACAGTAAGGAACTAATTTGATATTGGAGTGCTACGCACCAAGCAGAGCTTGTTGAGTGATATGGAATCCAAGATGGCTGCCTAGCTTTAACAAATCGCCAGGAAAATTTTAAAAGAACTGCTTTGAAATACGTTGAAATAAAGGGTGTTTTTAGAGGTATAGAACTTTAAATTGCAATAAAACAACGATGTATTAATCAATTGACATGAATTTTTTTATTCGAAAGATAATCTTGTGGTATTACATTTTAAATATGATCAAGCAAGGCGTAGATTCGTCGTATGGGCCCAAAACGAGATTGCCGTTGTTCCGATTTTCATAAGCGAATTTTGTTTAGCGATGAAGCGCACTTCTGGTTGAATGGCTACGTCAACAAACAAAACTGCCGCATTTGGAGTGAAGCTAATCCACAAGTGTATGTCGAAACACCGTTACATCCAGAAAAACTTACTGTTTGGTGCGCTTTATGGGCTGGTGGAATCATTGGTCCGTACTTCTTCAAAAACAATGAAGGCCACAACGTTACAGTCAATGGTGACCGGTATAGAGCCATGATTATTAACTTTTTCATTCCTGAATTGAACAATCATGATGTCCAGGAGCTGTGGTTCCAACAAGACGGCGCAACATGTCACACAGCTCACGCCACAATCGATTTATTGAAAGACACGTTTGGTGACCGCCTAATTTCACGTTTTGGACCTGTGAATTGGCCTCCAAGATCTTGTGATTAAACACCGCTAGACTATTTTCTGTGGGGATATGTAAAGTCATTGGTCTGTGCGGATAAGCCAGAAACGCTTGACCATTTGGAAGACAACATTCGCCGTGTTATTGCCGATATACGGCCACAAATGTTGGAAAAAGTCATCGAAAATTGGACGTCCAGATTGGACTACATCCGAGCCAGCCGTGGCAGTCATATACCAGAAATCATATTTAAAATGTAATGCCTCAAGATTATCTTTTGAATAAAAAAAATTCATGTCAATCGAATAATACATCGTTGTTTTATTGCAATTTAATGTTCTATACCTCTAAAAAAACACCCTTTATATTTCAAATAAAGAATATAAGAAGAGATTGGAAATAACCAACATCTATCAATAGTTAACATCAATATAATACAATATTTATATAATAATAATTATGTAATAAGTATAATAATAATCATATAATATAATGCAATATAATAATTATTTTATTGTATAATTATATTATAGTTACATAAAATTATTATATATGTATTAAAATTAATCAATGTTGAATATCAACTAATAACTACTGATAGCGGGCCAAAAAATTGCGAGCTTCTTCAATGAATTTCATCGACCAAGGAAAAAGCATTATTTTAACGTTTAAGCAAGTTTAAAAAAGCATTACTTAAAAGTAAAATGTAATGAAGAAACGCGCAATTTAGAACAAAAAAACTGCGTGTATCAGTGTGAACACGCGGTAGAAGTTAACTTCTTTGGTTTGTATGTATTGAATTGTATAGTTAAGTTTCATTTTTTAAAGTAATCTTATATATATTTAACAAATTTATTATCATTATTATTTCAAACTGTATTTAGAAAAATAATTAGGATGGAAAAGGTATAAGTATAAACAAAATTTTCACTTTCAATATATAATACTAAAAAAATTTTTTATTGTATTTTATCTTCTTGATGATGAACAACTGAAGGAAAATCACTAGTTGATTGAATGCGAGCTTTTTTCCGGGTTCTATAATCTCGCATACGCTTAGCAGGCGTTTTTTTAACGTGTCGCTTTGATATCTTGACAAGGTAATCCAACAAATTCATGCGACTGATTTAAATTATCATCAGCTTGTAAAATTTCATCATCTTGATGATGAACAACTGAAGGAGAATCACTAGTCGATTGAAGGTAAATTTTTTTCTGGGCTCTGTACTCTCTCACACGCTGAGCTGGCGTTTTTTCCCTTCGAGGTTCTTTTGCTGTGCTTGTGACATATCTGATGCAATATTTGGATCAAAAATCTGAATGACTTGAGAATCATAATGATGAACATGGATTGGAACGATTATAACGTTTTTCTGATTATTATTATTATTTTTGATTTGGCATAGCACTCTCATTAGATTCTGCCATTGTATAGCTTTTACTATTTTCAACTTAGTTCGTAGTATACACTTACACGCAATCGATAGGTAGAATTGTGGTAACTGTGCATGTGATGACTTCAGGTGTTTCAATAACTTTTTTTTACAAAAATTTTCTTGAAAACCGTCCAGATTAGTACAACTTTTTCAAAAAAGTGTGAAATTGTCGGATTTAAAACGTGTGTACAGGACAATGTCTGTGGGGCCTATAATACATATATACTTATTATAGTTTACATATATACAGCGAATATGATGAAAAGATTTTAAAGTACAAATTAATGAAGCACTATGTAACACTTTCACAACTATCAAATTAATTACACTGAAGCATATATATGATTTAAATAGACACTAGAAATTCCATTCGATTTAAAATTTTGTAAACACTATCTTTTATTGCCAAACTATTGGAAGAAATGTTGTGTTGCCACTAAATTTTAAAATAATAAATTGTTTGTATTATTTCCTTAAAATAATTTTAAAACTGTATATCCAACAAACTCTTCTTAAACTAATTTTTGACAGATTTTGAACCATTTAAATGACTACTTCCGGTAGATTAAAGACACACTTCCGGTTTTTTTAAATTTGTAAAATTGATTATAATTTGACCTCTAGGTAACGTAAAAACAAAACGAAGTATGTTTCGCAAAGCCAAAAGAGGAAAGGCTAATTAAAGTAGCTGTTGAATGAGCAGAGGGGTGTGCCAGCTCAGGTGTTGTCCTCATCATGTATTAAAGTTTTTATTTTTTTGAAGGCATAATTTTAAAGTTAATGGTTTAATATTTCACACATCGATGCAAACAACGGTAATTTTTAAACAAAAAAAATGTAAGAATGATACTTCAGTAAAAAATTCTCTTAAAATGGCTAATAGACGAAAAACACAAAAAAAAATTTAAAACCCGTAATTTTTCAATCTTTGAACAGATTACGGATAATACTATTCTACATATAGAAAAAAAAGTTTCGTTAGATTATTTTTATAAATAATGAAGTTATTAAATATTTAATTAAAATTTCGAGTATTTTTTGAAAAATCGTAAAAAAAAAAAAAAGGTTTGGGTATTTTTTTAAAGACTGATTCTAAAAGAAAAAAGCATGAACTTGTTCAGGATAAAATATCAATTAATTAACGTGAAAGGAAACTGAAAGGAGATGATTTAGAAGCCATATTTATAAAAGCGTATCAATTTTGACTCATTTTTTAAAAAAAATCGTAAAAAATAGAAAATATCATTATTTTGTAAAAAAAATATGCCATATCGTGGCGAAAAAAATGATCTTTCCGATTCTGTAATTATTTTTTGTCTGAGATAAATAGTATGAATTAAATGGCATTTTTAAAAACGTGGGGAAAAAATTCGTAAATTTTTTCATTTCTACCTTACGTTTATCGCGTAACCGTAACTGGTAACACGTAACGAAAATTTTTCCCTACCGTGCTATAAGAAGTTAACTTCAATAATTAAAAGCACTGCCCTCATAGTAGTTAATAAATATCTTGGTATACCCACCAATGATGTTAGAAATATCCGTATTAGAAAACAGCACAAAATATTAGAGAAGTCTGGAGCAGTAGCTTAAATTATGATTGCAATGAAAATGGTTACATTTTTAAAGAAATCGAATTAAAATCGTTTGAAATTAATTGAATTACCGCGAAAAAAACCCAATCAATATTAACTACTATATACATCATCCCCATGGTAACAACATTACTACACTGGCCTCAAAAGTTAAGGTACAACATGTTTTCGAAGCTCACCATAAAAAAATGGCAGTAACAATAAAATGCATAGTTTACATGAATGATAATAACGAACTTTAAAAACATTAATGCAAAAACGATTGCTACCACTTTTATTTTATAGAAAAGAACGTATATTTATGAGTGAGAGAAAAATATGCAAATATCAAGCTTTCGTACTTTTTGTGTGTAAGTTGTGTTGATTTTCAACAGTTGTTGGCAGTTTCGGTGACAATAGTCAATAGAGTTTATAAAATGTCTCAGAGACGTCGTTTACCCAATTCGTTAAGGTGGCGGGCAGTTGGATGGATGGAAATGGGATTGTCGCAGGCTGATGCTGCTAGACGTTTCAATGTGTCTCGTAGTGTTGTTCAGCGACTTTGGGATCAATACCAATCCGAAGATTCTGTGTCCAGAAGACCTGTTCCAGGCCGACCACGAGCTACAACACCTGCAGAAGACCGTTTTCTAGCTCTTTCGGCACGAAGGAGAAGAAACCACTACTGTGCCGCAGCTCGTTGCAGACACTTTCAAGCATCAGGAAGAAGAATCTCCGCTACTACGGTGCGAAATCGTCTTCACAATGCAGGTCTGTATGCAAGAAGACCAGTTGTGCGTTCCCCCTCAACGGACGACAGCGAAGGAACCGCTTATGCTGGGCAAGAGAACATGTTTCTTGGACGCAGCAACAATGGGCTTCTGTGATGTTCACAGACGAGTCCAGATTTACAATGGAGAGTGATTCAGGGGCGTCTACTGATCTGGAGGGAACAGCGCACTAGATAACATCAATCCAACACTGTTGAAAGCACAGTTATAGAGTGGTGGAATCCTGGTTTGGGCAGGGATTTCGCTCGGTGGCCACACTGACCTGCATGTGTTCCATGGAGGAACCATAACTGGTCTTAGATATCGGGATGAGATCATTGATCCATATGTCCGCCCATATGCTGCTGCTATTGGTAACGACTTCATTCTGATGGATGATAATGCACGACCTCACCGAGCTCGGATTGTTGAGGAGTATCTGGAGGATCACGGTTTGGAACGAATGGAATGGCCAGCTCGATCTCCAGACCTGAATCCGATAGAACATCTTTTGGGACTATCTTGGCAGAGAGGTTGCTGCTTTAAATCCTCCTCCAAGGTCGTTACATGAGCTGAAACAAGGCTTACTCTGTGTCTGGTCTTCGCTTCCTATTCCGGTGTCCGACAACTTAATAAACAGCATGGGAAATCGATGCCGCCAATGCATTCAAGTTAGGGGTGGACACATTCCTTATTAGAACCCATTTTTTTGTATTGTTTTTATGCCATTTTTACCACATAACACTGTGATGTGCTGTTTTCTCAAGAATGGACTTTTCCGCAGAGATTGCTTTTTTTTTTTTTGTTATAAAATCGTTTTTGCAATACACTTATACAAATTTCTATGACGCATTCAATAAAAAACTATTTAATGCACATATCCTCTAAATTTTTTGTTTCTACATTCATTCATTTGCAAATTAGACACAAAAACCCGGTTGTACCTTAACTTTTTGAGGCCAGTGTACATGATAAGAATATCAAAATAACCATATTGTAATGTCATCGCCCATCTTGGCTAACATAAATAACAAATTGGCATGTAGTACTCTGATATCAAATTAGCACCCAGAGTTATATTTGCGTCTCACTACAAAGCTGCACGAGGGCTATTGGCGACGAGCTTTGTAATTCTGAACCATGGTTAAGGGGCAATGACGACACCTGAGCTGACACTCCCACCTCTTCTAGCTTTCATACCACGCCAACAGGAGGACGTTTGAACCACGGCATATTTAAAGTGTGTGTGTATTAGCATCCTCTTATTTACTTACTTACTACAGAGAAACGAGCTCACCCAAAGGTTTAGAGCTGCATCCAACCCTCCAAGAAGTTATTTTATTTGCAAATTAAACGAAAAACATGCACAAAAAAGTTCCGAATGAGGGACTTTCCCCCAAAATTCTTGAGAACCGGGGGAAGAAAACAGCAAAAGCACTTTACAGTTACAATGCAAATGAAGAAAAAAAACCTCTCACACACAGGTGCTATCTTCTGATTAGAAGGAAAGACCCTGAAACAGACAAAGGACACGAGGGGAAACCACTCCCAAAAGGGATTGCGAAAATAGGGAGGGAAGGAAAGTTAGGTAAGAAGATGGAGAAGGTCCAAACATTTTTTTCTAATATATTGTTGGGAAGACTCGCGCGGCAATAGTCCACGTTTCTTACAAATTCAAAAATAATAATAATAATAAAATTATCCAAAACAAATGCACCAAATAGACCAAAAGGAAAAAGAATTAGAGAAAAAGAAAGACAGGAAACCTGCAACATGGGTCTTCAGCGGTACTAGGCTCGAACTCATGACGCGCGTGCCTCAAGTCCTATACCTAGATCATTAGACTGCCACGGCCACGTAGTGCCTTTAGGTAGTTTAGGCTTCGTAAGACCTAAAAATCGCTTAAATTATCAGTGACTTATAAAAAGAGTGAATAGCTGAATACAAAAAAATTGCATCACACATATTTCTTATTTTATTTACCTTTCTCCATTATTGTTTTAAAAATAAATCTAATGAGGATAAGATTTTAATTTGATGCATGACATTTCACACTCATTTAGTTATATTTTGCTTGGTTTTCGAAGAAGTCCCTTTTAACGGTTTGCGATCATTTACCTCATGGGAGAATTTGTATACAGCTGCAAGTTTTATGAAATAAACCTTTCAAGTATGTTGCACCGCAGTTACTCGTGAACACTTTACTGTGGAAGTTGTTCACAATGCCAAAATATTCATCTACTTTTGATACAGTGGTGTAACGTACACCCCCGCATTGCGGTGGGGGTGGCAAGATTCTAGGGATCCCAAAGCTGACTGATGCCAGGTATATATTTAACAATTTATAATATATTAAAGGCAAAACTTGACTTTGCAAGAAGGGGTCCTAATATTCTCCGTTACGCCACTGTTTTGATATAAATATTCAGTGCTCCAATAATTAATTGATCTAGTATAGAATAATTATGATTACATTGCATCTGACATTACATATTTCAATGCAAATGTATTATGTACAAGATTAAAATAAAACAAATACTCTTGAATTAATAAACTAACAAGTTGTCAAGGATTATCTATCTTACAGTGCTTAAAGAGTATCCCAGTTTTATTTCTCAAAGAGCCAATCCAATGACCTAAGGGTGAAGGAGTCGGAAAGGAATAATTTTCCAAAACAAATTTCAATTTTCATTTTGCATAAAATTATTTACAAAAATTGACTATTTTATGTTTAATTCAGCATTATGAATTAATATTTTAGAGTGATGGAGAATAGAGGAGATAGAAAATTATTCTTTTGGCTTATGGTGCAAAAAATGTATAAACACGTTCCTGATAATTCCAATACTATCCTGTTTATCTTAAAACACACATTTTATGGGAGATATAAAGCGATGCTTACCACAATATTATCGAAGAATTTGTTTTATTATTCGTTGCTTGTATTGCACCTTTTAAAGGTTTATCTCCCAGAACAGGTCCTTGTGTAATAAACAAAACGGCATTGTTATTTTGAAATACACTAGGCCATAATATTCCATTTCCTAATTATTCTAGGAAAGTATCTAATAACATTTATATCAGTTTCAAACAAGGCCAATTCAAGTGAAAGTGTTCCTATACTTTTTCAGACATCTTATGACAGGAGTGGAATTACTCAGATGAGCAATTGTCAATTCAGCATAACGACGCAATAGAGGAGAAACAAAACCATCATTGTTGTAGTTCAAGTGAAATTTAGCAATGAGGTAAAATATTTGTACTATTGTTTGGTTAACAAAAATGTTAACCATTGAAACCATCGTAATATTCATAAAATTTCAGACAAATAATAATAATAAAAATGCTGAACTAGTTTGATAATGTTTTGAAATTAAAAAAAAATATATAATAATATAAAAAATTAAGTCAATTCTTACTTAGATCAACAAAGCAAAATTTTATTTTAGCTACTTTTTATTAAATAGTTACAATTAATATACAAATGTATATACATATGACAGAATCACAACGTTAAGTGGTAATTGATTTTTATTAATTATCTTTAAAGTATAGTATTGTCAACCCAAACAATCGTGTCTATAAAATTTCAGTTCAACTGAATACTTTAAAACGTGAGAAAAAAACCTTTTCAAGTTTTGACACAAGTCACCAAAAGGGTCGCCAAAAATTATGCCAAAGTGTCTGTATTTGTAATTCTTTGAATAATTAGTTTTAATCAATTAATTTGTATCAATTATAATTAAATTAATGTATTGTCATCCAAAATAATCCTGTATATAAAATTTCAGCTCAATTGAGCGCTTTAAAATGTATTTTATTAACGATTGAAAATTCCACCAAAATAAATAAATAAATACATAGAAAGTGCGAGCTAATAGTAGGAATTGAATAAAGTTATATCTTGCAGTTATAGAATCGTTTAAAAAATAAACAGTTGTAAAGAAGGAAAAGTCTATTTTAAAAAAAGATATTCAAATTTTTTATTAGGTACTCACACATATATTAGAATAAGTAAATATTTTTTAAAGCCGCATATACAGCAACACAAAGACTATTGGCAACGGATCTCGTAATTTTGAACCATGGCCATGTAATTCGAATTACTTTCCACGGCTTGATTAATTATTTGTTCTACAAGTGAGGAATGTCCACTCCTTGCTTGATTTTGACAGCTTCTATGTCCTCTAAATTTTATTATCATCTTCGACATGTGCTGCCGTCAATTACATCATCTCCATACACTTGATATTTTCTATAGCATGTTACGGTTGTGTGTGTAGAACTGTCTTTGTCAGAATTAACATAACAAACAATATTATGCATGCCTTTTATTACTTGTCCTGTTATCTCACCTCAAATATTTTTGAACAAATGCTGTACTATCAGAAACCATACTTTCACTTCACTTCAATTCAGAGATACCACTGTAAATCTGAAAACTTGGCCATTGCCTCATGCTCCGACAGAATTTTGATGAATATATTCATATTTTAGAATCTGTTGGTTAAAATTAAATATTCTTCTTTTTGGACATGCTCTATTGTTTTAAATCTTGATATTGTTGAGTAAGACCATTCTCCTTGATTGGAGATAAAATTTTCCAAAATTTTTCGTTGAGTTTTGCTTTTTCTACGTGTTAAAATAAAATGCTCACTTGTTTCTGGCATTTCGCATTCCGAACACATAGGAGAAAAATTTAAAAAAAATATATGTTATTTAATGGTAGTTTTTTTGCTCGCATCTTATTAATTAAAACCTTTGAATTTCTATTGTTTGCTATCTGTCGATTCCACTTTTCAAGATGTGAAATAAAATTAGTTTTTTATGTCTTCTGCTCTTTGTCCTTGCTCCTTTATTTTTACTTTTATGTCATTTTTTTATATATATGTGTGTAGGGCCTCCACTGAAATCCAAGAAATAATACTCCAATGTTCTAGAGAGGCTTTGGCTAGTGTATCTACTTCCTCATCAATCTCTATTCCCTTATTCTTTCTCTTTCATTCTGATAAGATCAGATTGATTGGTCGGTTGATTTTAATAGCGCATAGACTGTGGCTCATTTTTAAGACTGATATTTATGACTTAAATTGATACTTGTGACCAGTAGCGCATCTGAATTTTTCAAGGGGGGCGAGGGGGTTCCAGGACCGAAAGTCCATCATTCTTGAATCATGCTCCCTTTGATTTTGTCAATTTTCGGGAACAAAAAAACCCATTAAAAACTAGTTATTAAATAAATAATTAGTATTAATTAATAAAACTAATTATTAATAGCAAACAATTAAATTTTACGTACTATACACTTAGAATTATAATCAATCGGGAAAAAATCAAAAGTTTTTTTGAGGGGGGGTCAGTTCTTGAGTCCCCTTGTGTGCGCCACTGCTTGTAACTACTAAAGATTTACTTTAACCTGACAAGCCAAGTAACGTTGTATAGTTTACGGAGAGTTATTCAGAAAAATTATAACTATATAATAAAAATATTTACAGTGAAAATCGTTTAACACGAAGCTGAGGGACTGAAATAATTGTTCGTGTTAAAGAACATTGCAAAACAAACCCCATATATTCAACAAAATTAAGTCTATTAGAGTACATTTTATTTACATAAATATGCATACAAGGTGTCCGGACATAAAGTATCAAAAAATTATGGCTTATTATTACGAAACTACCCATCGGAATGTAATAAACTGTTCATTCGTAGATTGGAAACCTCTCCAAATTTTTAGGGTTCTTTCCGATCGGCCGCACATGCACGCATTATTCGACAGTCGTAGACAATAAACTTGTTACACTGACTTTATTAGTAAAGATGTGGACGCCACAGCAAAAGGTGCAGTGCGTACTTTGGTTAAGAGGTCACTTCACGAAAATCCATGAAAAAATCGATTTTTCAATTTTGATTGAAACATAAAATACCATTCTTTTTCTTTCTATTGCAATTTAAATTTTTGCTCTAGCTTAACTAGAAGTATTTTTAATATATTTTTAAAAAGTTGTTTACATCTGTCAAACCCCTAAACCGCTGATTGCCACGCCCTCTCAAATCAAAACAAAAGACACATGCTACTTTTCAGCCTTATCAAAAGGTTTAAATTGATTAAAAGAATTTATTTTGATCAGCAACTTATTCAGGAAAGAAGTGAAGTGAATAGTTGTAGATGTTTGTTTACTTACAGGCTATTTTTTACCTCGTTAAATGCAACGAATTTCTGCTATCGTGTGCAATAGTGTTTTCCATCAAAAACATTAATAAAACGTTTAAAAAACGTTTTTTAAACTCTGTTAAGTAATAAATGTTTAAAAAACGAAAGAGTTTGGAAAGAAATGTACAAAAATCCAAACTTTCGTGAAATTAAATGTTGATAACAGTCAATTCAACATAAGTTCAACATAAATAAATCAGCTTTAAAATCAAAGTTAGGTAAGTTTAATAAAGAGTATGTTTCTTTTTAAGATTCATTTGAATGTTTCTGTGAAATTCCTGACTTTGTACTGTTTTTTTGTTCTTTGAAACAACATTAATTACATAAAATTAATGTAAAAACCAAGTTATTCACATAAATTTTGGTCGCCAAATCTAGGGTTTGGCTACAAAATTGTTAAAATGCTGTGATTTTTGTGGTCTTATTCAAACATTTCTTAATACCAGATTTACTAAAATAGTAGTTAATCAAAAAAGATACAAAATTATATGAAGTGGACAATAGAATTTCATATGCTATGAGGTCTATTTAAAAAGAAGCAGTTGCAAAAAATATTTTGCGGAGTTATGTATTTGTCACCTACACCATAGTGGTTTTACTATTCCATGCATACATTAAATAATGCGTCAGAGAAAATAACCAAAGTGTCTATGGCTTTAGCTGCTGCCGAAACAATATCATTTAATAGTGGATAGCCAAATGTACCAGTGGCTATCAATGGTACCTGGCTAAAAAGAAGCTACATATTTCTAAATGGTTTGTTACGGCAGTTAGTTTGAACACTGCGAAAGTTGTTGATGCCAAAATATTATCGCAGAAATGTTCATGTAATTTTAACAGCGATGTACATAGTGATGAGTGTTCGGTAAGTTACATTGTAAATAGTAGGGGAATGGAAGTTGAAGAGGTGCCCTTTTTTTGTATCTCTCATCACTCACAGACATTACACAATTTACAATATACACAATATTTTGACTATATGGGGACTCTAAAGCATACTAAGCAGTTTTAGAATCTAAAGATATGTCAATATTGAAAAATTAGAATGTGTTGATCATGTTGAGAAAATGATGAGGACATGATTTAGAGCCTTAAAATTAAAATTAAAAGACAAAAAGCTTAAAGACAAAATATCTCTAGGATACCGTAATGCAGTGTTTCTCAAACTGTGGGGCGCGCCCCCCTGGGGGGCGCGATAACCCTACGAAGGGGGCGCGAGCATATCGAAAATAAAAGATTTAAAAATAATTAATTTACTGGAATGAATTAAAACAAAATACTTTCAGACATAATAAAAATGCATTTTTACCCTGATATAGTTTATAGCGCGCGATATTAAGTCAACAAAAAATAAAAACTTCTTCACTACCTAATTATCTATCGTTGATCCTATAACCAAATAAAAAAAACCTTTAATTTGTTTTGCTGTAATCCCATGATGAGAGATTTTTTTACTACGCTTTCTGTTTAAATCTAACATACAAATCTTTCAGAGAAAAACAGATCCCAGACGGAGAATCGAAAAAAATTTAGGAACATAAAAAATTCATCACTGTCATTATTTTTGAAATACTGCACATTATAGCTGTAATCTGTTTAACCTTCTAAGTTATTGGTACAGTTAGTTATGACCCCTCTCTTATGTGTTTGTTTCTCATTTAGGGAAGTTGTGAGTAATGTATTTCTCTGTTATGCTTTTTTTCCATGCAAAAGAGTTTTATGATACTTGGAAAACCATGGAGAGCACTTTGAATAATTACTTGGCCAAGACTTATTTTTACGAGTATTCTATACATATTAAGCATAACGCGAAAAACGTTTTATACAATTTCATATAATCATAATTAATACACTTTTTACCCTGAAGTGGTCACGCGGGACGCACAGATTACGAAATCTTTAATTCTGGCAAAACTGTTTAATTGTTACCAAAGAAAAATTGAAAAGTCCTTGAAAGTAGGTAAGTAAACTTTCTCTTAATTTAATTATTCACTGGAATCACGATTTGTATCGTGTACAATAAAATAATTATAAAAAAAGGATTAGGGTGACTCAATAACCCCGCTCGTCCGTATCGAGTGCGCGCCTGCTCCCGTGATAAAACATGTTGAAGTCTTTTTGCTTTAAATATTAAAAATAATACAATTATTCTTCATCGGAAATTTATATTATTGTTCATTATTTAACATCAATTCTAAATGCTAATTCTGTGAGGCTTAAAATTACAATTCGCTTAAAACTAATTATAATGTGAGCAACCATTTTAAAAAAATCGTTTTACATTTTTGTAAACATTGTCGAGCATTTGGCTTTGCACTCCTTACAATTCAGCTATTATATCAATAATGTTTTATTTTCTTATAAATGAACTCGGGCAAAGAGCGGGCACTTCAGCCGGTATACTTTTAATGTATCAGTGCTGCACAAGAGTATTTTATAACTAATTAATTAATACTAAATTAGGAACAGGTTCAATAATTATTAACGACTTCCATGGGCTTGTCTTGTAAAGCAAAGTTTTTATAAGGAAAAAAAGCTTATGATTAGATATTCGCCCTCTGAGTTCTTTTTCTATATTTAGTAGATATCTATATTTTGTCTTCTAAGCAGCCACCGCATTTTGCAAAATGTTCAATTTAAAAATTAGAGAAAGGAAAAATAACATAATAATTATCCTACTATTTTATTTATTTATTTTGCTTAAAAGTAGTATACAAAATTTTAATACTTATGTTACTAATGTGTATGGTTTATAATTAAGATCGCCTATTGTTACTTTAGCGTCAAAGTGCATTATTATTGCATTCAGTACATTATTAATGTATAAGGGGGGGGGGCGATAAAAATTGTGATCGAAAAGGGGGGCGCCAGTATTGAAAGTTTGAGAAGCACTGCCGTAATGGCTTGACAGATGCAGAAATAAACAAATTGCAAAGATACTATGTTTTGGTTATTCAAAACAACTCGGGAAAATATGTCAGCCATAAGGCAAGCTATTTGGGCTATATTTTTTGATAAAATGTTCACAGATTTGAATCTACGACATGGTTTATGCCCCATGGGATGTGACATGTGGTGTAGATGTAATATGTCCATACTGAAAGGTTACACATACAAACATAAACACGACTTACCTATTGCAATTAGGAATTGCATAAAAAAATTATTTAGAGGTCTCTAATCTTGAACATTAATCTAGATGCTTGCTTGATGAAACTCAAAATATTAGTGAAAGCGGAAAGAGCATTTGGTGTATAATTCCAAAAACTGTATTTGTGCAATTGGGAACTTTAAAAACTATAGTTCATGAAGCTATATACTTATATAATCAAGATTTCATTACCAAATTAAAAGTTTTAGATGTATTAAACATTCAACCCCTGAATTTTACAAATGTCGAGCGTTGCAATAAGTATTAGGAAAGCAGAATAGTCAGTTTTACAATGAACCAAAGAAGCTAGAATTAAAAACAAACAATTAAAATGTAGGCAAGAAGATGATCTTGCAGATGACACTAGCAATCCAAGTTATAGTTCTGGTATGCATTAGTTAATAGTAAGTTTTTACTTTAAATCACTATTTCTCTAAAGTGTAAATTTCAACACAAAAGGAACATTTTTGAAAACACTACTTATTTTAAAGCCTTGAAACTTTGCACATATGTTAACACTATACAAATAAATATTTTAATGAGAGATTTTGTCAAAAAAATTATTCAAAAAATATTTATGGATTAAAAAGTACAAGAATTTTCATCGTTTTAAAATTTTTGATGTGTTACTCCACATATGAATTTTTTTAAAAAAAACTAATCAAAATTTTGCAAAATGCTCCTGTTAAAATGATAAAAATAATACAATGAATACACAAAAAAAATTCATGACTGTACAACCAGCCAATTTTTAAAAAATGTTCCTTTAACTAGGTCATTTTTAACATTACGGAGATAGGGAAAATGCTGCGTGAAGAGACCCCCTTTTAAGCAATTTAAATCAGTTAGGCGTGCACAGGGACGTGTTCGAATACAATGGAATGTTGACCATCTGACATCAAAATGTATCCTCGAATGAGGGCAGAACTTTAAAGGGGACAAGAGCTTTGGTATCTCAAACTGGCAAGTACCTTAAGTTTTCCTGATAGAAGACACTATTGATCGTGTGCGTTATTCATTTTGTAGGAGTTCTGATAAGTATATTAGGCAAGCTATTAACGACATTCCATTCTGCTCGAACACGTCGTTGTACAAGCGTAACTGATTTAAATTCCGCTAACCAAAGTACGCACTGCACCTTTTGCTGTGGCATCCACATCTTTACTAATGAAGTCAGAGTAAAAAGTTTATCGTCCGAGATTGCCGAATAATGCGCCTATGTGCGGTCGATCGAGCTAGACCCAATAAATCTTGGAGGGGTTTCCAATCCACGGATGAATAATTTATGACATTCTAATGGGTAGTTTTGTGATAATAAGCCATATTTTAAGCCGGGACACTCTCTGTATATGCATGTATTTTATAAAATTCACATAAATAAAAATCTTCACAAAAACTTATTCTGCCATCGTGCTAGTAAACCAAATTTTCTAAAACAGAAATAAAAAAAAACGCGAACCAAACTCACTGATTTTTACTCACATTGGGATTTATTCGCCACCGAATTCCAAAGCCAACTAATGAGAGATGAAATGTTTTGCGCAGCGTTTGTACGGGTGAAGGCTAAAAGCAACTTAGATAAACGAAATTGGTTCGTATCACAGGCTATTTCAAAGCCAAATTGTCCTCCTTTCTACGAAACATGTGTGAAACCCTATTTCTTTCATTTCAAGACCCTCTTAAATCTCGCCTGCGCAGCTGGTGTTGTTTGTATTTTGTTCATTCCCAGTAGGGGAATTTTTCGAGTTGAGCGATTTTTGTTTCGTGTTAAGAGAAAAAAAAGTATAAAAATGCATAGTTGTAGGGACTGCTGTATCATTTCATGTTAACCGATATTTCGTCTTAAGTTTTTTCGTGTTAAACGTATTTCACTGTATTTCACAAAATCTTAAGAAAACATTAGATAGATATATTTTACTACCTCCTTCTGAGATGATATAATAAACACTTATTTTATATTTAGTAGAATGGTGTTAATAGTACAAAGAGGTTACTGAGTGATTAAAAATTAAGGAAAGACGCAACAAAGCTCTGGTTTTAAAATAATTTGACAAATTTATTCCTTCATTTTTTAGAAAGAAAGATGCAAAAAGATTTGATTGAAAAGAATGTAACAAGTATATAACGTTTCATATTGAAATGTGGATCTTCACAAGAGAGTTCAAAAGAAACTTTCTTTGTTATTCGAACAACCCATGCATCTTAGCTGAAGTTCTCGAACATTCAATATTTGTTCACATAAGAAAATCTTCATATATAAATAATTTTTTTTGTTTTCATGAACAATAATTTCACGAAATACGTTTATATTTCTTGCTTCACTTCCTTTTTTGAAGAACTCGACTTAATAAGTGTAGGAATCCTTTTTATAATCCCGCTTTTACAAATTCAGGATAGCTTTCTCTCTCTCTTCTACTCTTACTAGTTTGGAAGCACTCGCATCTTTATGAGATCCGAAGCTTTTTTCAGCGACCATGAGAGTGAAGGCATAACCATTGCCTGCGGGCAAAATAGGTATCACAGAAGCATCCACTACTCTTAGACCTTTGGTTCCTTTCACCCTAAAAGAGAATAAATCATTTTTCTTTAATCTTCCAAACATCATTTTTTATCAACATTACAAACACTTTATAGTGAGTGTTTTGTAAAATAACCTAAAATACACTTAAGATCTGTGTATTTTAGGTTATTTTACAAAACACTGTTTAGGATATTTAGGTAAATGGTTATGTATTAAGGTGAATCGAAAACAGAATTTAAAAACCTACCTTTGCGGGAAAGTTGTTCTCTCGTATATCGATGATGGAAAAAATTAAATAAGAAAATAATTTTTATGTTAAGTACATCCACAAGGGTTATGAAGTTTAGGTATTTAAACTTAATTATAGTAAAAAAATCAAAGTAATTTTTGTTAAGATATCCGACTACATTCGGAACTGTGACTTTGAAAAAGCGCATAAGTGGATAATTTTCATGATATTTAGTGTCACTTAGATTAGAATACATATATAAAATTGTTTTAAAGACATTTTGACAAAAAAAATTATTTAAATACAATATTTCGGCAAAAAATTAACTTAGAATAACTTTTTTCAAAATGTTTCTCTTTTGTGAAAAATGCTTTTATTATAATAATATTTTGCCTGTATATAGCTCAGAACTCTGTACAGAGGCTCAACTATGATTTTTGAAAAATTCGCATTAATTTCAGAGTTACAACCAATTGAAATAGTTATCGGCGGTTTTTACTAAAAATTTCTCCCCTCTGTTGTCGCAAAAACATGGATAAACCCACTTCTAAGTTATATATTTCACAAACTCTAGTTGAGCCTCTGTACAGAGGTCTGAGCTATATACAGCAGTGTTTCTCATTATAGTGTGGGGCGCCCCTGGGGGGCGCGATGACCCAACAAGGGGGCGCGAGCGTATCGAAAATTTAAAAAGATTTTTTAAAAAAATAACCGGAAAGAGAAGCAAAAAGCAAAAATGCTTTCTTCCATAATAAAAAAAAATGCACACAACAACACTGACATAATTTATGTTTATTATCTGGCTTTTTTCCGTCATCAAATAGCTATCTTTGATCCCAAAACCAAATTAAAGAAAAAAAGACATTGTTTAATTTGCTGTATTTCCTCAATGAGAGATTTTTTATTACGTTTTAACATAAAATATTACTCGTTAAAAAAAAAACGAAACCCAGACCCCTGAGAAAATTCTAAGATAAACAACTCACCACTGTATTTATTATTGAAATACTGTACATTAGTTGTAGAAAAAGAAAAGAAAGTCATGATTCACTTTTCAGCCAGGCTACATAGTACGTTTGCTAATCATTTGATTGACCTTCAATCTTATGGTATGGTTATTATCAATATTAGTTCCTCCCCATCTTTTATGCGTTTGCTTTTCGCTTAGGGAAATTGTAAATAATTGAATTTTGCGATATTTGGAAAAGAATTGATATGTTTAACATTTCTGTAGGATAATTGAAAAGTGTCTGATTTGCGTCCTTGATTATGGTCTTGTACTTTTGAATCATTTTAGTTCAATTTTATTGGATTTTTCTCAAATCATCAAAGAATTAAATAGTCCTTGAAAGAAGGTAAGTATACTTTATATAAATTAAAATATTCACTAGAATTCCGATTTGTATCGTGTACAGTAAAAATAATTTAAACAAATGATTGGGGTGACTGAGTCCCCCGCACTACCATTAATGTTAGTATCGAGTACGCGCCTGCTCCCGGGTTAAAACATTTTGAAGTCTTCTCGCTTTAAATGTTAAAAAAGTAACACAATTATTCTTCATCGGAATTTTATATTCTTTTTCATAATTTAACATTAATTCTAAATGCTAATTGTGTGAGGTTTAAAATTACAGTTCTTTAAACAGTTATTTACAATTATAGCATTTATCTCAAAAAAAAAAAAAAATCATTTTACATTTTTGTATACAATGTCGTGCACACAGTTTTACTCTCCTTACAGTTCAGCTATTATATCAAGAATAATGTTTTATTTTTTAAAAAATGAACTCGTGCGAAGAGTCGATGCTTCAGCCAGTATACGTTTGATGTATCAGTACTGAAGGTATTTTATAAATAATTTCTTATTACTGAATTTGGCCGCGGTAGCCGAGTGGTATAGGTATCGGATCGTGGCTTGCCTTGTCACGAGTTCGAGCCCAGTATTACTAAAGACCCGCCGTGTAGGTTCAGCGATGCACGTTAAATCTGTTGAGAGTTGAAACGTTTTCCCGTTGGTGTGGTGTGGAAGTTAGGAGAGGGGTGCCAGCTCAGGTGTCATCCACGTCACTTGACCATGGTTCAAAATTACGTGGTCCGTCGTCAAAAGCCCTCGTGTAGCTGAACAGTGCGACGTTAATATTCAATCAATCAATCTTATTACTAAATTAAGAACAAGTTTAATAATTATTAGGACTTCCACGGGCTTGTCTTGTAGAGGAAAGTTTTTCAAAGAAAGGTTTAAAATCAGAAATTGACACTTAAAGAGTTATTTTTCTATATTTAGCTGAGATCTATATTTTGTCTTCAAGGCATCCACTGCAGAAAATCCGGTTTGAAAAAGGTAGGATGTTGAAAATGGTAATAGTATACGAAGTGCTTTTGTTTTCAGTACAGATAATTCCTCATCCACCCCTACCCCAAATTCAAAGAGCGATTTATTACGAAATTGCCTTTTAATTTTTCTATGAAGATTTCTTCTTCGGAAGTTGAGAGCCCTTCTGGAGTATCTTGAAATAGATCCCTAATCCACTCGTAACTTGCTACCAAGCTGTCCTCATCCAGAAAATACTTTTTAAAATTCTTTGCCAACATAGCTAAATGATTTTACATGTTTTAAAAACAACTTTCACATGTTGTTCTACAGATTTGTAAGTTTTAACACATATCGAGCTGGGGCTTTTTTTCCATCATTTACTTCAGTAGTGGTAAATCCAAAATTTAAGTATTTTTGAGAAAATTGCCTTGATTTAATTTTCGGAACCATGCTCGTTCGTCTGTGTACTTGTTGATTCTTTATTATGATCGAATGTTTGCTTACGACTTAAAAATGTATGTATGATATTGTTTTAATCTACTGCCGTAAATATTTAATTACCGTGAATTACAATTAACGTGTAAATTAAAAAATGTACATTCAAGCTAGGTTCGGTAGCTATAGGAGTATCGAGTCGACCAAAACTGACTGGAATTGTACGAGGAAAAGCATTTTTACATGTTTTGCGCAGACGTCCGATAGGTTGCCCAGACTCACGCAAACGTACCCTATAATGCCAGATGTGATAGATATGATAGAGAGAGACATTGACTACTCTATTTTTCTAATGACATTTGTACTTTGAGAAATGAATGCTGAAGGAAATAAATCTAATTAAATGCATCATTTTGCGATCTGTTCCAATTTAAAAATTAGACAAAGAAAAATAACATAATTCTAAGTAATGTATATATATATATATATATTTTAAGTAATTTTCTTAAAAAAAATATATATTATTTAAAAGTTACATATACACAAAATTTAATATACTTATCGTATTAATTTGTACGGTTTATAATTAAGATCGTATTGTAACTTTAGCGTCTGTCTCTCAAAGTGCATTTTATTGCAGTAAATATATTTTTGTTGTACAGGGGCGAGACAAAAATCATGATTGAAAATTGGGTCGCCAGTATTGAAAGTTTGAGAAACGCTGCTTTTATTGTATGAGTGGTGCACAGAGTATTTTATGACTAATTAATTAATACTAAATTAAGAACAAGTTTAATAATTATTAGCTACTTCCATGGGCTTGTCTTACAGAGCAAAGTTTTTGAAAGGAGTTTTAAGATAAGAAATTGACCCTCTGAGTTCATTTTCTATATTTAGCTGATATCTATATTTTGTCTTCTAAGCAACCACCGAATTTTGTAATATGTTCCAATTTAAAAATCAGAGAAAGGAAAAATAACTTAGTAATTATCCTATTACTTAATTTATTTTTTGCTTAAAAGTAACATATACAAAATTTAATACTTATGTCATGAATTTGTACGGTTTATAATAAATATTGTTGCTTTATCGTAAAAAGTGCATTATTATTGCATCCAGTAAATTATTATGTATAGGGGGGCACGATAAAAATTGTGATTGAAAAGGGGGGCGCCAGTATTGAAAGTTTGAGAAGCACTGATATACAGGCAAAATATTATTATAATAGAAGCATTTTTCACAAAAAAGGAGAATATTTTGAAAAGGGGTCATTCTCTCTATGCTCATTTTTTATTAAAATATTGTACTTAAATAATTTTTATTGTAATACTATTCTTAAAACAATTTTATGTACATTTTCTAATCTAAGTGACACTAAATATCATAAGTATTATCCATTTATACGCTTTTGCAAAATCACGGTTCTGAATGTAGTCGGATACCTTAAAGAAAAACAATATTTTAGTACTTTTTAACATTTATAAGTTGATTAAAAATAATGTGACCAACTTCAAAGCATCATAACCTTTTATTGAATAAATTATTTGCATGAAATTTTCAATGTGGTTTCTTTGTCATTTTTTTTATTGTTTTTGAAGCCTTCGAAGTGTTCTTATTTTACGTCGTTTAATTGTTTTTTAACTATCCCTATAAAAATTAATCACAAGGAGCACAGTCAGGAGACGATGGTAACCATTTCTCAGGCGGAAGAAAGTTTATTTTTTTATCTATCAGCCATTTTATAGTTGATTAGGCAGTATGACTTGGTGCAGAATTTTGGTGAAAAACAAAGTTTCTTTGAAGGTAAAGATGTTTACTTTCTTTGATCCTGTGCTTCAAAACTTTATTCTGATGGTATTTAGCCTCAATTTTAGCCTTTGGTTCTACAAAAAAGGGTTTTGTTTAGTCCCGAGAGGACATTCCTATCCATACTACAACATCTAATATCCAACTTGCCTTTTACAAAACAGCTGCGTCTTTGGGACGCTTTTCACATAAATTATATTGCTTCCTCGTTTTGCCAATTGTAGATGACAAATGAAACAGTGATTCCTCCGAAGTTATCCATGTTTTGTATCTACCTTTGCGTAACATTACATACAAGAATATTTAAGTAATTTTTGTTGAAGAAAAACACAAATTTTAGTACTTTTTAGTACTTCTTAATTTTTTTGGTATCAGAGGACACCTACAAAACAGTTACAAGGTAAAAAAACACGTCGGATGCATTTAACAGCTTTGATATTGAATTTTAAGAAAACCTAATGTCGAAAATGCAGTGCACGTTTGAGAGGAAGATGGAAAAAAGTCTTGGGTCGGACTGACTCTACGATGCAGGGAAGGAGATCAGCTTATGAAATGTGGTAGTGTATCCAGTACGTACTTGTCAATTATCATCGCTTTGGGTTATTTACATTGTTACGAATATTTTTTGTAAAAAAATAGTTAAAATAGTGTAAATATTGATGTAATATACAGAAATATTACTCTATATGGTATTTACTTTATGTTTAAATAGTAATATTAACAAGAAATGCCAATCCTTACATTATAATGGCTAATCAATGAAACTTGGCGAAACCTGGGTAATAGAGCCAAGTTGGCATCCTTTTTGGCAACTTGGCGACCCTATGGATTATTCTGGATATTAGTGAAGAAATCTACTAATTTCACGATCTATGACGCAAGCGTATTTTTTTCGAAGGATGCATGAGAACTATAAATAGGGAGACGCTCACCGAAGCTGAGTTTGTTTTGACTAGCTGTTAGAATTTTTGATTTGACCGTGAAAAATTGACTAGCTATTAGCTTGGCTGTTGAGTAGGACGAGTGGTACTTGTGAATAATCTTTCACATAATTGTAATTTAGACATTGATAGTTGTGTGTGAGCGTTGTTGAAGGATGTGAACACCTTCTGAGATTTATTCTGCGAATATTGCTGTTGAATCCTCTATTTCAAAGATTGGTTTTCGACAATAAATTTTCATCCCTCCTGAAGAACTGTCTTGTTCTTTGCGATTTATTTGCATAAAATCTTCGAACCTCGATCAACGTAACAATATTTTAATTTTGATTTTAAAATCATGAAAACAAAATTAAGTCTTTTTCCATTTTATCGAAAGTTCAACCACTCTCTCTATGTGGTAATATTAAACTCTAAATTATTCTTATTAATTATTTTTCACCTGATCTCCGTACCATTGAACATCTTTTCCACGTAGATAGGTTTCGACTAATACTAACTTTTTTTCTCTAAATAACCACGATTCACCCTATTGTGTACCTGTTTATTGTTAATTAACCTTTTTAAAGTGATAACTTCTTTAGGCGCGTTTTACTGAAGAGTGAATTTAAATTAAGCATCAAGTTCGGGTGCGTTACGTCAATTCGGGTTTTTTGGCTCTAGTCAGAAATTGTGCTCGGATCGGCGGCTCTCGTTAGTTTGGATTTGAAAACTTTTTAATTGCGTGCTATTCTTTAAGAAAAAATTTCATGCAGACTTTTTTCCGTGAAGATTTGTTTCCTTTCTTTAAATATTACTGTCATGCAGCCCACTTCCACTCAACTTCAATGAATGAATGTGAGAGAACAGCGAAAATAATTGGGAAAAAAATGATTATTCTGTAGGAAATTGGAAGAGGGATTCTGGTAGTTATTATAAGAATATTTCAAAGTTTGTTATCAAGCTGGTCTTAACGGATTATCTAGTAATGGTGAGTTGGATTTTTTTTTCCTTTGAACATTGTCTACGATCAATAACGTTTAAAAGTATTACAAAAGTTGACTTGCTAACTGTATTAGAAGAAACTGATGAAACAGCGCAGGAATCGTTTCAAATCGTTGAACTAAAAGAAATACTTTTGAAATCCACAGAATTTTTAAAAAGGAATTTGGGGACCAACGTTCTATCGCAACAATGCCAACTTTCAGTATAACCCGCCAAGTTCACAACCCAGATTTCGTATGTATGTATATGCTAAGTTTCACATAATGTTGCCAATACGTTTGCGATAATACTAAGTACTCTGAATTTGTCTTGGACTTCCATCCGACCACCGTTGTGCAAGATAAGTTGAAGATGAGTTGCATAGATAACGCATGCAACAACACACGGAATATGTAAACTTAGCGTATTATATGTGTGTGTGTGTGTGTGGTAAATGTATTCCTTCATTAAATAAACTCTTTAAAATTGTTCAAATAATGGTACATCCTGTAATAAGAAGAAACAAAACATGAGATCTATTTTTTGATTAAATAGAAAGAGTATTTAAGCACAAAAATGTGCCTAAGAGATTAAAATCAGAAATTTTAATGAAGCTAATTGGCGAGAAAGTTACAAATATTTTAGTTTATATTGGTGAGGATAACTAAGAAATTACCAGGAAAAAAATCATTAATTCTGAAAAAATACGACCTCTCTCTCTTTTTAGGTTTGCTTAGAGAAATTTAAGAAAAATAAACAGCTCTCAGGGCATAAGTTTTAAAAGCCTTGCATAATATACGGCGTTATACGTAGGCTGTTCAATAAGTAATAAGACTAATTTTACAGCCGCAAAACCACTAATCAGAATGTTAATTTCTGTGGCATAAGAAAAGTTTGTTGTCTGTATTAAAAAAAGCTACCGATAGATGGTGTGTACAGACTCGTATTCTTGAGTATCATGTGATCGAACTGAAGCGTGTTTGTGGGTGCCTACGAGACGCAGCCAGTTGTCGAAATGGAAGCAAAAATCTGCATCGGAGACCTTTGATATGATACGATCAGATTAAAGACTGGAACAAGAAGGCAACAATATCTTAAAACGCTTTATCACAGTAGACGAAGCTTGGTTGTATTACTATGATTCAACCATAAAACAACAAAGCAGTTGTGACGGGCTCATCGCGTTTTCTACTAAAATTTCTTTTGGGGTTCTTTGGGGCCGAAAAAGGCAAATTCTTTCCAACCAATCCCAGAAGAGAAACGTGAACATGCAAATTAGAAACCTTTTAAATAGCAGAAGTTTAACGTAAGCATATGACCTATTGGGAAGTGATTATGCTAGTCTGGTTTAAGCGCGTGAACTGAAGGAAGAGAAGAAAGCCGTCGTTGAGTGTGAAGCTATCCGTGTCAGAACGATCGAGTCAAAGTGGATCCAATTCCACAAGAGTTATTCTAGAGATTTTGAGGATCCGAGAGGATTGCGATTAAACAGGAGATTAAAGTAGGATAAGTCTAGTATCTATTAGTGACTGTGATCTAAACAGAGATTAGGAATAGAAGGGAAAGTTAAATATAGTGGTTAAGATCGCGCTTATTTGGTAATACGTATTGTGTGTCTTCTCACCTCAGATCCACTAAGTTATAACATAAATATTATCATTGTTAGTGTTTAAGTTAAGATCTTAAAAAATACATTTTAAGATCATGGCAACGCCTGGTTCTTCATTTAATTACAACCTCTAGATAACGAAGTTAACTTAGGAGTGAGGTATCACCCACGGGGGAATACCTCACACAGTGAATGGAAACATCCTTCTTCACCTACTCTCAAGAAAGCAAAAACTGTTAAATCAGCTGGTAAATTTATGACCATATTTTTTATTATGAAGGAATTGTGTATCAACCCGCTGTCGAACCCGGTACTACCGAAAACGACTTGTACTACACGGATGTCCTGCGAACAATGGTACAGCACGTTAAAAACAAACGTCCATTGATTCGAAATGGCTTCCTATTGCACCATGACAATGCCCGACCACATATTGCTCGTTGTGTACTGAATGTTTAGCAGGAGAACAACGTAGAGTTTTTACCATACCCTTCATACAGTCCTGATCTCTCTCCATGCGATTTCTGGTTGTTTCCTCTACTTAAGAAACCACTACAAGGCAAACGTTTTGCAAGCAACAAAGTATGTGTAAAAAGGTTGTGTAGGCGGTTTTGAAACAGATCTCACCAAACGGACTTATACATGTTTTTAAGAAGTGGACAGAGCTTTGGGATAATTTGGGATAAATGAATTACGTACCAAATAAGTTATTTTGAAAAAAACTATGTATAAATGATGACGATTAAAGGCATTCTATTTTTTATAATTTTAGTCATATTACTTATTGAAAAGCCCTCTTATAATTTATATAAACGTTACTAACGTATTATCACAACGGTTTGGGGGACATTATATGAAAAGAAATACATGGAAGCCAATTCAGCGCGTACGACATACGGGAAATCAGGGTTGTCAACTTGGCAAGTTATTTTGAACGTTAGTATTGCTGCGTTAGTATGTAAGTACCATATAAACATATATGTTATATAAATATAATCTACATAAGTAATTTACATATAAATATTTTTAAATAATTAGACTAAATGACATTTAAATCGTATATACTAATACATAAATATATAAGAATACATCATTAATTAAAAATTGTTCTATTTACAGAAAACGGAAAAAATAAACAACTCCCCCCCATTGAATTGGCACGAAAGAGTAAACTACTTAACGTCCACATGCAAAAATGTCTTAAGTGGTACTGGCACATGAATTTTTGAAAAAAAAAATATCTATTTTCACTTTTTTATGTTTTTTAAATGTTCAAATATTTCTCTTTAAAAGGATACATGATATGAGAAAATACACTATTTAGAAATATTTTTATATATTTTTTAAACAAGCTACTCCTCAAATGAGCTCTGCTACTAGTCTGATGAGCTCGAATCCATATGATGTTCAAGTGGAAAAATTAGAGTGTATTGGGTTTATTCAAAAGTGTACAAGTACACGGTATGATTTTAATAATACCATATAGTCAGTGATTACAAGATCAATATTTGTGGAATTAAAAACTCTAAAATTATTCATAAATATGGCTATTGCACAGTTCCGTATGAGTCATGCAGCAAAATTAATGATCTTAAAACATTGTGATATTGAACTAAGTTATATAACAGTGTGTCATGCTTCAAAGAATTAGATGTACGCAGCATACGTGTAGCTCAATGAAAGCATCTTGAGAGATCGTCCTTCCTCACCCCCCCAAAAAGACAAAATTGTTAAAAATAAAGAAAAAAAGTGAATTAGCAGAGTAATTTGTAGGCGCAGAGGGTAAAGAAAATGCTTCATATTCTTCTGGAAAGTACTAAAAAAGTAAATGCTCAACAAATTACAATTTTTTACTTTAAAGCCTCTTTTCTTAAAAACTACTTATTATATAATCCTCAAATTTTCAGTGAGCATACTTTTGACATGTTTACACATTTTAATGGAGGGAATTAGATATATCTGGCAAACTATTTTAGATAAGGCTTTTTTAAACTAAATTTTAAGGGGAAAAATTAGACATTTTTAAAAAAATTCGTAATTACTTTAATTTTTAACAAAAACACTAAACCCTTTGTTAAAGTTTTGTTGATAGTACGCATAACCTACTGCAAAATTTTATCCATGAGAAGTAAGTAGTTTCTGAGAAAAAGGTACATAAACTTACGCAATTTAACATGGGCTCCTACGGACGTACCGAACCCCCTTTAAAGAGAACGTAGTACACATCCGAACAATTGGATACTCTTGCCAGAATGAATTAGAAGTTCTCACTTATTTCGTGTGGTCATAAGCAAACAAACAAATTTGTTTCCTTAAAAGGTTTTTTTAATAAATTGTAGTTTGAAAAAAAACTAAAAACACGCTTTTATATTGAATCGAACGAAAAAGTAAAAAAATAATTCTTAATAAAAGAGTAAAATGATAAACGAGAAAATTAATGTCATTGTGGTAAAAGCGTGGGGTCCTCTATATTAATTGTTATGATTTCTTACTAGTTCTATTCCAAAATGCTGAGTTAGTGTAAAAATGTAGTACAAAGCACCCCACGCTTTTACCACAATGACATTAATTTTCTCGTTAATCATAATCATTCTTATACTAAAAATTTTTTTTTTTACTTTTCGTTCGATTCACTATAAAAGCGTGTTTTTTAGTTTTTTTAGAAACTATAATTTATTTTTTCATTCTTTTAGTTCGATCTACAATAAAAGCCTGTTTTTTAGTTATTAAAACTATCATTTATTCTTTGTTGAATTTATCCTTGAGTTTGATATTTGGGGCCAGAATTATGTGGCTGCTAGAATTAGTCTTGCTCTTTAATGGATATTAATTAATGGATCTCAAGGGTATTTATTTTCTTCGTTAACGGGGCCTGGGATTTCTATAATGTTAATTCGTATCATCTCCTTCTAAGAGTATTGCTTTATAAAAATAAAAAAATATTTAGCAGTTAGAACATAAATTATTTTTATTCACATGCACGAGTCTTTTTTTTATTCCCATTTTCAGAAAAACTACGCACCCTACCCACCTTATCTTTTTTCACACACAGAACACTTTTTTTGTTTTATTTTTTACCAACCAGAAGCGTATTTTGTGGTTTTAGGGTTACACCTTAATCTTTTAGTTGCTAAATCTGGAATTAGTCACCAAATTTGAAAATGATTTATGCAATCAGTCGCCAAATCTAGAAACTATATGATAAATTAGTCGCCAAATAGAGTAACGATATAATGAACTAGTCGCCAAATAGAGTAACGATATAATGAACTAGTCGCCAAATAGAGTAACGATATAATGAACTAGTCGCCAAATAGAGTAACGATATAATGAACTAGTCACCAAAGCTCGTAAATCCTTAAAATCCTTAATTATTAAAATCCTGATCAGGACAATGAAACAAAATTATGAAATTATTGTATTGTCATGAGTCCTTGATAAGTGTGCGAAACTTCGAATTAATATGACCTTTTAAAGTAGGTAAAAATCGAGTTCAAAGATTCCATTACATACAAGTGAAACTTATAAAAACGTGTTATAAAAAGCAAAATCTTTTATTATCAAGTGTAATACTGTAGCTAAAATTGGTTCAAATGTAAATGAAAATTTCTACCACTTTTTTACGGATTTGTAGGCCTCAAGTCTTCAAATGTTTGGTATGAGAAATTCCCAATTTAAAAGACATTTTTCTTACCTCAGTTGGGGATCGACAACTGTGGTGGGATCTTTCGGATCTCCCATTTTGGCCGTTCCTACTAAGTCTTGGTATGAAAGAACACCAGCTCTGAGAAAACACTCGAAGTAGGCGTTTTCGTCGTTGGCGCAATGCTCACATCCTGGAAAAAGTGGGAAGGGTTTCGGGCACACTTTCTGCATGGGCTGACTCATAACGATTCTCTGGCAAGTTTTCATACCTGTAGAAAATGGTGACATGTGATGTTATCAGATTAATACGATTTCTTATATAGATTCTTGAAATATATTAATCTTACTTCAAAAATAATAAGTATTTTTCTTCATTGCGTAAAGAGTTTTGGTACTTACTCTTTTTTTAAAACATACCATACGTTTTCGGTGCCAAGTTAGCACACTTTGACACATTCATTTTATTATGTTCATATCTTTGTCGAAAGCTTATAATGTGAGTGTTTGTTAACATCGCACTCTATAGCCACACGAGGGCCATTGATGACACACCCCGTAATTTTGAACCTCAGTCAAATAAAGAAGATGACACCTGATCTGGAAACCCTCTCTCCTAACTTCCACACCACGCCAGCAAGAGGACTTTGAGCCTCGACAGATTTAACGTGCATTGGCTTCTCTACACAGCGGGTCTTCAGTGGCATTGGGCTCGAAATCATGATGCGCAGGGCCAAGAGTCTATAACTACCAGGCCACCGTGGCCTCTAAGTTTATATATAAGCGTACTGTTTATATTGGACCATTTCCACAATGCAATATATATAATAATCTTGATCATCAATTTTAATACTAAGGTAAGATAACAGAGAGGTTTATAGTAGTTATTGTGTAAGAAAAAAGTAGTGACATGCAACGCATAGAAAAAATGCATTCCTCAAATTTTCGTTGTGACTACCCCTACTTGCGACAAATGGTGAACAGGGCCGATCTTAGCCGGTGTGCAGTGAATGGACCGTATGTGGGCGGCCAAGGAAAGGGCAGAAGCGAGCCGAATATAGTTCTATCAATCAAGGAAAATTTTGTACGAATTTCTGAACATAAAACTTACAATAAGCAATAAGTGAAATAAATATTCTGAATTTTAAACAATTATTGACAGAAATGAAAATAAGTCCCTATTTCCCGATAATGCAGCATAGTTCACGAGAAATAGAATGTTAGTATACAGTGTGTTGGTCCGTAGCCCATTAAAGCCAATTCTTTATACATATCCTTCCTTTGGTAGCAAAATTCGTGCCAGAACCTGCAATTACGCAACAAAAAAGGGCTTTTTTTTTGCTTATCATCAGTATTTGCGACGCTCTATTGATTGATGCTTACTTTACAAAGGTGTCTCAAAAATGATTTTTGCGAAAATTGCCTTACGAATATATATCTAATATAGTTACCTAAGACATGGGAGTGTTTAAATCCAATATGCATCAGGGAAAATTAAATAATAACCTTACAGTTTATAAAAACATAATAGAGGAAAGAAGTTGCTTTTATGTCTATTAATGCTTTATTTTTTACTCTTGTGCAGGTAGACGAGTTTATAACGTCAATGTTAAGTATTAGTCAAAATATGAAAAATTCTCTATAGGGATGGCACCTAAGAACTTTGCAAGCGAGCGGTGGATACCCCAGGATCGGTCCCGATAGTGGATAACATTGAGATGCGTACTATACTAAGAGGAATGTGTTGAATCTCGCTAGGGATACATTTTTCACATCAAAGTTTGTGAATTTAACGTGCATTTTTCGGATTTCGGGGAACCCACAGCGGAGATTTATTCGAGAAAGATCATGTGACCTAGATGACAATGGTAACATGAAATGGTGTAAGATAATTCTGTTGCCAATTAGCAAACGTTTGGCAGAACACCCAGTCTATCTGGGGCAGGAATTTTCTACTTTTTCTCTGTCTTAAATATTCCCATTTTCGCAAAATGTATACAGTTCAGTTCTGTACATTTTTATGGGTCGTGGGTAGCCTAGTGGTTAGAGCATTGGACTCCAGACCGGAAGGCCTGGGTTCGATGCTCGATGCCATCAAATACCCTCCGAGTACACACGGAGTACGTGCTCGTTAAATCAGTGGGTCCGAAGTCTTGTGGGCTGAGTCACGAGCGCAGGGGACTGGAGAATATTTCCCTCCCTTCAGTCCCATGCAGAAATTGTGGAGGTGGAGATAGGTGGTGTCACCATCTATCGTCCCTTCGGGGAATTTCGCCGAGCTCAATCGTGCTGTCATCTGTATGGTGCTCAAGGTCAACGACAGGCGTACTTCTAGCCCCTTGCCACGATGAATTTCGTGGGCCTCGATCTGACTACGTCAGACAGGTGGCATTAGAAACAACAACAACCACATTTTTTAGTATGAGGATTATATTTCAACGAACAAAAAAATAAGGTTCGTCATTTAAAATTTTGCTACTGTTATTGTAAGAGTTTTACTATTATTCCTAACCTTTCTTCAGCTTATATCTTATAGTTTATTCCGTTTCAAGGCAGTTGCTAGGGGGAGGGTCATATTCCAGTAAAGAGTTTTTGTAACCACTCTGTATGGTTATTTTAAGACAAATTTTTTGACAGCACGTATATTTAAAAACGACGTTCTTTCTTATTATTCAGTAATTCCATGTCTATGTCGGATACATTTCTGGAATTATTTAAATATCTTTCAAATCTCGAATTTGAATAGCAATGGCACTAAGCACATATGACCTGCGTTTGTCATTTTCGAAGCCAAATGACAAAAATTATTAAAAAATTGAAATCAAGCAAATTCGGGTTTAAAAAAATAAAAAGGATAGTTTTTTCCAACATTGAAATCATTCAAGAACACTAGTAATACTTCAGAAAATCAAGATGGAAACTATATAATAGTAAAAGGATATAAATTCCTGTTCCGTGTTATTAAAAAATTGTAATACATTTCCTTTTCTTACCTTTTATTACATCCTCGACTTCTTTAGGATCATCAAAGTAATTAGGGTCGACTAAAGGACAATCTTTAGGTTTGCTGGATCTCAGTCGGACAGTTCCACAGCTGTTTATTTGTAATGGAGAAACAGCGCACGTTAACACAGATTTGTTTTTAAAAGGACCATAATATTTTTTGGCAATCTGAAATAAAAATTATATGATGCCATGAAACATTAATTCAAAAAAATGAAAAGTGACAAAATACTTTGGGGGGGAGAACGAGCATGACAAAACAATTTAAACGTAAATTTGTGTCAAATTATATTGCGCAACGTTGGTTTATAGCAAATGTAATATTCGTGGTAGTTACTAGGGAGGAAAATATTAATATATTGCATACAATGATATTGAATCGCTTTGATTGTGGATGTTTTGAAATTTTTATTAAATAGAATTACTATTTTTATTGGAGATTCAGAAATCCACCACTAGAGAGCTGGAAGAATCGAAACCAAAACTTTGGGCCACTCCTTCACGTGAGGACAATTCGCCATGTTTTTTCTGCTGTCATGACTATGCGATTGACTTTCTGCTTTTCACGCCAAAGCGCAAGATGTAATCCATTCATTCTAAACTATAATCGTTAGCCAATTATTATTCGAAATCTGAAATGTAACAATATCTGATTTGTACCGCCATGTGAGCGTAGAATATCGATTAAAGTGAAAACTGGAAGAGGTGAGTCTTTTCTTTGTTCTGATGAATTCCTTTTGTATTAAAATTCTTGATGTGTTCTATTCTAAATTTAAGTCTAGTCGTTTAGAAACCAAAATCTTAATTCTAATCTAACATTTATTATTAGGTCAGAATTTTCCAATCAGGATTCTTAGCTTTGAAATCATACCCTAAAAAGTATGGAGTTTGAGTTTCATTAAAAGTTCAATACATCTGGAGAGTTTTAAAAATTAATATCATTCCATATTATTGCTTTCTTCACATTCAGTTTTCGTCTATTTCTTTTTCAAGGCAACCCTGTTGTTTATACACAGGTATACACAAGTTGTATAATAAAAGTTCCACTTTCAAAATGACGTAAAAAAAAAGAACTAGTGCTCAGAAAGATTTCAAATTTGAAATGAATATACTTGAAGAGAGTAGAAATAGTATATATATATGTATATATGTTTGTGTGTGTCGTAAAGAAATGATTAAATTAGGAATTTTTTTTTCATCTAATCCCTAAGTGAGATGATCAATTCACGCAAGATGCTAAAATAAGAACTCTGTAAGGTGATTTCCCTTAGGAAAGTAAGTGATTTGATCAAACCCCTGAGTTGTTTCTGTGAAATGATGAAGTAACACTGTCAAGAGTTTAAGAGTGTTGATTTAGTAAATATGGTTCATTATTAAAAGTAGAGTAATTAATACAACAATAATCATTGAATTATGAATTATTTATTCGAAATTAATAAACAAAATAATCAGATAATAAAGCTGGAATTTTTTTAAAGGATATTTGTAGTAGAGTTTCAAACATTTTTTCAAAAATTATACATTTATGAAGTACTTCAGAAATATCCTGCTTTATTTGTAACACCTTTTTTTAAATTATTATTTTCCTTCTTAAAATAGCTTTTTTTATTTTCAAAAAGCTTTTTTTTTATCTATAAAGAGGGCGTAGTCGAAATCTCTAATTTGCTTACATTTTTCAATTGAAATTTTATCCACTTTCTACTTTTCAGGCATGTAGAAGTGATACATCAATCGAAAGATAATAATGCAAAGAATATAACCCCCCCAAAAAACTAAAAAATTATATTTAGGTCATTTTATTTTGGTGCGTTACGTCAGAAGCCCGGCGCTGCCTGGCACGGACGAGGAGATGGGGGAGGTAAAAGGGAGTCATAACAAGCGAAAACAGAGCTCTAAAAATGCTGACTTGTTCATTTAATGCAACAGTATAGATGCATGTATGGACCATGAAGGACCGGGCAAGTTAAAAATGCAACAAAACAACATGATGGCTGATATCTCGCTCCCATGGAGTTATCAGACTTTCCTCTTCTGAGTTTACATATTATTAGAGATTACCGGTACGCGTGTTATGGTCTGAATTTATATTTTGTTGATGTCTGTTGCATAATGGACTATCAGCAAATATTCGTCTTCTCATAGCTGGAATTAGGTCCCATTTCACTGAAACAGTTCGGGGGGTTGATCAAATCACTTTCTTACATCGGGGAAATGACCTCAAAGAGACGTTATTTTAACATCTTGCGTGATTTGATAATATCCCTTAGGGATTTGATGAAATCCCTAATTTCATCATTTTCCTGCGACATATATCTCAGGAAAAGTTCGAAAGTATATCAACAGATGGCGCCATTGGTTGGGCCGATTTTTCCCATTCAATGTGCTACAACCTTTCCAAGGAGGATGGACTTTTCACTGACAGTGCCAAAATGTTTAAATAACTTGAAAGTCATTTTTTCCGTTAAAAAATCTAAAATGTCATGCACACTGAACAGTAGATTTACGGGAACTAGTTTGATATCAAGGGGCATGGCGCCAAGCGCTGGTTGGCGCAATAAAGGAATCACGCCAAGCAGTGCTTGTTGACCTTGGTATGGAATCCAAGATAGCGACCTAGCAGTAATTTAATGATACACAATAATTTTAAAGAATTGTCTTGAAATACATTGAAATGTCTCTCAAATGAAGGATATAGGAATAGATTGAGAATAACCCAGATCCAATTAATAAATAATGATTATTAATATAATATAGTAAAAAGTAGCATGTAGTAATAATAGTATTATATGTGCAGTATTATTTTATAATATAATTTAATAATAATTATACACAAATTCATATAGTGTGATTTAATAATAATTATTATTTATAATAATCGTATAAAATATATTAATAGTAATTATAAAAAAGAATAATCATCGTATTGTAATAAAATAAAAAGTAATGTATAAGAATACTCGCACATTACATTAATAATTATAAATAAAAAAACATAATTGTAAATGAATAACAAAATTATTATAAATAAATAACATAATTGTAAGTGAATAACAAAATCATTATAAATAAATAGGATAATAATAATTATAAATAAATAGCAAAAAATAATTATAAATAAATAACATAATAATACTTATGAATAAATAACATAATATGTAATAATATTTATAAATAAATAACATAATGTGTAATAATATTTATAAATAAATATAGAAAACAATTATTATAAATAACGAATATTATTTGATTATTATATATAATAATAATTGTATTTTTATATTATATTATTAATAATGAATATCAATTACAAAGTACTGAAAACTTGCAAAAGTCCAAAAGCTGCAAATTCCTTCAACGAATTTCATCGAAAAGAAACGTTAAAAAAAAGCATTTTTAAAAAGTATAATAAAGTGGGGGAAAAAACGATTTATAGCAATAATTAAAAGTACAACACTTATTCTTTAAAAAAAATATCCTAGTACTTATCTATGATATTGAAAATATCCGTATTCGAAAATAGCACAAAATAAAACAGAAGACAGAAATAATAGAACAATTACACTTAAAGTGGTTAAATTTTTAAAGAAATCGAATTAAAATCGTCTGAAATTAATAGGGTTACCGCGAGAAAAAACTGATAAAATTTATTTCTAATATACGTTATCCCCATAGCAACCACATCGCCAGATGATATAAATGTCACGGTAACCATATTGTAATGTTACCGCCCATCTTGGCAAACATAAACAACAAGTGGGCGTGCACCCCGTGATATCAAACTAGCACAGATTTGCGTTTAATGTGCGACCCATTCTAGAACCATCATAATTCGATTTAAAATATCATTGGTAACTGAATCCACTTTCGTTATCCCGGTTACAGTGCCATCTATCGATACACTTTGGAAATTTCTTCTTATGCCACACCATTTCCCCCTTCTTCAAGTGTTTTCGGTTCAAATTTGAAGTCATTCTGACCAGTAGCTCCTTTTACGGCATTTTGAAAATGAGACTTTAATTATATAATCACCCTCCATTTATTGAAATTAAAAAACCGCCATACTTACTTCTGGCTTAAAATCAAGTTGTTTAAAGACTTCCCAAAACACTATCATATGATTTGGACTGTCCATTTCTGGAAACACTGAATCTCTGCCCAGGAATGCTGCAGCTGATATGGAAGTGGAAGATGCCAGAGGACCTATAAATAATAATAGAGTTTACATTGCGATCAAAATAGAAAACATGAATTTCTAAGAATGTCTCATTTCCGAGCTTGCCTAATTAACAAAAATGTTTATCTAAATAAGTTGGTTCCTTTCTAAGAATTTTTATCTCAAACTAAGAGGGCGGAGATTATCACATGATGCATAATTATTAACACGAACTATAATGCATACATGTATATACACTGCTGGACAATTGCTAAGGACGGATAACACTATCAGCCATAGCAACCACAAAATGAAAGGAAGCAAAATGTGGAAAATTAGAATAAGTGCGGGATATTAGTAAGAAGAAGTATGTGTATGCAAATTTTTTTCCACGTCTGTTCATCACGTGATAGCGTTCATAAGAGCTTTAAAGGTTTTGACGCGTGTGGACAGTTGTTGTTTCAAGTCAAAGTTTTACAGGAAAGATTGAATAGACGAACTTAAAATTTTTGGCATGTCTTCCCGACATCACATAGATGATTTTATGCGTGGCCGAATTATTGGAAAGATCGAAGTAGGGCGAAAAATAACAGATGTTGCCAGGGAGTTCGACATCGCTCACAGCGTGGTTTCACGGCTGTGGAAGTCATTCAAAACTACTGGAATGTGTAGTAGACGGCACGGGGGAGGTCGTGTTAGAAGTACGACGCCTGCAGAAGACAGATATATCGTCCTATCAGCAAAAAGGAACAGGCGCACCACAGCTCAGCAGGTGGCAAATCAGTTTCTTGCTGCCTCAGGAAAGCAGATCTCCCGAAAAACTGTTGCCAGACGTTTGAGGGGAGGAGGACTATACGCACGCAAACCTGTTGTGTGTGTCCCATTGACCAGACAGCACCGTACTGCCCGTTTACAATGGTGTCGTGAGCATCACAATTGGACTGAACAGGACTGGGAATGCGTACTATTCTCAGATGAGAGTAGGTTTAGTCTGTCATCGGATTGTAGACGCCAACTGATCTGGCGCGAGAGTGGTACTGCTTATCGTCCTGAAAATATCCAGGGAAAGGACCGATATCCGACATGCAGTATCATGGTGTGGGCCGGCATCATGATCAATGGCCGCACGCGCCTACATGTGGTTGCGAATGGGACTATGACGGGCCAACGATACATTGATGAAATTCTACTTCCTCATGTTCGTCTTTTCCGTGGTGCTGTCAGTGATAAATTTGTTTTTATGGACGACAACGCAGCATGTCATCGAACACTCGCTGTTCAGGATTGTCTAGACAGCGAGGGTATTCAACGTTTCGTATGGCCAGCGCGTTCTCCAGATCTAAATCCCATTGAAAATGTGTGGGATGTTTTGGAGAGGCAAGTTGTTGGTTGAAACTATCCTCCGACAAACAAGAACACCCTCATCCGTGCACTCACAGAGGAATAGGATAAATTGCCTCAACAGCTGCTGGATAATGTTGTGCAAAGTATGGTATGACGTGTGGAATGTTGCATCACACTCCACGGTGGACCTATCCCGTACTGATACCTTTCTTTAAGGTGCCTGCTGACTTTTAGATGCGTTGTTCCATTTCTCCGTACGCAGATCAAATGAACATTTTTTTTCTTTCAGATGTTTCACAGCTTTTGTACTTTCCAGGACAATAAATATTCTTTATTCTAATGTCTGAACAGTGTGGCAACTATATTTTATCCTACTAGGCCTCATGTCTCGCTTAATGTTATGCTACATAGCAATTTGTGATCCGTCCTTAGCAATTGTCCAGAAGTGTATCTAATTAATATGGTGAACTCTATTTAGTGCTTATTGTATTATCACAAGAAAGTTGCTTGCATTTAAAAAAATCTTTTTCTTTTTAGTAACACTTATAAACTATAACAAATTGAAAGACATCACATTATTTAATTGAATAGTTTGATTCTAATTAGAAAAGATAAAACTTTTTCAAAACTCATTCTTAAAAATAATAGTTTTAAAAAATACCCGTTCTATTGCGAATATACTGTTCAACATTTCGGATATCGCATAGTTTTTGATCATATGAAGGGATTTTAGGATCCAGTTGGTAATTCAACAAAACGGTCGGATGGTCTTGAAGATTGTTGCCCACGGGTAAGTCAACAACGACTGGAATCTGAAAAAAAGAAGATATTTATATTATTAAATAGAAAAAGAATTCTTTTTCAAGTCCTACTATTATCTCACAAACTCTATTTATTTATCTTGGTGGAATTTTCAATCGTTAATAAAATACATTTTAAAGCGCTCGATTTAATTGAAATTTTATATACATGATTATTTTGGATGACAATACAGTAATTTAATTATAATCAATAAAAACTAATCATTTAAAGAATTACGAATAAAGCAACGTTGGCATCATTTTTGGCGACTTGTGTCTAAACTTGAAAAGGTATTTTTCTCACGTTTTAACCCTTTATCTACCACATTATGATTTACCTCAGTTTTTTTCATGCAATATTTTTTTTTGAATCACTAGATTGAAAATTAAGGGATATACATAAATAAATTACTTAACTTTGAGAAATTTAATCCGGTAGAGCTAATTTAGTAATTAAAGATATTCAACTGCAAAATTAATTGTATATGCTGTTCACTTAAAATAAATAGTCAAATCGTTTTCTAAGGTCTTCGTGAACATACAAAAAAATAAGACACTTACCTTTTGACATTAACTATTTTTAGCAGCAAAAATAACAATCTGCGCAATCCGCTGAAAACGCCGTCAGCCGAAAACGCAATTTCTGTTATAAAACTATTCGCCTTTCTCGCTAAAATACTCATCACACAACCCGTGTTGCCATATATCGTAGAATAGTAGATTAAAAAGATCATTCCTGTTAAGTATCGTCAGAGTATTCGTAAAAATGGTTATTCTATGTAATCTTGAAGTAAGTGGTACTTATAAGTACCGTCGGTAGATAAAGGGCTAAAGCATTTAGCTGAACTGAAATTTTATATACACGATTGTTTTGGATGACAATACGATATTTTAATGATGATTAATAAAACTTAATTACCACTTAGTGTTGTGATTCTGTCCTATGTATATACATATTTATATTAATTTAACTATTTAATAAAAAATAGGTAAAATATAAAATTAGGAAGTAGGAAAAAACTTAAGTAGGAATTGACTTAAAATTTTTTTTATGTTAATTGTTTTGATTAATGCAATAGTTATTACGTTTTTTTATTGCAGTCTTGCAACTCAGATACCGAGTAATACACTGCTGGACAATTGCTAAGGACGGATAGCACTATCATCCATAGCAACGACAAAATGAAAGGAAGCAAAATGTGGAAAATTAGAATAAGTGCGGGATATTAGTAAGAAGAAGTATGAGTATGCAAATTTTTTCCGCGTCTGTTCATCACGTGATAGCGTTCATAAGAGCTTTAAAGGTTTTGACGCGTGTGGACAGTTGTTGTTTCAAGTCAAAGTTTCACAGGAAAGATTTAATAGACGAACTTAAAATTTTTGGCATGTCTTCCCGACATCACATAGATGATTTTATGCGTGGCCGAATTATTGGAAAAATCGAAGAAGAGCGAAAAATAACAGATGTTTCCAGGGAGTTCGACATCGCTCACAGCGTTGTTTCACGGCTGTGGAAGTCATTTAAAACTACTGGAATGTGTAGTAGACGGCACGGAGGAGGTCGTGTTAGAAGTACGACGCCTGCAGAAGACAGATATATCGTCCTATCAGCAAAAGGAACAGGCGCACCACAGCTCAGCAGGTGGCAAATCAGTTTCTTGCTGCCTCAGGAAAGCAGATCTCCCGAAAAACTGTTGCCAGACGTTTGAGGGGAGGAGGACTATACGCACGCAGACCTGTTGTGTGTGTCCCATTGACCAGACTGCACCGTACTGCCCGTTTGCAATGGTGTCGTGAGCATCACAATTGGACTGAACAGGACTGGGCATGCGTACTGTTCTCAGATGAGAGTAGGTTCAGTCTGTCATCGGATTGTAGACGCCAATTGATCTGGCGCGAGAGTGGTACTGCTTATCGTCCAGAAAATATCCAGGAAAAGGACCGATATCCGACATGCAGTATCATGGTATAGACCAGCATCATGATCAATGGTTTCACGCACCTATATGTAGTTGCGAATGGGACTATGACGGGCCAACGATACATTGATGAAGTTCTACTTCCTCATGTTCGTCTTTTCCGTGGTGCTGTCGGTGATAAATTTGTTTTTATGGACGACAACGCAACATGTCATCGAACACTCGCTGTTTAAGATTGTCTAGACAGCGAGGGTATTCAATGTCTCGTATGGCCAGCACGTTCTCCAGATCTAAACCCCATTGAAAATGTGTAGGATGCTTTGGGGAGGCAAGTTGCTGGTTGAAACTATCCTCCTACAAACAAGAACACCCTCATCCGTGCACTCACAGAGGAATGGGATAAATTGCCTCAACAGCTGCTGGATAATGTTGTGCAAAGTATGGTACGACGTGTGGAATGTTGCATCACACTCCACGGTGGACATATCCCGTACTGATACCTTTCTTTAAGGTGCCTGCTGACTTTTAGATGCATTGTTCCATTTCTCCGTACGCAGATCAAATGAACATTTTTTTTTCTTTCAGATGTTTCACAGCTTTTGTACTTTCCAGAACAATAAATATTCTTTATTCTAATGTCTGAACAGTGTGGCAACTATATTTTATCCTACGAGGCCTCATGTCTCGCTTAATGTTATGCTACATAGCAATTTGTGATCCGTTCTTAGCAATTGTCCAGCAGTGTACAAAGAAAATCTTTAGCCAAAATCTATTATCTCGATGAGATATTAGTATTTCACTAATAAAACATTAACACACATAATACGAGGGGTGAACTCTTGTCTTATTAAACTATCTGATTTAATAATTGTCCTTTAGTATAATAAGCTTCTGACGTCTTATCTAGCCTTATCCAAAGAGAATATTCAAGTTGATAAGTAATCAAAGCATCCATTTATTATTACCTTGAGTTTTTGTAGATGTTCCTTGGGGCCTATTCCCGAAAGCATGAGGATTTTAGCCGTATTGACAGTTCCTGCCGCCATGATTACTTCCTTCTTAGCCTTTACAACACATTTGGATCCTTTGAAATCAAATTCAACTCCTTTAGCATCGCATCCGTCTAAAATAATCTGAAGTGAAAAGAAAATAAATAAAACTTTTTATTTCTTTTAGCTCTTAGTAATTGGTATATTCCTGCAAAGACTTCATGACTTTTAAAAATAAAAAGAAATTTAAAAAAAACAACGTTTGTAAGAAATATATGAAATATATAAAGCTAGAGCTTTTTTTAATTTTTAGTAGTAGTAATTCAATTAACTTTGTTAAAGAAGTCTAATATCAAGTCAAAACTGTATTAAGATATTTATAAGAAGTATAGATTAATTATTCCAATTAAATGTATCCATTTTACCATTTTAAAAAATAGTTTACTTCGCTTTTAATAAATGTAAATTTGAAATACATTATGTAGTAGTTTTAAGGCATGTGTCACGCGCGCTTCTGTAGTCTATATTGGAGTGAAGAGTGAAAAGTATTTTACTTCATTTTAAGCATTACAGCTGATACAGGCTGTCTCACAACGTCTTCTCCATCTGGTCCTATCCAATGCAATAGGCCGCCATCGACTTACTCCAATTACCCTTAAGGTATCCGACAACGTTCGGAACCGTGATTTTAAAAAAGTGCATAAATGGATAATTTTCGTGATATTTAGTGTCACTTAGATTAGAATACATGTATAAAATTGTTTTAAGGACATTTTGACAAAAACAATTATTTAAATACAATATTTCGGCAAAAAATTAACTTAGAATAACCTTTTTTCAAAATGTTCTCCTTTAGTTTAAAATACTTCTTTTATAATAATATTTTGCCTGTGTATAGTTCAGACCTTTGTATAGAGGCTCAATTATGATTTTTGAAAAGTTCACATTATTTTCAGAGTTACAACCCATTGAAATAGTTATCGGCGTTTTTTTCTTAAAATTTCTCCCCTCTGTTGTCGTAAAACATGGATAACCCCACTTTTAAGTTATATATTTCAAAAAATCTAGTTGAGCCTTTGTAGAGAGATTTAAGCTATATACAGGCAAAATATTATTATAATAGAAGCATTTTTCACAAAAGGAGAACATTTTGAAAATAGGACATTCTATGTTAATTTTTGTCATAATATTGAACTTAAATGATTTTTTATTGTAATACTATTCTTTAAACAATTTTATATACATTTTCTAATCTAAGTGACACTAAGTATCATAAATATTTCCCAATTATATGCTCTTGCAAAATCACGGTTCCGAACGTAATCGGATACCTTAAGTCATTTCAACGTTATGCAGCCACATAAATTTTGGTCTTCCTTTCTTTCGTTATCCATCGATTCTTTAAAAAGCTTTTTTTTTTGTTGTTGGAAAAAAGTCATTATATTTAAATATGTGACCGAAACATTTAATGCAAGATGTTTTGGGTATTTTTAAAATGTTGAGTTCACCCTATTTTTTTTTAAATTTCATAATGGCATGTGTTCTCCACACGCCATTATGTTTTACTGGTTCAAACATCTTCCTCGGGATTTTCTTTTAGAGGATGAACCGCATGTCCATTTTTGCTTTGTTGAGGGTCCAGTATTCACTTCTGTATTATTTTCTGTCTAATTATTTTGGTTTTTAAATTGATTAATTTTGATTTTACTTTATTTCTAAGGCATTGGAAATATCTGTTAGCCTATTTTTTTATTTAAGTTTTCAATCATGGTTTCTAGATATTTAAATTAGTTCAAAGTCACAAAAGTATAATTATCGTTGGGAGAAACATATTCTCATTAATAGGATCATTATTGTTATCCTCATTGATGCTCAGACGCATCTTCCTTGCTGTTTTCTCAAGCGAGACAAATGCCTCCACAGATACCCGTTTAGTGCATTCACTCATATTTACATCATCAGCAAAAGTCAACAATTGGACTGTTCTCTCCAGAATGATTCCGCTTGTATTTAATTCAGAGTCTCTTATGGCTTTCTTAAGGTATCCGACTACGTTCGGAAAAGTAATTTTGCAAAAGCGTATAAATGGATAGTATCTGAGGTATTTAGTGTCACTTAGATTAGAATACATGTATAAAATTGTTTTAAGAATATTATGACAATAAAAAAATTATTTAAGTACAACATTTTGACAAAAAATAACACAGAATTGCCAATTTTCGAAATGTTCTTCTTTTTTGAAACATGCTTCTATTATAAAAATATTTTGCCCGTATATAGCTCAGACCTCTGTACAGAAGCTCAACTAGAATTTTTAAAATATATAACTTAAAAGTAGGTTTATCCACATTTTATTACAACAGAAGAAAGAAATTTTAAGAAAAAAACGCCAATATTTATTCCAATTGGGGTAACTATGAAAATAATGTGAATTTTTCAAAAAGAAGAGACTCTGGACATTAAGAAGACTTCTCTGGAGAAGTCTTTGCTTTATATAAGCAAAATATTATTTTAGAAGCATTTTTTATGAATAAAGAACATTTTGAAAAAAGGTTATTCTAAGTTAATTTTTTTGTCAAAATGCCCTTCAAACAATTTTATTCATGTATTCTAATCTAAGTGACACAAAATATAATGAAAATTATCCATTTATGCGCTTTTTTAAAATCACGGTTCCGAACGGAGTCGGATACCTTAAGTGCGAGATTAAACAGTAGGTATTATAGTGCATCGCCTTGTAGCAGTCCTGTTTTCCTATGAAAAGGTTCTGAGAAATAATACAAAATCTTAACACTGCAGTTCACATTTTTAACACGCTTTATTAGCTTCACCTGTATGTAACGGAATCTTTGAACTCGATGTTTATCCACTTTAAAAGGTCAGATTAATTCGAAATTTTGCACATTTGTCAAGGACCAATGAGAATACAATAATTTCTAAATTTTGTTCCATTGTCCTGATCAGAATCATCAGGATTAACGATTTCCCATTCTAGATCCTATTCCAGACTAATTCTAGACTCATCACTAATTCTAGATACCACTTCCAGGTTTGGTGACTTATTTGGCAACTAAAAGATTAAGTTACAACTCTATATCGTCCCTAAGGGTGTTCCAGATACTAAAAAAAATGACACATATAAGATTAATTCATCAATGAATAAATTATTGTTTTAAAAACTAAAAAAATACGCCTTTATTGTAGATCGAAGTAAAAAATGAAAAATAATTCTTAATATATATATAGAGAGAGAGAGTTTGTTACATAATAGTAGTGAGTGGTTTTATCATACTCTCTGAGTTTTCCATACTCTGAATTTTTGTTTATTTTATTTTATTGGGTTTTTCCTACCGAGTTGCAAAGGAGGAAGGTTGGCGCCTTCAAACTAGTTTAACCCCACTTATTCGGTCCTAAGTCCGAAATTGCTTTCTGACTCGCTAGGTTCTTCTTTTTTGTAGTTTCTTTTTTTTTATTTCTCTATAATTTTGTTCTTCATGTTCAGCTTTTATATTTTTATTACGCTATTTCTTGTTATGTTCATTATCTATTATTTCTTCTTTTTGATATATAATACATATTTCTTTCATATATATATATATATATATATATATATATATATATATATATATATATATATATATATATAAACGCATAAAATGATTGACGAGAAAATTAATATCATAGTGATAAAAGCGTGGGGTGCTTTGTAGTACATTTTACACTAACTCTGCATTTTGGAATAGAGCTAATAAGAAATTATAACAATTAATATCGAGTATGCTACGATTTTATCATAATGAAATTAATTTCCTCGTTAATCATTTTATTCTTATATTAAGAATTATTAAGTGTCGCTCTTATAAGTCTTATCAGCCTTTTTGGTTCGTTAAATTCCACCAAAGCTCTACCAATAATTTTTCTCTATACTTTTATATGCAGCTTTAAAATCGATGAAAAAATGATAATAGGAGGTAGTTTTAGAGCTTATATTTCTCTTCATCAGTTTACAGAACTAAGGAATTAAAAGGGATCTTAAGTCGTGATAAAAATAATCAAGTAATATGAGGAAGCAAAAAGTTTTAAGACAAACCTTGTATGAATCTAACATAGTGAATGTAAGTGTACGTAAATGTAAGAGTTAGTCTTTGCTAAGTCGAGCCACCAAAGACATTAAGAATCTAGCATCAAGCTACACTCTTCTAGTTTGCAATGAATTTATATATTCTTCATCGAGTCGTAATAATAATCCTTGATGAAGGGCATATCAATTATTAAACATAGCACTTGGATGTCCATGAAGATGTTGCTCAAAATTTGCCATTGCAGAAATCGACGATGGCGCCTTAATGTATTTCAAAAATATTTTCAGAATATATTCTATAAGCTTTAAGGATGCTGAAAGCATAATATTGTAGTAAGAAATTTTTATACTGCAGGGGATAGTGATAGCTGAATAAATATTGTTAATTAATTAATTTTTTTCATGAAGTATTCCGGAGGCAAATCAATACCTCATCATAATTTTTTTTAAAACTTTGATAATGTAATGAATGATTTGTATAGGAGCTTAATCTGTTACTGAAAAGAAATTCTGCAGTTAACATTAGAGAGTGCCTCATTTAAATAATGTTACCTCTGATTGGAAATAAAACTACATTTTATATAATTCCGTTTTTCTTTTTAAACTTTTATATAATAGTAAAAAGTATAAAGTACATTCACCTGTATAGTTAATACGTTAATATTATTGAATATCTTCTGTATCGCATTGGTTATATATATTAAATTAATTTTTCATATTAAAAAACGAGTGTGGAGAGTTCGTTTTTCCTTTAATCTTTTGCATTAGATGACATTCATTACATGCTTGAACACAAATTTTAAATATTGACAAGAATGATTAAAAAAACTTTTGCTTAATCGTTAATATTCAATACTATGGATGAAACAAATGGAACAACAGAGAGAAAAATAACGTCTATCAGTCTAATACAAAGTACACTAACATAATAACAAAAGTACAGAGTCAGACTAGTAAATGTTAAAATAATTTAATAATCAGTTTTTTATTTTACTGTCTTGATTTTTAATTAAATTTTTCTTTACCTTATTGACGTGAGCATTGATTACAATATCAAGGTTTGTACGATTCTCCGCAGGCACTAAATAGGCTTTAGCAGTGCTGCATCTTTGTCCATCCCTGTTAGCTCCTTGATTATCATAAAAACCTGAAAAGTAAAAAATATTGCACCCCATTTAAATTGAATAAACATACCACTGTTACTTTTTAATTTTATAACTACATTTTCAAGAGGTTAGCAAACAATGGAGTTTGAAAAAAGATACATTAAGAAAACAATGTGTGATTACTTGATTATTTTAGCAATTAAACTAAATTTAGCATTTAGTGATTTAATACCAGGTGTTTCAAAACTCCCGCACATCAACCTTTGTGGTTGAGTTTTAAAGGCAGATGAATTACATTAACAAACAGAATAAAGGACAAACAGAGGTTGAAAGATTATCTTTTATGTCAGGTGTCAGACATGGTAAAATAACAGTAAATGTTCAAAATATATATGATGTCCGTTTTCCTGGAAAGACAATCGAACATTTACAAAAATTTTTTGGAATGAAAATTGGAAAAAAACAGAGAATGACGTGTTATTATTGTTTTCATTGTTTTTCATGTTTACAAACATAGATAATTTCCTAATAATAATGGAATGATCAAGTAATATTTAATTTATTTAATTAGTGAGATATTTGTTTCTCAACTCTTTCACTTAGTTTTTGTACGTCAGTCTGAATGCGTGTATATGAGCATTGTAATTGATGTTGCAGGTTTTCGTCCGTTAAGTTTGAGCGGGATTTAAGTTTGATAAATTTCATTTTCGAAAAAAAGGACATTTACAGTAATAGAAGTCATGTGATAAAATAGAAAGTTATAGAATTTATTTGTTAAATCAAAAACTGAAAACAAAAATATTGTTCAAAGTAATCGTATTTTGAATAGTTGTAATGAATCTCGTGGGCCGCAAAATTATTCAAGGTGGGGCACCCCTGGTTTAATGCATATAACATATAATGTCAATTTATTGCAGTAGCAAACTCGTTTAATTCCAAATTATATAAATGAAAGGAACCTAAATTTAAAAAAAGCAAAACAATATATATCAGCCTGCAATTTTTCAAAAATTCTTGATTCCTATTTTAAATTATTTTCTGCATCTTTTTAATGCATAAAAATAAAGGTATTAAGTAGATTTAAAGTAAAGAAATATTTTATAGGAGTTTTATTTCAATCTAATTTCATCTTTAAGAAAAATATTTATTTTGTATAATATATTTTTGCAAATTATGTTTAATACAGGTGAAAATAAGCATAACAGGTAACACACAAAAACTAACAAAAAAAATTCTGCCATATATGTCAGAATAGGAGAAGGAATTAATTGAATTATCAAAATTTTCTGAACAATTGTTACAAAAATGGCCCTTTATAACTTCCATGGTTTTCATCGCATTTGAAAATAACTTATATAAATATTACTGGATTAAAGGGAACTGAAATTATGATCCCCACGAATTAATTGATTTAATTACCATAGTTGATAAACTTCTGAAATAGAGTTCTTTAACTATTATGAACTAAAATAAAGTTTAAAATTTTGAAAAATTTTGAGTTATAAGGATTTTAGAAAAGAATATCCTAATAGTAAACGAATCCTCAAATATACTCTGCTAAACTTTTCTAAAAGTTTTTTGCATCATACGATAGTTAAATTTTTTTCAAATACATGAAAAAGACCGAGAATTTATTATATTTGAAAAAAATAATAAATATTTAAATACAGCCATAAAAAGTTAATTGTAAAGCCTCTATGTAAAATTTTGTATATCTAGATACATAAAATACAAGAGTTATTAACGTGGCCCACATTTTTGGCGCCTTATTCATAAAAGAAAATCATAAATATACTACGATATAATAATAAAATTCTCTTGAGAATATTAAATCACATACCTTTTTGAGTAGGTCCATTGGGATCAACCACACTGTACCCGAATCTTGCAGCTGCTTCAAAAATGGGATCTTTTATCTCAGGATTGTATCCAGGCTTCTGGAATGTTACGGGCCCACCAATATTGTGGTAGCCTAAGCATGATCAAGCACAGTGTAACGAATTTTATCATTTAAAATCTTTTGAATCTCTACAAATGACTTCAAGAACTAATAATCAGACTTGGGACAACTTTTACGTATAAAATTTAATCCTACAATCTAACTTCAAGCAGAACCATGAAGAACCAACCATTTCATAGTACTTTTAATATCGATTGGAATCAATTTTGTTTAAATGTACTTAATATTTAGTTTCCTGTACTTTAAAAATCAAATTAAAAACTCATCGTTTTTGACATCTAAAGTAAAGTAATGGCGTCTGCTTTTACTAAAACAATGGCAGTTTTTGTTCTAGTGAATGGAAAATAAAAGACTTGGTATTTTTATAAAACTAATAAGATGGTCTGTAAAATAAAATCATTCAAAATATTTGGCAAAATTCACAATTTTAGGATAGTCAGATACCTAAACACACTTTTATTAGTTAGACTTGTATCTATAGAGACGGAATCTTTGAAATATAACGATATGGGACTCATGTGAGGCATTATAAACGGAGAGAATAAATACCCTTCAGACCACCCATTAATTAATATGCATTGAAAAAACGCGCTTTTATAGTGAATCGAACTAAAAAGTAAAATAATAGTTCTTAATATAATAATAAAATGATTAACGAGAAAACTATATATATAATGACATTGTGGTGAAAGCGTGGGGTGTGCTTTGTGCTACATTTTTACACTAACTCAGCATTTTGGAATAGAACTAGTAAGAAATTATAGCAATTAATTAATAGCACCCCACGCTTTTATCCCAATGACATTAATTTTCTCGTTAATCATTTTATTTTTATACTAAGAATTATTTTTTACTTTTTAGTTCGATTCACTATAAAAGAGTGTGTTTTTTTAGTTTTTTTTTAAACTATAATTTATTTCTTCAACTCTCTTACATCCCGGATCCCTAATCAATTTTTTTTTTGCCACAGCTATGTTTACAGGAAACAATTAGCATAAAAAGCATTGGGTGTTATATAACTTTCCTTGCAATTATTTTAAAATAAAAACAAACTGGCAGCATGCCAAGATGTATCTGATTAACCACTTCCCAGTTCTGCTCGAACGCCGCTCGGGCACTTGAAAAGGCACTTTTCTGATTTGCCCAAGCTCCACTCGGGCAACACTTTTTTCTACACTAATCCTCTGATTTGCCTGTATTTTTTCTCGTTTAGCGTGTAATGTTTCTAACAGCTATTTTTAATAGTCCAGTAAATTTAAGAATTGCAAAAAAGTAAATGTCTAAGCCGGTCTCAAGGTTAGGTTTTACTGCATTCTTTAAACTAGATAAGGCGGGAATTTTCTCTTTACTAGATTGGTGGGCCGCAAACTACGGATAATATTTCTTTTGAATTTGAATTTAAATTAGATGAAAAATAAGTAATTATGCTAGGCTCAAAACAGAAAATAATTCTGATATCGATTCAGGCATTGAGTCTAAAATTTCTGTAAATGATTCTAGATATAATGAAAGTTTGTTATCAGACTTCTGTTGTGGTATAGATAGAATGTAACAGAATCTCACAAATTACCCTATAACGAAAAAAAAAGTGCCAAGAAATAATACAAAAAAAACATTCTTCCATATTTTAGATGCATCATGGGGCTGTGGTAGCCCAGTGGTCAAGGTATCGGATCATGGCAGGCATGTTGTGAGATCAAGCCCAGACCACCAAAGACCCGCCGTGCAGGGCAGCAATGCATGCTAAATCTGTCGAGAGAGTTGAAACGTCTCCCGTTGGTGTGGTGTGGTAGTTAGGATGGGGGTGCCAGCTCAGATGTCGTCTACGTCACTTGACCATAGTTCAAAATTACGTAGTCCGTCGCCAAAAGCCCTCGTGTAGCTGAACAGTGCGACGTTAATATTCACTCACTCACTTAGATGCATCATTGTGAAATGCTTTCTTTTTATATCAGAAACTGGGAGGAAAATTATTTCATTTGAATTTTAGGCTTTATATATTATAGACCGCCTTATTGAAAGACATGGGGCAGTAAATGAGAAAAAAGATCGACCAGGAATTTTTCCCAGCCCCTTATGATTGACTGAAAAACACTTTTTAAAAGTGAGTTCTCCCATTGACAAAAATTGAGATCAACAAGACAATTTTTTTTGTGTTTTTCGAAAAGAAACGATTTGGGAAAACGGGTGAAAAAAGAAACACGATACTTTTGTACCGATTGCGACATTTGACAAGGCTCCCTGTTTTAAAATTTACCACACAAAAACAGAATTTTAAAATAATTAACTGTGAGTACAATATCTTTTTTAAATCTAACATATATTTTTGCAAAGTATTCTTTTGAGTTCGCATATTTCTTTGGAAAAAAGCCAAGCGAAATAAAATAAATAATTAGCATAATTCTAATTAAATGCAACATTTGTAGCATTTCTGACTGTTCATTTGAGTTTATATAATTGATTTCTTCTTAAAAATGTTTACAAAAAATATGCTGATTTTTTGACATAATATGACAGAAAAAGAAACTGTTAAGTGATTAAAGCATAAAAATACTAAGACCCACAATGTCACATGCTCTGTCGGACGAAATTTTATTGAAGTGAGTCCATTGTGGAAGCCAATTGTAAAAGGCATGTACCATTTTAGATTTTTGTTTAAAGTAAAATTGGAGAAATAAAGTTTCTTTTGAGAGGAAATTTGTATTCATAAAAAGATTTCAAAGATTAAGTATTTTTTTTAAATAAAAGTATCAAAAAATTTATATTATTGTAGCAACATAGAACATATAAATGTATTTTTTTAATGCGGGCTTCAAACATTTTAGACTTAAGTATGTGCGTCAAACTTTTGGGTAAGATGAGTATTTTTGTTCATGGTAAGCTCTTAAACGATGAAAGCTTTTTACAACAAAAATAAAAAAATTTCTAATATGAAGAAAAAAATGTTAAATGATAACAAAATTCTTAACTCGATACTGTAGTAAGTAGGTAAATACTCTGGTGTGCAAAACTTAAGGTATCTGTCTACATTCCGCACCATGATTTTAAAAAAGTGCATAAATGGATAATTTTCATGATATTTAGTGTCACTCAGATTTAGAATACATGCATAAAATTGTTTTAAGGACATTTTGACAAAAAATTTTTTATTTAAATATAATATTTTGGCAAAAAAATAACTTAAAATAATCTTTTTTTCCAAATGTTCTCCTTTTGTGAAAAATGGTTCTATTATAATAATATTTTGCCTGTATATAGCTCAGACTTCTCTACAGAGGCTCTACTAGAATTTTTGAAAAATTCACATTATTTTCAGAGTTACCACCAATTGAAATAATTATTGGCGTTTTTTCTGTTGTCGTAAAATATGAATAAACCTACTCCTAAGTTATATATTTCAAAAATTCTAGTTGGGCCTCTGCAGAGAGGTCTGAGCTATATGCAGGCAAATATTATTATAATAGAACCATTTTTCACAAAAGGAGAACATTTGGAAAAAAGATTATTCTAAGTTAATTTTTTGCCAAAATATTGTATTTAAATAAAAAAAAAATTGTCACAATATCCTTAAAATAATTTTATGCATATATTCTAATCTAAGTGACACTAAATATCATGAAAATTATCCATTTATGCGCTTTTGCAAAATCACGGTTCCGAACGTAGTCGGATGATACCTTAAGCAGAAAGCCATGAAATTGCAAAAAAAGGGGGTTATTGCGATCAGTACCATGAACATGTAATTCAGTAAAAAGATGATACGTTTGCAAATGTCAGGAGAAAAACGTCATAGGTATGTACGCAAAACGCGTGCATTCGGCGCGCGCAGCTCAAGACTACAATAAAAGGAGGCCGAAGGAGACATTCGCTGCAAGTGCAAGTAACTTCTTCTGTGAAATATAGGTGGAAAAAATCATCTGGACGACTTTACACGTGGAAGAATGATCGAGACGTTGGAGGAGGGGCGTAGTTTGACCACTATAGTTGAAGAGTTCGGAATCAACAAAAGTGTCGTTTTGCGCTCTTAGAAAGTCTTCGAAACCAAAAGTACAGCTGTTAGAAAGGTTGCTCGTGGCCACACATAGAAAGCAACTACAGTGGGTGACTTATATATCATCCTGCTAGCGGAAAGAGTCCAATACCAGTCAGGAAACGCCATTGTTTAGCAATTATGTATAGCAGGGGTGTCAAACTGGAAGCCCGTGGGCCGCATGTGGCCCGGTCAGTATATCGGCACAAGGTAATGTATAATAAAATAGCAAAACTTTTCCCAAGATAGGAAAGATAGTAGTAGATAACAGATGTCAAGAGTATCAGGACGTAAACATTAAATTTTTCTTGTTTTTTTTATGTGTTTGTTAAAAAGTATTATTTGAAATAAACCTGCGTTTCTATGAATATTGATTGTTTTTGCAGGCCACCTAAAGTTAAACCTTGTTTGTTTGTCCCAAGTTAGTCTTTGAGTCTGACGCCCTTGTTGTGTATCTCAACAAGGTGACAAGTATCACGATTTACTGGGGTCACATGCCTTCACAATGATGGCTTATCCACCTGCCATTCTGCATCTCTTTGAAAGTTCGCCATCGACGGCACCATTTAGAGTGGTGTAAGGAGAACAAAAGTTGGACATCTCATCGGTAGAGTCGTGTTTTCTTTATGGATGAGAATAGTTTCAGTGCCACAATGGATTTTCAGCCTCAGTTGATTTGGAGAGAGGTTGGAACACGATTTCATCCCAGTAACATTACAGAAAGAGACGGTAACGATGGTCCTATGGTTGTCGTCTGGGGGAGGCATCGTGTTAAAGGGATGGACTGAGCTCCCCGTTTTCAACAGAGGTACTGTAAACGGAGATCGCTATTGTGCTGAAGTGATACTTCCCGATGTACGTCTGTTCCAAGGTGGTATTGAACTAGACTTTGTTTTTATGGATGACAGCTGCACTTCCACACCGGACTGGTGACGTTCAACAACTGGAAAGTCGAGATATCCCTCGAATGGATTAGCCAGCGTTCTTCTCTGATTTAAATCCCTTAGAGCATGTGTGGGATGCTTTGGGGAGACGCCTTGAGGCACGATTACATCCTCAGAGGAACACTCAACAACTAAAATAGATACTGAGTGAGAAATGGGCACTCTTACATCATGAACTGTTGGACAATCTGGTGTTGAGTAAGGAGAAACGGTGTGAAGCAACCATTGTAGTAAGGGGTTCCTATCCCATACTACGGAACATCCACTTTGTTGTCCTTCCTTTTGGACAGTCAATCATGTGTAATGATAATATGAGTTCAATAAAGCCTTTTTATGTTTGATTCCATACTATATGGATTGTATTTATTTTTGTGCAACTATGCTTTCGCCATCATTTAAGTACAAAACGCAGTCATTCATTTCTGAATTTAATGCCTCTCAAATGATTCCTTGTGGGGTTATGAAAAGAAAGACCTGTTGCTAAAATTTTGCATGCTATTAAATGGTGCAGATTAAAACTGAGCACACATAAAAATGATTTTTTATGTTAGATGGTATGACAGGGTAATTAGCTTTTCCCGTAATTCCATATTTAAAAAAACTTTTAATATTAATGCTATTATAGCTAATATATGAGTTATAATTTTTAAATTTTTACCATTTGCTAGATATTCGAAGTCTCTGTTGTCTTCATACTTCAGGAAATAAGGAAACACTTCTTCGTAGCTCCACCCCGTTGCACCTTGCAGTGCCCAGGCATCGAAGTCTTTCCTGTTACCCCTGGAGTAGAAGGAAGATGATATGATACTGGAGCCTCCGAGGCCTTTGCCAGTAACTATTGCCACTTGCTGTAAACAATGAAAGCTGTGTTAAACTTTTTAAAAAGTTTTTAAAAATCCTACTTTGATAAAGAAAAATTAACACATGCTTTATACATAGCATTTTATTATGCTGTAAAGAAGTATCATACAATTTGCATGTTTGACAGTAAATTTAATTCATAGGAATTACTATCGTGCACATATTCAGCTCTTCAAATAATTCAAATTGAGTACAAAATTTTAATAGAATGAACAGAAGAGTTATAAAGAAGAAAACGAATTACTTAGTGAGGCAATCCACACATTGTAAAGTAAAAAAGTCTAAAAGGGAATTCAAATTGGGAGGGGGATTTTAATAAGACAAAAGTTGCGGCATCAGCTTTTTCTTTATTTTTTTCATTCTAAATAATATCACCCTATTTCGAATCATTACTTGAAATACAATTTAAGACAATAAGTTTATAATTGGATTAGAACAATTCTTAATTATTATTTTGGTTGTTGTTAATACGGAAAGAATTTTAACAGAAAATCTTCTTTATTATAGTAAATTTTTGAAAGCTGATTTCGTTATAGATACAGGAGGACATGAATGAGTACTTAATACGCACATCAAGTTTCCCCTTTGTATATTAGAAAAAAAAGAACATAAATTTAAAAATTTCCTACAGCATGTGCACCTCGAAAAAAATGATCAATCCATTTGGAGAATATTGCTATGCGGTTTGATCTACAGGTGGAAATCAAAATAATGGAAACACCATAGATTTATAAAAAAAAATCTTATTAGTATGGTGTACAGTGAATTTCACCTTGGTATCTATTCATATAAGTGGGAAGAGTGTTTAGAGGAATATTGTACCATTCTTCATTGATATATTGTGAATGTTCTGGAAAAGACGCCGGTGGAGGATATCGTACCGTATTGACACACTGAAATAAAACATTACGGTTCAATTATATTTATATCAGGTAACTGTGCGGTCGAAGGTAGATTTTTAACTTCATTCTCATCAAAACATGATTGGATGTCCCGCAGCATGGATAGGTGCATATCATCCTGGAAAATTCCACCTCCTGCAGAGAACTTTGTATCATACGATGGACCCAATAAGCTAAAATTTCTCTATACTTCTCTTCAGAGATCCTTCCTTTCAGGGTTATGATTGGTCTAGCAGAAAATGACGAAACGGCTGTCCATATCATGACAGATACACATTCATGCTCGACAGCTGGATGGAGACACTCATGATCATATGCTTATGCAGTTGTCCCCCAAACGTGCATTCGTCCTGTTGTAGGGAAAAGTGTGAAAGACGATTCGTCTGGCTATAAGTCTTTCTTCCTCTTTATCAATCGGCCAGGTTTTGTGAGTGGGACATCACTGTAGACGATGTTTGGCATTAACATCAGGGAGAAGTATGGAAATTTCTGCTCTACCGTAAATGTTCTGTTTATGAAGGTCCATTCTAACTGTAATAATTGACACTGGAGAATCTAGATGCCATTTGAGCTCTGCAGTCACTTTTGCTACAGTTGTTCGCTTTTTAGACATTACAGTCCGCTTCACTAGCTTTGGCCTCTTTTAATGGGCTTCTCTTTCCGTCTTGTTTTGAAAAACTTTTCTTGTCGCACTCTGTGTATGCTGTAATGATTTAAGACACCGAACCTCTAAAAATGCCTAAAAGCTGGGATGTTTCGGTCACACTTGCTTCAGGTATTTGGGCTGTTACAATTTGGCCTCTTTGAAAATCTGAGACATTCGACATTTTAAGCTTGTGAAAAACTCCAAGACTTACACAACTTCTACAAAGCTACCACATACTAACAGAATATATATATCTCTATTTATAAAAACTGATAACTATTACTGTATTTTAAGGCTTACGAAGCACATTCAAAAATGTCACTTTTATTCACAGGTACTTCCATTATTTTGATAACTACGTGTATTCATCTGTTTCTCTAAAACGACTGCATTTTATTCCACTTTTATTGTTTACGATATTACAAAGCCTGTACAAGGAATAGGACTGTTGTGCATATATTTTTGTAGTTTTAAGTTTGTGAATCTTTTATGCGAATTATAAATAAAGCAGATAATTAGAGTATTAAGGAAATGAAATCGAATTGCAACTTACCCCGTTTCGGAGAGCTTTACCAGTGTGCTTTTGGGGTGTCGACTTGAGAGTCCACGTCAAATCGGTAGGAGTTGCGTAAAAACTTCTGGCAATGCCTGGGATGTCAGTTAATATAGGAGGAGCCTTTCCAGCCTCCAACAGCAGGACGTTAACCCATGGATCTTCGGAGAGACGATTAGCTACTACTGATCCAGCAGTGCCTCCACCCACTTTAAAAGATCAATAAATAAAATTAAATTCGGCTCACAAGGGATTATTTATTAATTATTCTATTCGATATTTCTTGGTGAACTTTGGCGATAAAGAAGATTTCAACGCTGTGGTTTTTATAAAAAAACATACTATATATATATATATATATATATATATATATATATATATATATATATATATATATATATATATATATATATAGGTGTATGTATAAATGAAATCGCATCACTCCAACACTGCTCAACCCATCACTATGAAAATTGGCATGTATATGCATTTTTTTGGAGAAGGTTTTTGTGCATTCTCTTTGTAGCAACTTCCCACCAGGTGGCGCAACAACATATCAACTTCTGCTTCGTTCAATCAATCGCCAAATGGCCAACAGGGTAGCCAAAAAGGATGCCAAACTTGAATTTATCGCCAACATTTCGCTATGTTTCCATTGAGTCGTCATTATAATATAAGGAACTGCGTTGCTTGCGAAAATTACAATTTTAACATAAAATAGATACAACAGAAATTATTATTAACGTACAGTAGAATGTCGTTTATCCGAACGTTTATTATCCGGAGCGTCAAATATCCAGACAAGTTTTTTTGTCAACTACATGTGTTGTGTATGAATACGTTTCCCAACAGTGCAACGCTCAACAGTTGTTTCGCGTGAGCCCAAAAGTGACGGGAAAATTTAAGGTCAGGGATATTTTGGGAATTTCAAGTTTGTGATTTGGTAAACATCTGCGTGGAATATTAGGTCAAGTTGTTTCCAAGTGAAGGGGTGTATCACAAGAAGGAGATTACTGATTTTGTCCAATCAATCCCAGGATTTCAAGAATGCTATGAAGAAGATGTAGAAACCTGGAAGGCATACGATGCAGAAGACTGTGGATTTCAAATGCTAAATGATGACGAGATGGGGACTTCCATTCAAGTAGAATCCGATCCTGTCGACGATGAAACGGATGAAGACGAGGACAACAACAACAACGAAAGTAGAAATAGTCCATCAAATGCTGACGCATTTTCAGTTGTTTTTTTTTTTTTGAGACAGCTATAGAGTGGTACGAACAACAATCTAGAGTACTGTCCTACTCAACTACTGCTGCTCAAGAGAATCAGAGACCTTGCAGAAAAAAAACCGAAGGTGTGCAATGGTACAGCAAAAAATAAGTGATTATTTTCCACAATAAAGGTCAAATTGTGACATTTTGCACCTTTTTTTGCTTTCTCTTCAAGCACGTTTCCCACATGTGATGATTTTTAATATTCGTATAGTGTCTGGTTTCATATACTGCATGAATCATATTCGGTTTTCGGTTATCTGAACAATCACGTTTCCGAACGGCGTCCGGTCCCAATTGATTTAGCTCAATACCATCCGTTAACGACAAAAAACGAGTCCATATTAGAAAACTCCATGAACTAAGCTTATCGCTACACACAATAGCAACTCGCATTGAGCACAACCTATCATCTAACGTTGTGACACACACTATGGATTCATGAAGGTCTATGCGCAGGGTGAAGAGGAAATGGTGCTCATAGAACAGCGTATTCACCAGTTGACTTTTCGAAACACTTCCTATACGGTGCGTGACATCCGAAGCTGGTTGTCTTCAGGACCAGGTGAATGTTTGTTCATCGAAACCATTAGTAACAGATTACATGAAGTACAGCTACGTGCACGGGTACCAGCAGCAGGGGTACCGTTGACCGCTCAATATAGGGTCAGACGCCTGGCAAGGTGCCATCATCATCGCACCTGGAACATCGAATGGTATCAGGTATTGTTCATTGGTGAGTCTCGTTTTTGTCTTTGGAGATATGATGGCCGTCGACGGATATGGCGGCGACTTGGAGAACGTTACGAATGAACCCCTTTTTCCGAGAGTCAATTCGGTCCTACGCCGGGCATAAGTTTTCACAAGACATCTACGGTACACATTTATGGACGTTTGACAGTGGACCACCACTTTACACTAGATGTGGAACCTGTTGTTCTGTCCTTGTTGCAGAGTGCACTAAACACGGTATTCTTCTGGTAAGACAATGCCTAGCCGCATGACGCATGGCGGACTCTTAACAGCCTGATTGGATTTGAGATCCGTTTATGGCCAGTAAGTTCTCCAGATCTGAATCCCATAGAACACCTGTGGGATACCATTGTACGTTACATGAACCGAGGACCACTAGCGCAGACTGTGGATGATCTGCGCACTGCAGTGGATGTTTCTTAACAGCTTAGTGGATGCTTAGTGGATTTTGCCTCCGGAAACCATCAATGCACTATTTGATAGAATGACTTACAGAACTGAGGATTTTATAACTTCTTGAGGTGGGCACGTTACATACTGAACAAATTGGTTTATAATGTGATTTATTTGTTTTATCTATTTTTTAATCATTTACATATCCACCTCACCACCATCGTTCCTGAAATTCGCGTGACGCCACACGCATGATTTCTTAGTGCTGCAACTTCACTTTTGAGGAGTGTATATTTGTAGCCATTGAAGTAGAGAATCGAAATAGTTAAAACATTTATCATCCCTGAAAATTTCAAAATTTTTTTTTTATACGACTTTACATTCCTTTATTCAGTAAAAAATATTATTTGAATTGTAAGAATCTCTTTACGTCCAATAAGACATAGCCTCATTTCTAGAACCAAAAAAAGACGACGCAACCTAACACTTGAAAAAATTTCCTGCTATTTTCAACAGTGTTTTTTCTACCAAAAAAATTCCAAGTTCTTGAAAATCATTTTAAACTTATTTTTGAATGAATTCAGTAAAAGTAATACCAGTATTTTTCATGCGTTTTAATTGTCTAAAATGTCTACTGTAAATATAATACATAATTATGTATAGTTTATTCCAGCGTTTCTCAAACTGTGGGGCGCACTCCCCTAGGAGGGCCTTATAACCTTACAAGGGGGGCGCACTCCCTTAGGAGGGCGTTATAACCTTACAAGGGGGGAGCACTCCCTTAGGAGGGCGTTATAACCTTACAAGGGGTGCACTCCCTTAGGAGGGCGTTATAACCTTACAAGGGGGCGCACTCCCTTAGGAGGGCGTTATAACCTTACAAGGGGGAGCACTCCCTTAGGAGGGCGTTATAACCTTACAAGGGGGCGCACTCCCTTAGAGGGCGTTATAATCTTACAAGGGGGACCACTCCCTTAGGAGGGCGTTATAACCTTACAAGGGGGGGCGCACTCCCTTAGGAGGGCGTTATAACCTTACAAGGGGGACCACTCCCTTAGGAGGGCGTTATAACCTTACAAGGGGGCGCACTCCCTTAGGAGGGCGTTATAACCTTACAAGGGGGAGCACTCCCTTAGGAGGGCGTTATAACCTTACAAGGGGCGCACTCCCTTAGGAGGGCGTTATAACCTTACAAGGGGGAGCACTCCCTTAGGAGGGCGTTATAACCTTACAAGGGGGCGCACTCCCTTAGGAGGGCGTTATAATCTTACAAGGGGCGCACTCCCTTAGGAGGGCGTTATAACCTTACAAGGGGGCGCACTCCCTTAGGAGGGCGTTATAACCTTACAAGGGGGGCGCACTCCCTTAGGAGGGCGTTATAATCTTACAAGGGGGCGCACTCCCTTAGGAGGGCGTTATAACCTTACAAGGGGCGCACTCCCTTAGGAGGGCGTTATAACCTTACAAGGGGGCGCGAGCACATCGAAAAGTCGAGAATAAAAGATTTAAAAAATTACAAATTTACTGAAACAAAGCAAAACAAAATACATTCGGACGTAATAAAAGTAAAATGCAATTTATATACACTGATATAATGTACTTAAAAGTTCATCAGTACTGAACAATGCATTTAATAATTAATTTATCATTACTAAGCTAAGAACAAGATTAATAATTACTAGTGACTCCCATGGGCTTGTCATGTACAAAATTTACTACTTATCTTGATAGTTTGAGAGGTATATATAATTAAAATCGTATTGTATCTTTACGTGAAATATATTATTAAATTCAATTCATTGTTTTGTATGGAAGGGGGGAGGAGGGCTCGATGAAAATTATGATTGAAAATTGGGTCGCAAGTATGGAAAGTTTGAGAAGCACTGGTTTATTCGCTTGATAATACAGATAGCTTGATAATATAATTAACAGTTTTTGCATAATCAACAATTGTATAGAAATATTGATTCAATTTAACGCATAGTTATATTCTTTATAATTAAAAATAAATTAAAACAATTTTAACCAGTAAAAACTTATTCATTTACGTAATCAAGGTACAAGCAGTTATATAACTAACACATTCATTATTGATATTATTTGAATTTTGATTATTTTCGTAGTTGCTTGAAAACCCCTTTCAGTACTTTGTTTTGCATGTATAAAATTTTGAACATAGAACAATACAGTTACTATCGCTCAATTGATGTTGAAATAAACTTTTCTGAATAACTTTCTTGTTGTACTAGATTGGCGCACATGAAATATCTGATTTTCTTTACAAGTGAAAATTACATATCTCTGTTTTTGTTATGCTTTTATTTTTGGTATAACCTCATTTATATTATCGTATTAAATCATTGTCAGAGTCACATTTAAACGAGGATTTCCACAAAAGAGCTCCATTTTGTTATTTGTTTTGAATTTCGTAAGGATATGAATTTATATCCCGTATTTGTGTAATTTTTACATGAATATAAACTTGGTAATAATGTTGCAAAATCTGCACGTAATATAAACCAGTTATTTGGAGAAAATACATGTTAATGATTGAAAACTGCAGAGTTGGTTGAAAAATTTTCGGTCTGGTGATTTTTTCCTATAATGAAAGAAACAAATCATCTGTGAAAAATGATACTCTGAAAGCATTGGTAGAAACACATCCGACTCTATCTATTATACTGCTAGTATGATGAAATGCATGAAAAATTTAAAATTATACCTCCATCACTTTTCAATCGGCATAGCTGCTGTGTAGCATACGTCGTACAAAACAATTGCGAAATTAAAGGAATTAAAATGTGAAATTTTTCAGCATACAGTTGATTCACCGGATATTTCGCCAACCTTCTTTTTTTAAAAACTTTGAGAACAGTTTTTACGGGGTAAACAGTAGGAAAATTAAGATATCCAAATACGTTCAGAACCATGATTTTGAAAAAGAGTACAAACGAATGTTTTCTTTTATTTATTTAGTGCCACTTAGATCAGAATACACATTAAAAATGTTTTAACAATTTTAATTACGATAAAAAATTAATTAAACACAATATTTTGGCAAAAAATAAACATAGAATTACCTATTTTGGAAACATTCTCCTTTTATTTGAATAATGCTTCCATAATAATAATATTTTGCCTATATATAGCTAAGACTACTATACAGAGTCTGAACTAATATTTTAGAAATTCACATTATTTTTACAGTTACTACCAATCGGAATAATAATTAATACGTTAATATTACTTTGTGTTGTATTTATTTTATGTTAACATTGTAATATTCGCAAGCAACACCGTTCCTTACATTATAATTGCGATTCAATGGCATTATAATAGCGAAATGATGGCGATAGAGCCAAGTTGGCATAATTTTTCGAGATCATGTTGGCAAATTGGCGATCGGTTGAACGGTGTCGGAGCGAAGCAAGGTCACATATACAAACATCCATTTATATATAGAGAGAGATAACAGATTATACGTAAATAACATAGAAAAAACTTTGTAAGACAATATTTTAATTTTCTATCTACAATACATGAAAAATTAATTTTAAACTTCAACTTACCTATGATGTAATCATACTCTTTTTTGAAGGTGGTTGTAGTTTTCGGAGCCATGCGCTGATTCAATAGTGATAGTAGAAGCAGGGGCAAGTACGGAGCATTCGCATAGGGCGTAGGATACGCCCTCTCAGCAGCCAAATCCATAGTGCTTAAGCCGGAATTAATACTTCAGAAGCAGATTTATTAGAATTTTATGATAGGCTTGCTAGTGGATGTAAATAAATAAATATGATTATTGAATTTACTAGTTATTTTTAGGTATATTAAGAGGACTTGGTACCCCTTTGAGCTACTTTCTTTCTTTATGTATTTAAAAATTATTTTTTAGCATTTTATATAATGTTTCCATTCAAGAAAATGATACGAGAGGAAATTTTTCACCTACTTTTCACACAATTTTAAAAATTTAAATTTTTTTGAAGAAAATTTGGAAAATTTTAAAACCGTACTCCTTCTGTAATTATTAATTTTTTTATCTCAAATTTTTTGTAATATACTTATGGATGTTATAAACAAATTTAGGGATTGATTTTACAATAACTTAATTTGTTTTTGAGAAAAAAAATAAAATGTTGATATGCATGCTAAAAATCAACGAAGAAGCCAATATCTTACATTTTAATTTTTTTAAAAAAAGTATTCAGTTTACAGCAAAATGAATCCCTAATTTTATTACATGCGTTATATGCAACCCACAGGAAAAAAATCGAAGTAATGGGTAAACAGTTGTGGAAGGAGTAGCATTTTGAATGCACTAATGTTTCGAAAAACTCAAACTGAGAAAAACCACTTTAAAGTTTATAATTCTGAAAAGTAATTATAATAAGCTTAAATAAACTTAAAATATCACTTTAAGATATTAGTTATACTTTTTTCATTAAAATATTTGCCTTTTCATATTTTTTCAACTGATATATTTTCATAAATCATCAATTTTTAGAGAGTATTAATTGCACAAGAAAATTCAAGAAAAATGTTTAAAAATTTTTTCTCTCACGACAGAAAGTTTAGTTTTTTTCTTCACATAATATTGAAGTATTACATTTGTATGAAAAACATATCAGGAATAAGAACTGAAATTATATGAAATTATTAATATAAAATGCCTTAATTCAAAAATTTTACATGCACACATTTCACAAAGAAGAAAAATTACATTATTGTATTGCCTCTGAATTATTCTGCTTTATATATTACACATTCTTTTTTTTTGCAGTTATTATTTCTCTTTATAAAATAGATTTTTTTATCATAACGCTTTTTTTTTTTTTTTCTAAAAAGGGTGTGTGGCCGAATTGCCTAGTTTGTTTTCAAATGAAGTTTTATTCAATTTCTAACTTTCCGATTCACACAAGTGATATATCAATCGAAAGATAATAATGCAAAGAATAAGATTAAATAAAAATAAAAAAACGATAGGTTTGTCATTTTGAGGATTTAATAAGTAAAATTCTAAACAGTGTTACGTCATGCATAGATATCGGGACATTTTTAATGCTACAATATTGCTTCAGGATTACTTTATGGTATTTAACCCCTTGAGTACCATGTAACCACTAATGGTTATATTCTACGTTTAGGGCAAAATCTTATTATAACCTCATGAGGATACATGGCTTGTTTAGGTGTACAACCAATGTAACGAGCACAGGAAAACTTTATATGGTGGATTTTTTAATTTCCTACTATTATATAGCTCCCACTCTCCATATATTTATTCATTTGTTCAATTCCTACTATTAACTCACACTCTTTATATATTTATTTATTTATCTTGGTGGAATTTTCAATCGTTAATAAAATGCATTTTAAGGTATCCGAACACGTTCGGAGCACTTTTTAACAAAATAACATATTTAAACATTATAAAGGCTTTTAGGACTCAATACTAATAAATACTAATATTTAACTAACAATATTTAAAATAAATTGCCTAAATTTCACAGAAATCACAATTATAAGTGAAATTTTAGCAACATTTTTGTAAAACTTCAAAGCATTTAAAGAAAAAAGTAATAAACTTATATTAGTAAAAGTATTACCAAAACAATCTAGATTCATTTATCTAGAGAATGTACTTAAATTTTAATGTTTTATTAAAATTTGAAAATTTTAGAAATCAATGTTCAAATTCCATATTTGTTCATACTCGTATTATTTAAGAGAAAATTAATATGACTATTATATATTTAATTCACGTACAACTCTATATTTAACCAAACCATGCGTATTTTTAGGGTTTTAGTAATTTTTAGAGAATTTTATCAGTTATTAAATCAAAAAAGGTAGGCCTCAGGTTGAATAAATATCTAAAACATTATCTTTCGAATATTGGGTGAGTTCAAAAACTAAAGTTACTAAAACAACAAACAAAAACTAGTTGTTGTTTGTTGTTGGCGTGTCCATGATGTGCAGATTGATAAATAAATAAATAATAAGTAAATAATAAATAAAAATTTTTAGATCTAAATTAATTCTGTATAAAACATTGTTCAACACTATATTAAATAAGTTTAAAATAAAAATAAACACCTTTTGTATTAATGTATCCGACTTCTTGCGACAACTTTTTTTTACAAAAAATGGAGATATGAGGATTTTTTTGTGGTTTTTAGATTTGTTTAGCATATTTTTTTAAGAAAATATGCTAAAATTAAGAAGAGAAAAAGAAATTATTATTAGAAAGGGAAAAATCGGTAAAAACTTATATAAACGGGGCTTACTCTGAACAAAAAGTATATGAACAAATTCTCAAATTTGATAAATTACTTTGCCATTCCTTTTTGAAATCACCTTCAGGTAATGAGATACTTTAATTTTTACAAAAACTAGCGCACTTTATCTTAGTTATTATATGAAATTGCTTAAAAAAACAGTGATTGTTTTCACATAAGGGACTTTTTAAGTTTATAATAAAACAGTCATTGAAGGTTAAAACACTACTACTATTATACAGAAGAACATACACACAAAATTTCAGTTGATTATTTTCAAAACTTTTTGAACAATCGCCATCTCCGTTTGAGCACTTTCAAAAAAACACATTTCGAGTAAAGCGCATTTTAAAAGTATGGCATCTTGATTAAAGTAATGGCATCTGCATTTACCAAAACACTTGTAGTTTTTGTTCTAGAAAACGGAACATAATAAACTTGGTATTTTTACAAAGCTAATAAGATGGCCTATAAAATAAAATCATAAAAAATTATCAGGGTTTTTTTGTAAAATTCATAAATTTAGGATAGTCGGATACCTTAATAAACTAACATGATATACAAGATAATATACCTGAAGTACTTATAAAGTATCTTAAAGTCGTATTTCCTATAGGACCAAACTAAGAGAAGACCTGAAGGGGCAAGAGCCAAGAGGAAAGAATCAGCTTGTATTGTATTATTTTTCAAATAAAAAAGTTTATGTAATCAATATTTAATTTAACTTTATAACAACTTTTTAGGGTGTGTGTGAGAGAGAGTAGCAGAGGCATTAAATTATTTTTTTTTTCTTAGGATGCACAAACGCATAAATACGCTCCTGACAACATCCTAATCCACTCCCCTAATCCTCTATATACCAAATATAACGGGAAATATAAAACGGAGCTTACCCCAATATTGTAGTAGAGTCTGTTCTATTATGCGTACCTTGCTTTGCACCTTTTAAAGGTTTATCTCCCAAAAAATGTCCTTGTGTAATAAATAAAACAGCACTGTTATTTTGAAATACACCACTCTATAAAAATTCACTTTTTCTATTTATTCTAGGAAAGTATCTAATAACATTTATATCAGTTTCGAACAAGGTCAATTCAAGTGAAAGTGTTCCCATACTTTTTTTCAGACACCCTATGAAATGAGTGGAATTACTGAGATGAGCAAATCTCGATTCAGCAACACGACACAATAGAGGAGAAAACAAAACCATTATTGTCATAGTTCAAGTGAAATTTCGCAATGAAGTAAAATATTTGTAACATTGTTAGAAAAAATGTTGAGCACTGAAATAACTGTAATATTCATAAAATTTCACGCAAATTATCAAAAACAAATACTTAAGTTTTCAGATAGTAACGTTTTGAACTTAAAAATAAAGCTACAATTTTCAGAGACAAGTTATATATATATATATATATATAAATTATTAAAAAAATTATAAAAAATATATTAAAAAAGTTTTATTATTCCTCTCCTTGATAGATTCATTACTGTTCTCATTTCTCAATTTCTTTTTACGATTTTGTTAGGTTCTACAACCACGTGCTTTTCAACTTCTGTTTTTTTTTTCCTATCATGTCGAAAATTTCTGCTTTACGGGGAAGGTGGATTCATAAATCATTGCTAACCCTAATTCGCTGGCCTAATTCAGCGACAGCTTTAGAAATCATAATAGGTTTCCAGTTTAGTCCTATGACTTTTTGTATCTACTTTTGTTGTGTTTGCTGAATTCCAATTTCTTACTTCTTTAGTACTGTGGGTTCTAGTTACTCTTCACTTTTATTTTATTATACTATATATATATATATATATATATATATATATATTAATATATATACATATTTTAATATATATATATATATTAATTAATATTAATAAAATATTCGGACATATTATCGTATATATATATACTCGATAATATGTCCGAATATTTTATAAGGTAATCAGACAACATAGGCCACGCATATTTTTAGTGTACATTTCACTTCATAATTCCTAATGAAATAAAGGGTGTTTTTTTAGAGGTATAGAACTTTAAATTGCAATAAAACAACGATGTATTATTCGATTGACATGAATTTTTTTTATTCGAAAGATAATCTTGTGGCATTACATTTTAAATATGATTTCTGGCATAGGACTACCACGGCTGGCTCGGATGTAGTCCAATCTGGACGTCCAATTTTCGATGACTTTTTCCAACATTTTTGGCCGTATATCGGCAATAACACGGCGAATGTTGTCTTCCAAATGGTCAAGCGTTTGTGGCTTATCCGCATAGACCAATGACTTTACATAGCCCCACAGAAAATAGTCTAGCGGTGTTAAATCACAAGATCTTGGAGGCCAATTCACAGGTCCAAAACGTGAAATTAGGTGGTCACCAAACGTGTCTTTCAATATCGATTGTGGCACGAGCAGTGTGACATGTTGCGCCGTCTTGTTGGAACCACAGCTCTTCGACATCGTGATTGTTCAATTCAGGAATGAAAAAGTTAGTAATCATGGCTCTATACCGATCACCATTGACTGTAACGTTGTGGCCTTCATCGTTTTTGAAGAAGGATTCCACTAGCCCATAAAGCGCACCAAACAGTCAGTTTTTCTGGATGTAACGGTGTTTCGACATACACTTATGGATTAGCTTCACTCCAAATGCGGCAGTTTTGTTTGTTGACGTAGCCATTCAACCAGCTAAACAAAATTCGCTTATGAAAATCGGGAACAACGGCAATCTCGTTTTGGGCCCATTCGACGAATGTACGCCTTGCTTGATGATCGTTTGATGAATTGCCAAACAAAACTGAGAATAAATCACTTTACAGCTGTTAAATCGGTCGCCATCTTGGAAAGTAATGCCAACTTAAACTTCTATACCTGAAAAAAACACTCTTTACTTCAATTTTCTTCGGAATAATTTGCCAGAGCTGCTGGAAGATGCGCCACTCAACATTTACACAGGGTCATATGGTTCCAACAAGAAGAATGGCCAGCGCATTATGCGTGAAGTGGCGCATACCTGGAGGACAGAACCCGTGAACTATGGATCCGTTGCTAAGTGACATGACCACTAGACAAAATTGATCTTCACTGTCCTGAGATTGCTACTGGCTTATGTAGATACCACTGAAGTGCGTCCCGTAGGGAAGCATTTGGACATGGAGTATGCCGAAAGTTAGTTTGGAAGTCATGGTTCAATTTCATGTGATCAGCTCGTTCACCATATTTAAACACCGTTGATTTCTTTTACTGGGGGGGGGCTGCATATAAAAAAATTATTTTAAACCAATCAAAAATAGGACCGAACTGTGGCAAAGGATTGTTTGAGCACAGGAGGAAATATACTTAGATAATTACTTCCGACCCTTCAAACATATAGAGCTGGCATTCGAGTAAAAGATAAACACTTTAACATTTATTTCATTAAAGTGTTACAATTTTTTACGTTTTATTTTTAAATTTATTGCTTGATAGGAGTTACATACTTAAGATCCAGTTTTCTTACAAAAATGATGTCATTTTGTAAAAGAAAGCGAAAGAGAAACGATTCTTATGAATAGAAATGTAACAAATGTTGTACCATTTTGGAATTGTCCCTAAGGGGATCCTCTTTTGAAATAACTTGCTTAGAGTAGTAGTATTTCTCTTTTTATGAAGCGTCAAATTTAGATAACATCATTTTCTCAAAACAGCTAAAACTACGCTGTTGATTTTAACTAAACCAGCAATGATTTGGGCTCCATTTGTGACTGAGGTTAATAGTACGGCCCTAAAAGCTTACGTTAGTGAAAAATTCACTGCGAAATTGGAGGATTTGTTGTTCCAGTTCCTAATGATGAGATGGAAGGTATCAACAGAGGTGTTTTTAAAACGAAGATGCTCTTCAAATAAAAAAATACTGTACGATTCTTATGCGTAGAAAGGAAGAAGTGTTGTACCATTTTAGAATCTTAACTAAATGGGCCAACTTTTGAGGAACTTGCATGGAGTAGTGTGTAATAATTTTCTTTTTATGAACAATCAAAGTTAGGTGACATCTTTTTGTCAAACCTGAACTCACACCAATTACATTAAATTTAAGAGGACTTGGTACCCTTTGAACAACTCTCTTTATTTATGTATTTAAAAATTATATTTTAGTATTTTATATAATTTTTCCATTCAAGAAAATGATACGACATGAAATTTTTCACATATTATTCACACAATTTTAAAAATTAAAGTTTTTTTGAAGAAAATTTGGAAAATTTTAAAATCCTACTCCTTCTGTAAATATTCTTTTTTTTACCTGAAATTTTTTTGTAATATTCTTATGGATGTTATAAGCAACTTTAGGGATCGATTTAACATAATAATTCATTTTTGAGAAAAAAAAATAAAATGTTGATATGCATGCTAAAAAATCGACGAAAAAGCCAATATCTCTGACATTTTAATTTTTTTTTACAAAAAGTGTTCAGTTTACAGCAAAACGGATCCCTAATTTTATTACATGCTTTATATATAGCACGTAGGAAAAAAATGGAAGCGATTGGTAAATAATTGTGGAAGGAGTAGCATTTTGAATGCACTAATGTTTCGAAAAACACAAACTGAGAAAAACCACTTTAAAGTTTATAATTCTAAAAAAATAATTATAATAAGCTTAAATAAATTTAAAATGCCTCTTTAAGATATTAGTTATACATTTCCTTGAAAATAATTGCATTTTCATATTGTTTTAACCCATACATTTTTATAAAGGATCCCTTTTTAGAGAGTATTAATTGCACAAGAAAATTCAAGAAAAATGTTAAAAAAAATTTTTTTTCTGACACGGCAGAAATTTTAATTATTTTTCTTCTTATAATATTGAAGTATAATATTTGAATGAAAAACATATCAGGAATAAGAGCTGAAATTATAAAATTACTAATATAAAATCCCTTAGTTCAAAAATTTTACATGCACACATTTCACAAAGAAAAAAAATTATTGTATTGCATTTCCTCGGTAATATTCATCTTTATATACTACACATTCTTTTTTTAATGTTATCATTCATCTTTATAAAATAGATTTTTTTTTATCAAAACACTTTTTTTAGCTTTTTTTTTCTAAAAAGGGGTGTGTGGCTGAATTACCTAATTTGTTATCAAATAAAGTTTTGTTCAACTTCTAACTTTCCGACATGCACAAGTGATATATCAATCCAAAGATAATAATGCAAAGAATAAGACTGAATGAAAATTTTAAAAAAAACGATAGGTCTGTCATTTTTGGAGTACCAACTCCCTTTAAATAAACAAGCAAATATTTTTGTCCAACTTGTGACTGCGATTAATAGAAAGGTTATGTAAGATGACGTTAGTGAAACAAACATTGTAAAATTGTGAAATTTGTGTACAAAGTAGCTAATGACATGATGAAGGGTGTCAATTTTCTACATTTTCAAAAATGTGCTCGTCCTCACTTAACCAAGTTCTAGAGAAATTTTTTTAATTTTTCCAGAACAAATATGACCTCAACTTTTGCCTCGTGTCCTCTTATCGTTAAGCTCTGGAACACCCTGCATACCGTGAGGTTGTATGTATTCTCCCTTGCTATCTTTGATCCCTTGTTATCCTTCTTGAACGATATTATCCACATTTAGTCTTTTTGCGATAAACGCCTGCATTCATTCACTCAACGCAGAAAAAGACAAGTCCCACGTCTACCCCGAGATCTGGATTGAAATATTTTGGATGGCAGTTTGTGACGGACTCGCGCGTCTTTTCTTTAACATGTCCTTTGAGTTCTTTGGGGCCTGAATTAATAGCAACTCTTTTCCAACCAAATCCAAGAAGTGAAGTGTGAAAGAAAGAGGCAAATTAATAACCTTTCAAATATCAGAAGTTAGAGTAAGCGTGATGGCAATTAGAGGAATGTAAACAGTCTTTCGTTCTAGATTGAAGAAGTTTTAGATAACGTTACGTGGCGAAGAATAGTAATTATACGTGTTAGAGATCCATTAATCAAGGTGCATACCATTGAACACGAGTTATCGCAAGACCTCATCTAAAACTAGTGTGATCGTTTACTACAACAAGGTAGGATTGATTATTTAATATTAGGATCAGTGATTGTATTAGAATTGAATGTAAGCGATTCAATTATTGATAGTGGTCCGAGTTAGGTTAAGTCGTTATTATAAATATATTGCGTGTGGTGTGTTTTACCATCGTAGATTCTCTCACATAAATTATTGTAATCTAATTTGTTAAAGGTTTAAGTTGAATATCTTAATAAAGTCATATTAAGATAATATTTCCTTCTAGTTCTTTCGTTAATCCTACGCCTCTAGCTCACGCTGATACTCAAAGAGATAATCCCCCTACAAGTTTTTATATTATCAAGATAATGAAAGATTTGTTTGGTAAAAAAGTTAATAGATGGACAAAACAGGTAACAATTAATTAATATGCACCCAGTCAGGTGAATGGAAAGGGTAAGTTAAAATCTCTCAAGAAAACCTCGTTATTTTTTATGTGTTGATAGCAGCATTGGGATTTGTAATCGTGATAAAGGATGACATTGTTCCTCTTTGCAACCAATGTAGACCACATTCTGTGTAACTAAAATTGTACAAAATAGCATTAAGGCTTTCATGGAGGACATTCAAGAAAAATGGTCCCTTTGCATCCCGCTACATACTCAATAAAACTTATTTATATTTGTTTGAAATGCTTTTCGAAGATACATAACCCTCTTCCCATCTCCTTTAGCAATTCTATTCAAGAATGTTTCCTTTTTGTACCAGAAAGATAAAGGTAGAAGGATAATGATTCACCAGTCTAAATGATGTACAGTAATCTGATGTGGAGCTCAGTAGTCCATCTTTCTGCTAAAACCCAATTCTTTCAGACTTCGTCTCTTGTCCAGTGAATGTTAAAGGATTCGGCTAATTCTGACAAGATTGAACTCGAACTGCATTTCATGGCTTGATTAAGTATCTTTTCAACAAGTGAAAAGCATTCATACCTTGTTTGATTTTGACATCTTCTGTCTCCTCTAAATTTTCTCACCATCTGCGACGTGTGTTGTTGGTAATTGCATCATCTCCATAAACTTGATGATTACTAAATATTTCTATGGCCTTTGTCGGAATTCATATAACAATGTCTTTCATGAGACTATCCCTTGTGTTCTCCGACTACAAATTTTTTAACAAATACTGTGCCATGAAAAATCCCACATTCACTTAATGTTTACCACATATAGATACAACGTGTGTTGCTTTTCCGGTAGCATTACTCACCTTGTGGAAAATTGAGGTATACAGGAAAAAAGTTCATTTCTCCGCAAGAACTAGAATAAGATTATGGTAACTCAAGAAGATGTAAGCAAGTTTACCAGATTGGCAACTTCGCCGAAGAGTATATCGCCAAGGAACCAGGGAGAAGTCTGCGGAGTGAGAGTCATATTAACGTCGCACTTTTAAGCTTCATGAGGACTATTAGCGACGGACCTCGAAATTTTGAACCTTAGGTAAGTGATGTGGATGGCACCTGATCTGGCACCCCTCTTATAACTTCCACACCACACAAACGAGAGGAAGTTTGACTCTCGACTGATTTAATGTGCAGCAACAGGTCTTCAGCGGCTCTAGGCATGGACTCATGACATGACAGACTCCAATGCGTAACCTTGACCTCTAGACTACCGCATCCATCAAGAATGTGGAATCCTCCTTTCTTAAAATTTTCATGAGGTAATATAGCGATAAGCTTGGAAACTGTCGAATCAGTCGAGAACAGAATGAGCTCGTGTGTTGTCTGTGATAAAACCGTAAGAATGTGTCTGAGTTCCTGCTGGTAGAACTGTTCTAGAATGGCATTTCTGAAACGCTGCAAAGCTTGTTTTCAATTAGAGTATTTTCCATTAGTGTTATATTTCTGTGAGTATATAAATCAATAAGTCCTCTTGTAGTCATTTGTTCTTCCTTGTCTTGTTCTTCAATTTACAATACTTTGTAGAACAATAATACTGATCATCACAAGGGGGGTTTTGTTGTTGTTTTTTTAAAAAAAAAACAATTATAAAATCCCAGTGCACCACAAAGTGTCACTCGGGACTCATAGAAATTAGTATTAATCACACATTATAAAGGGAAAAAGGGGGGGGGGGAAATTGAGGTTATGAAAGATTACAAATATTTGCAACAAATTCACAAAACTTTTTAGAGGCCTTCTGGTGGAAAGAAGTTGGAGAAAATTCGGAGACCAATTTTTTATATTAAGTCCCTTGAAAGTCAGCCTTATGATCTTTCTTTCCCTGACATACTTGGAACTCAGAAGGAGCACATGTTCTATATATACATTTTCCATGCCACCAATTTTACAATTACACGAAGATGACAGAACTAAATTAAATTTGATGAAGTCGCTTTTAAAGTTCATGTTTGACTACAGAATTCACAAATGGAAGTCTACATCTCCAAAACGGGTAGAATTTTTGCATATACCTAATAAAATACATGCTTTATGAATTATTTCTTAAAGTTTTAAACTTACTGTGCGAACGCATTTATTACAGTCCAGTCTTAATTTGATTAGTTTATATAATCCTAAGTTTATTAAGCCATGTACTCCCAAAATATGGACAAAGAACTCTCGAGTCATTTTTATTCGTCTAATTACTTAAAACGCTCTCATTTCTGAAGTATAACACATGTAAGCTTTATTTGAGATTAACAGAATAATGAATAATAATATATTGCATTTGCCTTCCCTTAACAAGTGTTAGAAGCAAATGCAAGTTTAAACTAAATTTATTTATGAAATTAACTTGTCCGCATTCGATGTATTCCGAGTTAAATCCACGTCACTTACAAAGATAATTGGAATAATATTTCTTATACACAGAAATAAGTCTCTTTCTCTCTCTCTCTCTCTCTCTCTCTCTCTCTCTCTCTATATATATATATATATATATATATATATATATATATAATTCATCTCTCCTGGTTCTCAGTATTAATCTTTCTTGTCGGACGCATATAAGGGGGGGGGGCATTGTTTTGGCCCGAGGTACACATTGTGAAAGCTGAGAATACTGGAAACGTCACACCTTTTCAAAATGATGGCATTCATTAGTTAACTTCACATATTTCAGAAAAGGTATAATTTGTACCATGTAAAAATTAGTATATATAAGTTAAGTAAAATAATGGCAGTTTCATTCAATTTATTTGTTGAGCTAATAAGCTAACTGTAAATAATCTAAGCTAATAAGCTAACTGTAAATAATCTAAGCTGTAATTAGCTACAATACGGCTATAATCTAAGATGTAAATTAAGAGCTAGTTAAGCTAGGTATTTAATTTTAGAATCAGTTTAAAGAGACAAATGTATGCTACTGCACTTTTCTCAGGGCCACTTTTCCGCTTAAGCCAGCGTTTCTCAAACTGTGGGGTGCGCCCTCTTGGAGGGCGTGATAATCCAACGAAGGGGCCGTGAGCATATCGAAAATAAAACATTATTTAAAAATATTATTAATTTACTGAGAAGAATCGAAACAAAATACATTCTGACATAATAAAAAAATAAAATGTACATTTACACTGATATAATATATAGTGGCGTAGCCAGTCCTGGATGGGCCCTGTATCAAAATTCCTGGGGGAGGGGCTTTTTTGGAGAAGAAATAAAAGGCACTTATTTTAAAGTGTCAGAATATTGCACATGATGGGGCCCTTGAAGCTTGGGGGTCACGTATTATTGATACGGCTGATACGGTGGTAGCTATGCCCCTTATAATATATCAATAAATGTATCAGTACTGCACACTGTATTTGATAATTAGTTTAAGAATCACCAGTGACCCCCATAGGCTTGCCATATATAAAATTATATGCAAAATTCCATACTTATGTTGATAAGTTGTAGGGTTTGTGATTAAATCATATTGTAGATTTACGTCAAAATACATTATTATTGAATTCAATACATAGTTAATGTTTGGATGGGGGAGGGGGCGCGAAGAAAATTATGACTGAAAAAGTTGGGTCACAAGTATTGATAGTTTGAAAAGCACTGGCTTAAGCACTTGCCTAGGGCCCAAAAAATTAGAGGGCGAAAAAGGGGAAAAATTAAAATTATAGCGAACGAATCACTGCCTAGCGAATCGTGAGAGAAACATTTTTACCTTTTAGAGAGTTAAGACTTAAATGAGATCCACTATGGAAAATGAAAAGCTTAACAGTTTGAAGTTGCTGTGCTCTCAAAATGATATTGCACTGATGTTATTAATGATTTTCTCAAAAAAAAAATAGTTTGTTCTCCGAAGCAATCTTCGTTGTACAATTACAATGACAGTGACTCAACAAAGAATAAGGATGTCGAAAAGTAAAAGACAGTAAGTTGATAAGCGATGAAAAAGATGATAATTGAAAACAGTTTATACAATAATGTGTACTCTATACTGTAATTGAAAACGGTTTCATTAATTTATTGTACTAATTTACAAAAGAGTGGGTGGTCGGTTATGTCGTAAAGTAAGAAATAAACAAGAGTGGCCAAACCATACCATTATTCTTTCCTCACGACTCTCCGTCCATAACACGGGGATCCATAGGTGGTGTATAAAACAAAGGGAAAGGGAAAAGAGTAAGAAAGTTAAAGGAAAATTCTCTCGAAACAAAACAGGAAAAGTGAGAACTGAAGGAGGAAGGGGTGCTCTGGAAATAGGGGAAGGGCGTAACTATTGAAGTGCCAAGGGAACTGGGGAGGCTAAAACCAGCCGTGGCTTTTCTACATTTTTTAATCGGGAGTGAGATTGCTTGTTGAAATTTTCATCACAGCTTACTTGTGGTGGTGGTGGTGGGACTAATCCCCATCTGGTCTAGTGAAACTAGACCAGATCCATGAGTCCATAAATCTGTACAAAGTCTAAGAACAGCAGAGGGGATGCAACAGCCTCCTTACAGGAAAACCCCAGACATTGCAAAATGTGCTGAGGAGAAAAAGGACTGATGTTAAATTTGGGGCAAATTGGGAAGCTTCTTTTGCCACTCTCAAAATTTATGCACCTCAGGTGACCAGTTAAAAATCGTGAGAAAGCCGTTTGATATGATCTGGAACCCTTGAATGATATGGTGGATCCAGGTGTGTTTGAAAGTACCATGGGTGTACAGGAGGGACTACTCAGGTTCTACATATTAATTCTTTACCCCTGGAGTAGATCTCAGTCGATGTAAGGACCATGTGGTCTTCCGGATCCACATGTGATTGCTGGTAGCCGCCTTCACAAGGTCGTCCGCAACTTCGTTTCTGAGAAGGCCTACATGAGAAGGGACCCACTGTAGATGAATAGGGTGCCGATCCGAAAGCTGTTGAAAAAGGTGAAGAATACTCCTGCTGGTGCTGTCACCGATAAATGGTTAATTCGATAAATGTTGGATGGATGATTGGCTGTCTGTCAGTATCCAAATTTCAGAAAAAGCTAGATCTCTTATGTTGTTAATAAATGAATACACATGATAGCTATTATCTCCGTTCTAAAGACAGAAGCATGGTCAGCATTTCTTCTCTGAAACTTGATGACGCGGCCAGGTAGTTCAATTAAGATTCCACTGCCAGTAGTATTTGTCTCTCCCTTGCTGCCATCAGTATAGATCTTGGCTGCATCCAGTGGAATTCCATCAATCACCTCCAGAGCCAATTGCTTAAGAAGTTCGGGGTGGTCAGACATTTTATTCACTATGGGCATTAAATTATAATGGAACGTGACCCGCTGGTGTCCAAGGACAAGGTTGACGAATGAAGTCAGGTAATGGTGTTCCACATTAAAACTCAGATTTTGTTCAAGTGCCTGGGAGAAGGAACTATTTCGTTTCAACCTTTGATTATTTTTCCAATGCTTTTAAGTATTGAGAGGTTTTATGTTGATCACCATAACTGAGCACTTTGTTGAAGTACTTGGTCAAACAATAGTTTCTTCTCATATTTAAAGGTTGCTTACTTGTCTTATATTTACTTGTTTCATATCCCATTTACATCCGGATTCATTTCCAAAAAAAAAAAAAAACTTGGCTCACAAATACATGTTGAACAAAATATAGAGAACATTTTCTATCTATTTGATTTTCTGGTTGTTTTGGCGGGCCGCTATTTGCTAACACTTAGTGTATAATGCTTTCATTATATAAACTCATTTTATATAATGCTTTCATTATATAAACTCATTTTATATAATGCTTTCATTATATAAACTCATTTTATATCATGCTTTCATTATATAAACTCATTTTATATAATGCTTTCATTATATAAAACTAGAAATGTAATTTATTTTAGTTCTCAGCATATATTTAAGTAAACGACATCGGGGATGAATGCGGTGTTGCCGTAGAAAGCTTGATATATAGAACGAAATAAAAACAATTATGCACATAATTTTTGCACAAAAAATAATACAAAAATTATTTATGAACCAAAAGAAATAAAGACATGCTCCCATATTTAAAAAAGTATTAATTCTAGAAAATTTTGATATCCCTGTAATATTATCCATTATACTGTTATTCAAATGTTTTTGATAGAATTCAGATTTGTAGATTTCTTCCCTGTTGATTGGGATATTCTCTTTGTTCAGAAAATATTTAGCTTAACTACACTAACCTTACTAATATATGAGATTGTGTTGCCATTTTAGTATGTTTATTAGTTCTGAAATGTGAGGAGAAAAGCTCATTTTCAAAAAATCCTTTTCTTATATCTTTTTTACGAACGTTAAAGCAGGGAAAACTTTAAAAATTAATCCAGGTTTCATTATTAGTTTCGAACAACTCAAATCTAGAAACTTTGTAAACCGAGCAGTTGTAAGCTATTTCGATGAAAATGATTACAATTTGCTATAAATTTCGTTGTAGCATTCCCAGCTCAAGGACAAATAAAAAGAAAAATTGCAAATTCATCTTTCTCCATTTCAGCAACGAAAAAAAGGATTAAATGTTGAATAACAATAGCTTAATACAAAACTCAAAACACGCGACAGAGGGCATTGTTGTATGCACCATTTTGCGTTAAAAAATAGCACTGACTCTTATTACGGAACATTTCTCATGGATTAAATAAGCCTCATTCACTATTTTCATATGCTGTTCCCAGAAGAAATGCAGTAGATTCGAGACCGAATTTGTAGTCTAAGTCATAGGTAAAACATCTAAG
>BMAU01001586.1:0-11689 GCA_019973935.1 Trichonephila clavipes
AGATGGCGCTACAGTGCGCTGATGACGTAACAGAGTGTAAAAAATATACAACAAATTTAAAGAAAAATCCTGCAAAACACATCTGTAAAGATTGCGAGAGAAGAAGATTCGCTCTATGAATCAACTCCCGTCCCTAAAAGATCTCGAGACGGAAAACTTCGGATGCCATGGACACAGACGCTGATTCTTCTGACACAGACACGCTCACAGGTCTGGCATCCGAAGAAGATGAGAGCCTTTTTTGGCTGATTTTTAAACAAGTGGCAAATAATCCCTTGAAAGGGCCCCTTCGCCAAGTTCGCCCAAAAATAACTTCCCTGACTTCTTGAACTGACGTATAGATCGCATACAGAGATGACGTAAAAGACATCATACGTCAGTATATCCAGTATGCGTAGCACTTCCAGAGACTTCTCTGAAGTCTTGTCACACAACAAAGCTGTATGTCGGTATGGTTGTGTGCGGAAAAAGACACGGAGGAATCATCTGTATCTGGAGGCGTATGTATTTCTACATCCCTCGATGTTCCTTCTAGTACTCTCCCACTCCGTACCTCGTTGCAAGCTGTAGCCGTGAGAATTCACTCCACGAGCCTTATTACAATCTGCTGTCTTTACTTACCACCAAATGCTGTTATCCACCAAGACTTAAACAACCTGGTTGATCAGTTGCCAGCACTCTTTGTCATACTTGGTGACATCAATGAACATAGCACTCTGTGGGGTAGTGCAAAGACGAACCCTCGTGGCAGACAGATTGAACAGGTACTTTCTGATCACTGTTTCTGCCTGCTTAATCACGAGGAACCAACGTACTTTCACGAACCCACACGATCCTTTCACACATTAGATATTTTGGCCATCTGCTCACCGTCACTCTTCCATAATTTAAATTTGTCTATTGAGAAGAACCTACATAATAGTGACTACTTCCTTGTTATCCTTTCTCACGTATCTGATACGGGTGGGAAAACCTTCCCACCTACATATTCTTATAGTCGTGCAGACTGGGCCCTTTTCACACAGTTGGCTGTCATACTTGATGCAGTGGTCAAGACAGAAAGTGTTGATACTGTTGTACAAGTAGTCACCAATGTTTTGATTGCTGCTGCTGATTTATCCATACCAAAAATTTCAAGTCATTCATTCCAAAGTTACAAACCTTGGTGCAATACTGATTGTCAGACAGCGTATAAGAACCAGCGGAAGTTATGGGGAATCTTTTGTAGATATTCCACTACGGAGAATCTCTTGGCGTTCAAAAAAGCAAAAGCAAATGCTCTCAGAGTAAGGCGTCAGAGGCAATCCTGAATTCGATATGTGTTCATACTCACTTCGTCAACGTCCAGTAAACAATTATGGAAAAGGTTAAGGCAGCAAACGGGATGTATCGGGAATTTTCCGTCCCTATTTTACAAACCTCGAACTCTGTCTTTTCTTGCGCAGTCGAAATTGCTAACATTCTGGGTAAAACTTTTCAGAGTGTATCTAGTACAGCCTCTTATAATTCTCGTTTTCTCGAGATTAAGAGGCGTGCAGAACATACTCCAACGAATTTTTCCACTCGCTCCTTTTTTCCATATAATAGTGACTTCACGATGACTGAGAAAAAGGCACTTGTACAAGCGCACAATACAAGCCCTGGACCGCACTGAATAAACAGCTAAAATGACTGGAAAAATATTACGTCCGGTGGAAAATCAGCATTAATGTTGAAAAATCTGCCGCCGTATTATTTACTAAAAAACGCAAAATACCACCACCACCTACAATGTACAATACAACAATTCCATGGTCTCAAAGTACTAAATACCTCGGTATTACGTTTGATAAAAATTTCACTTGGAAAACACACATTCAACTCACGCGTCAAAAATTCCGGAAAATAATGTTTAAACTATTCCCCCTAATTGGCCGGAATTCTGAATTATCTAGAAATAATAAAGTGCTTTTATTCACAGCCGTTATGCGTCCAATTTTAGCATATGGGTGCCCAGTGTGAGGATACGCCGCTAAAACTCTAATATTAATATCTTAGATACTCTTCAAAATTCAACAATCCGAATGATCGTAAAAGCTACCATATACATGAGAAATGACGACATTCGGAAAGCCATTAAAATAAATAGTTTTAAATCCTACATTCAAAAAATCGCAAAAAACTTCTTTAACTCTATTCAATTTACTAAAAATAGTAATATGATAAACTTAAATAGCTATAATCCTCAAGATTCAACTAAAAGACCGAGAAGAATTCTTCTCGACTCTCACAACCCGCCTTAAACTTTATTTTTAGGGCAATTTTTATTGCACAACTTTTGCTAAATTTTTTTCTTTTATTTTTATGTATCACTTTTTTTAATTTTTTCGTATTCCCATCATCTGGGCTTGCCCCTCCCCCTTAGTCTTAAATTTCTTTCTGAGAGATTTGAGCAGCCAATGAGAGTCAATATACTCACCCGCCATGCACCAATTAGAGAGCATTTTTTCAGCTCTCTGCCAAGACCGCAGATTTCCGAATGACCCAGGAAATTACAACGATTGGCTCGTCCAATCAGCTGCCTGCTACACGCTAGCATGATACAGAACACAGTCGTTCCACATCTACATTCCGGGATATGGATGGAGGCTCGGTTCGCGAGCCATATGCCCAGTATTACCACCGAAGGCAAGCTCTGGACCGAATGGAATCACTTACACGATGCTCCGTCATCTAAATACTGACTCTCTAACCAACATTCTTTTTTATTCAACAGAGTTTGAAGGAGCATTGCTTTACCTCCAGCTGAGAGAAGCCATTGTGATTCCAATCCTTGCGGGCAAGGCGGCAACAGATCCTCTGAGTTACTGTCCCATTGCTCTGACGAGCTGTTTCTGCAAGACCTTTGAGCGCATGATAAATACTCGTTTTGGTATATGTTTTGGAGAAAGGAAAGTGTATTTTCCTCTGCAGAGTGGATTCCGCAAGGGCCGATCCACTCTTGATAACCTTGTATTCTTAGAATCCCAAATCAGGGATGCCTTTGTTAGAGAAACCATTTGGTTTCTCTTTTCTTTGACATAGGAAAACATACGACCGAACATGGCGCTATGGGATTCTCTGTAATATGCATGATTTTGGCTTAAGGAGAAATCTTCCAATTTTTATTTTAACTTTTTAGCTGTTCGTTATTTTCATATACGCATTGTGGTCACTCATCTTCACATAAATTCAATCCTCGAAAAAATTTAAAAACTTTAAAATAATTTTAAAAGTTAGATGTGTGTTAAGAAATGGGGCTATGGTCCTGAAAAAACCTATCTAGGATGCTCATAGGGAGAACAATCGAATCCAGACGGTGCGGTTGACCAAGATAGCTTAAGATTCAAGTTATTACTGGGGAAGCCCTGCATGGTGGGGGGGGGGAGCACCGAAGTGCGCAATCGAATGCAATAATAATACATTTGGGCTCTAAAACCACAATACGATCATAATTATAAAACGTATAAATTAACAAGATAAGTATTAAATTTTGTATGTGTTACTCTTAAGTTATATTTTTTATTTATTTATTTTTTTTACTTTTTTTTCGATTCACTATGAAAGCGTGTTTTTTAGTTTGTTTTAAAACTATAATTTATTTTATAATTATTTTTACTATACACGATAAAAATCACAATTCCAGTGAATAATTTAATTAAGAGAAAATATACTTACCTACTTCCAATAAAACTAAAGCATATGTTCCAAATATGCGTGTCCTTAATAAAGGACATAAATCACAGACACTTTTCGCTAACAACACAGGAACGTTATTTTCCAGCAAAACTGTCGTATTTTGTTCACGTTTTTGTAGTTTTGCTGTCGTTTGATGATCTACAAATAGCATTTTGAACTTTTTCTTCCTTGCGTCTTTTTCACAAGGCAAAGTATTATGGCTTCATAGTTTTCTTCATAGAGATCTTTAGATAGCATTTGATCAACTCAAACGTTTCATGTCTAACGCTTTTCTAATATCTACTTTCGCTGTCTTGATTAATATGCATCATTTCAATAGGTTGTTCAATAGCTTGATCAGTTTCAACTTCCTTCAATAGGGATCACAGATATCCATTTTTTTAATATTTTGCTCATTTACATTTATAAACCATAATAGGTCGTACAACACAGCAATCAAAACCACAAAATTGTTCACGGGGAAAGTGTAGCATGTTCTAAAAAATAATTGGGTAAAACTTTTTTCATTATGCATTATATGTTTCAGAATACTCATAAAAATAAATCTTGCCAAATAATTCTTCAAAGTGCTCAATATGCTTAGCAATATATCATAAAACTATTTCACATGGAAAAAGGCGAAACAGAAATATATTATTTACAACTTCCCTAAAAAAAGGACGGAGATAATCATACCAGTAAGTGTTCGAAGGTCAGCTAAAGTAATATTTTAGTTAAAAGAAATGTAATAAAAAAAATCTCTCTTCGTGGGATTACAGCAAAGTAAACAAAATATTTTTTTAATTTGGTTATAGGATCAAAGATGGCTAATGAGCGTTTGAAGTGGAATCTTTAATTTTTGATGATCACCAGATGATAAAAATTATATATATATATATATATATATATATATATATATATATATATATATATATATATATATATATATATATATATATATATATTCTTAAAAATATATAACTTTTTCTTTTAACAAGTGTTTGGCACAGCTTGGCCAAAGTTGGCCCTTGCGCCATTAAAATTTACAGTCACTCACTCACTCTCCAAAGTAATTTTCCAAAAATGGCTCTCTTTTTGAATGTTACTTTTTTGTGTGTAAACATGATTGACTATTCTCTTGTTTTCGCCTCCCAATTTTATACTAAACTAAAGGGAATTGAATCAGTTGTTAAATACTTTAAAAATGCAGTACTGGCACACACATTCTATTATTAATATATTCAATATTTTCATAATTTTAAAATAATACGATCCAACAATGCCTGCCTTATTCTTAGCCAACTGGTGAGACTTAACACGTGACTTAGAGTTGTTGATTCTATTGACCAGTGCTGCGATTTAAATTTAACAAAACAGTTGTCAGGTGGTAAATGAGCTTACATCTCCTGCAATGATTTAGATTTCAAGAAAATACTTTTCAGATCTTATAGATTTTATGCTCCTAAAAATATCCAAAACGGAAACCGAGTCAGAGTGAAAATTTGTCCAAAAGCATTTAACATAAAATCCGGCACACTTTTAACTCAAAAAATAAGATGGAAATTTATGGGTGCTCGTTATACGCCGAATATAAAAATGATATCTTTAAAAATAAAAGACAGATAAACATAAAAAAAAGTTTAGACTTCTACATACATAGAAGTACTGTTTATTTAAAAGAAATGACATGTTTTATAAACTTAAAAAGTTCTGGTTCTAGAAATATACTATCTTTTCAAAAGCCTGAGATAATACCTCGAATGTATGACTTCAAAACGTAAGAACATTCATACTTGTATTTTAAATTTCTTTGTGAAAAAAAGAGGGTGTGCACGATATACGGCGAATATACCCAAAAACTAAAAAATGTAGCTTGAAAGTATAGGTGCGCGTTATACGCCGGATTTTACGGTACTTATTTCACTTTTGTAAAAGTGATTATATTTTTGTTAGTCCCCCCACCCGCCATTCTTATCTAAAAAACTGAAGGTAATTGTTTCTTTATTGTTAATGACTTCCAGATTTCTTGAAATTGTGCTTGTGATTTCTGTGAAATTGAATTGCATGATACTACTTTGCATTTAAATTTTTGATGATTATGAGTTATCATTTTGTAATTTAATCTTGAATTGATGAATATATAAGTATTTTATCATATTTTCAAATCGTAAAATTCGTTTTGGTAATATAAGATTTGTATATTTGTGTGTTTTATTTGAATAATGATCAGTATGAGTACCCTAAATGATTATCCAAAGTTATCTCAATCATTAAAATCTAGCAGCACAAATAACATTAAAATTCTACATCGTTTAATTTTTGGTGAGAATGGCGATAGAAAAAAATCGTTCTAGATTACGAGAATTTTCCGGATTTCCCACTGATTTTAATGTTGAAGAAACAAAAACCAAAATTATTAAAGAATTCACTCTTAAAGAATTAATTGCTGTTTGTAATTTATTGATCTAGACTTTACCACTGAATTAGAATCTTGCTGTGACATAATTTTAACGCATTTATGTAATCTCACTTTATTTAAATCTGATCTCAATTCCGGAAGCCAAAGCGAGAGACCTTGAACCTAACGAACAATCTGCCCGTAACCCGTCATTCGCAGCCAATTAAGTCTGACTCAGCAAGTAACGATTTACATTCCGAAAACATGAAATCTCTTGATTTAAATGACTCGCGTCAAAATTTATTGCCGTTGTTGGATGAACAGAATACTTGTAACTCTTTCCTATCTTTTAATTTACGAGATCTATTCGAACTAGTTAAACCATTGACTTCTCCAGACTGTTATTCAATTGAAACGTTTATTTCTGATACAGAAGATGTATTTCGATTATATCAGATCACAAATCCTATTCATCAAATAATTTTCGTAAAGAAATGTTTAAAGGGTCCAGACGAAAATTTAATCCGATCGATTCGTGGAATCACAAATTGGTCACAAATGAAAGAACATTTATTAAACGATTTTTCTGATAGAATCATTAGTGCACAATTACACAATATGATGCAAGCTAGACGTTTGAAACCAACCGAAACGTTGCAGGAATATTTCTTAACGCAATGCGAGATTTAGCTCACAAGGGTGCGGTTGATGATTCTTCTCTGATGGATTATATTATTGATGGTATCCCTGATTCTTCTAACAAAAAAAAATAAATTTGTACGGTTATAAAACACTTAGCGAATTCAAGGATAAATTGAAAAGTTACGAAACACATTTAAACTCAAGACATAGTGAGCAATTCGCAGATAAACGATTTCGAGATAATGAAAATTCAACATCTAATCAGCATAGAATTGAACACAAGCGCGTTACACACAAACAGCCTGTCCGTTATCTCTGTGGCCATAAAAGTACCCTGAAATAAAGAACGTGGGAAAAAATTTTATAGATGTAAAAACTTTGGTCATGTTCAGGCCGAATGCCCCAAGAATTCTCGAAAGATTACACCGATAACCAATCACAAAAACAATACACAACTTGATAAAACTGTAAATTCCATTTCGATATTAACACCACCTAAAAATCTCATGCACGTTGAAATAACCATTTCAAAAATTCCTATTATAGCACTTTGTGACACTGGTTCACAAGCCAACATAATTAATGAGAAAACATATAAAAAAAACTTGGTTACCCTACATTGAACCCATCACAATGTACATTTTCAGGAATAGGCCGAGACAGAGTCGAAAGCAAAGGTTATTTTAAAAATTTCATAACAATTCAGAACACTGCATTACCCGCAAAAATTCATGTCGTAATGATGAAACGATCCCCTTGGATGCAATTATAGGGATAGATTTCTTACAACAAACTCAATTCACGTTGGGCGTGATGGAATTCGTAAATTCCGAGATGTTGATGAATGCAAAAATGATGACGTTTTGGTAAACCTTGCCAACCTTTTTGATGAACAACAATGTAAGCTTGATCTTCCCCATATATCGAACTCTAAAATTCGTAATGATGTTGAACAACTTGTAAGCTCTTACAAACCTAAAAAAATTTACGATACTGATCCTAAAATGACAATTTTATTGAGTGATGATATCCCAGTTAGTCAACGTTCTCGTCGACTTCCTTTCGTAGAACAAAAAATTGTCGAAAACCAAATTCAGGAATGATTAAACGCTAACATTATAAAACCTAGCAGTTCTGATTACGCAGCACCAATCGTTTTATACAAAAAAAAAAAAACGGAGAACACAGACTTTGTGTAGATTATCGCAATTTGAATAGAAAAATGATTAAAGATAAATTTCCATTGCAATTGATAGAAGAAGTGTTAAATAAACTCGAAAACTCTAAAGTCTACACTTCACTCGACCTTAAAAATGGATTCTTTCATGTACTCACATGGATCCTAACAGCACAAAATACACCTCATTTGTGACGCATGAAGGACAATACGAATTTTTACGTGTTCCTTTTGGATTGTCAAACAGTCCAAGTGTATTCCAACGATTTATTTACCCTGTCTTCCGAAAACTCATACGTGACAACATTCTAATTGTTTATATGGATGAGAGAGAGAGAGAGATCTGCTCATTCCATCACAAAATGAAGCAGAAGGTTTAAATAAATTACGACTAGTTTTCCAAACAGCAGCAGACTTTGTGTGGTCTTGAGTTAAACCTAAAGAAATGTAATTTCTTACAACGCAAAATAGAATTTCTTGGATACATAATCGAAAACGGAACAATAAAACCTTCACCATCTAAGACACAAGCTGTCCAAAACTTTCCACAACTTCAAAGTTTTATAGGATTAACAAGTTATTTCCGGAAGTTTATTCTAAATTACGCTCGAATTGCAAGACCTTTAAGTGATCTTCTTTGTAATAATGTTAAATTTAAATTTGGCCCTACAGAAATAGCATCTTTTCAAGAATTCAAAAACATTCTTTCAGAGAACCCAGTTCTCCATGTTTTTCAACAAGGTTACCCTTTAGAACTCCACACAGATGCAAGCTCCCTAGGTTTTGGCGCTGTCCTATTACAGAAATCTGATGATGGACTATTTTATCCTCTATCCATTATTTTAGTCTCAAAACTACAGTTCAACAGGAGAAATATAGCAGCTATGAATTAGAAGCACTAGCTATTATTGAAGCGCTGAAAAAGTTTAGAAGTTACCTGTTAGGTACAAAATTCAAAATTATCACAGACTGTGATGCATTCCAAAAGACAATGCACGAAAAAGATTTGCCTGCTAAATTGCTCGTTGGGCATTGATGCTAGAAGAATTTGATTATGAAGTCTGTCACAGACCCGGTAGACAAATGAAACACGTTGATGCATTAAGTCGTTACCCCATTATGATGATTTCCTCCCTTGATATTACACAAAAGATTAAAGACGCTCAAAATAAAGATAAATTCATTTCTCAACTTAAATCAGCAATCAAAATTACACCTTCCGATGAATATTTTCTTAAAAACGAAATTTTGTACAAATTACACAAAAATTCTGAACTATTAGTTGTTCCAGAAATGATGCAAAGAGAGATAGTACTTCATGCACACGCACAAGGCCATTTTGCTTCTAAAAAAGCTCAATCTATTGTTTCACAAGAATTTTACATTCTCAGACTCACGAAAATTGTTCAGGATATAATTACAAACAGCGTCCCATGCATCTTATCCTCACGTAAAGCTGGTAAACAAGAAAGCTTTCTCCATCCGATTTCAAAGGCGATCAACCCCTTGATTGTTACCATTGTGATTTTAGGACCATTAATCGTCCACAAAAGTGTTACAAACATCTCTTTACTGTTATTGATTCATTTTCTAAATGTGTTTGGATTTACCCTGTAAAGTCTACTACCACTAAAGATGCTCTCGACAAATTAATTTTGCAACAAACCATATTTGGTAATCCATCAAAAAATTAGTACAGATAAAGGTAGTGCTCTTTACATCTACAGAATTTCAAAATTTTTGTCAGGATGAATCAATTGAACACATTCAGATAACCACTGGCGTACCACGTGGAAGCGGTTAGATAGAACGTATGCATGAAACAATTATCCCTGTTTTGACCAAGTTAACCATCGAAGAGCCCGAAAAATGGTTCAAACATGTCAACCGATTACAACGCATTATGAATAGTACCAACACACGTAGCACAAAATTTACACCCTTTGAAGTTTTAATTGGAGTAAAAATGAAACAAAAAGAGGACCTTAAAATTAGACACCTTCTTGAAGACGAACTTAGAGAACAGTTTATTGACGAACGAGAGACACTACGTAACGAAGCTAAAGAAAATATCCTACGTTGCAGGATGAAAACAAGAAACAGTACAATAAACATCGTAAACTCGCTTATAACTACAAACCAGGTGACACAGTTTCGATACAGCGTACACAGTTCGGAACTGGATTGAAACTCGAACTAAATACTTTGGACCGTATGAGGTCACAAAAGTCAACAAACACGATCGTTATGAAGTACAGAAAATTGGACAACATGAAGGTCCAAATGCAACCTCAAATTTAGCTGATAAAATGAAGAAGTGGTGCACACATTGAGAAGCTACCATTGCCAAAGCTATTTGTTATTTTGTATTTTTCCTTTTCTGCTGTTTTTTTATTATTTCAGTTCACTTGTTCCCCGAGCGCCGCGGATGGCGTGGTCATCAGGATGCCCGTGTGGATGTCAGTTGAAAGCTACCGACATCCGGGAGCCGTGATTCAGCTACTCGCAGACCACTTCCGAAGCCATGAATGAACTGAAGTGATTTGAGGCCGTCAGCCGGGACTGCGAGGCAGTTCTCTTTCCGCCGCCGTGAGAGCGAGGTGAAAACTCCAACACGCGTGATGTTTTAAATCTAATTATGTAAAGGCAGACAGCCTTATTCTCTTTTACCTGTGTGTCCGTCCTGTGATGTCCTTTTTTTCTATTTTAAAGTAATTAACTTACGAAGTCTCCTTTTTTGAAGTATTTAAATAACGGATACACACATATATATATCTATATATATATAAGACGCATTTGTTGTCTGTTCCCTCATAACTCGAGATCCAGGCACCCAAATAACGTGAAACTTGGTACACGTACACAAAATTACACGAGAAAGGTTCTTAAATAGGTTTGGCGTTCATAATTCCTTCCAAATTTTTAAAATTTAATTTTTAAGTGATTTTCCAGTGTTATGACGTCATATGTAGTCACGTTTCTCACTAAGTGGACAATTTATACTTTACATGCAGTTTTTCAAGATTACTACATATTTTTTACTGTAGCTATGTTTATCGGTTGGAATATTTATTCAATTTTTTCTATTCTTTGATATTTAATTAGATTATTTTTTGGAATAAATAATTTTTTAAGGATTATTCTTTCAACAACTAAAATTTTGTTTTGTTGTTTTGGCAACATTTAGATATTATCGCGGGGATGTTTATGCGTGTGATTTTGCTTGCAAATCTTATTTATTTCTTTAGAATGCGAAGATTATAATTTTGACAAACTAAAACTTCTCATTGATAAGGGTTATATTTCAGTTCGGTTCAAATGTAGTATAGGGGCCCACTTTGGATTTGGCGATTTTTCCTCGGATTTTTCGATTTTTATCTAAATGTCATGGTGAGATATCGAATTCATTCTAAAATAAATAATACCGAAAAAAGTACCTTGGACACCACTTTTAGTAACCAAAATAAAGGACTGCGCCAAGTAGCCCCCTATACTACACTTGATCCAATAATATGGTTCTTTGCAATTTTCATGTCTTAATTTTAACCTTTAAGGGTATACTATTGGCTTCAGTGCATAAAATTGCCATGCAGAAAATCATACTTGGGTAATCATACTGCCCAAGCAAAAGCAGTGTTTGGTAGTAATTACATATCAAACTGGAATAAGCATCAGAGAATGAGCAAAACAGACAAATGGCTTAAATACCTGTTGAGGAAGCAGGCGGTCATAAGATAAATTATTTTTGGAACTTATGTACTATCCTGACAATCGCC
>BMAU01001588.1:0-58473 GCA_019973935.1 Trichonephila clavipes
GCGAGCTGTAGACACTCGTCTCAGAAACGAACTCTGTTCTCGACGGAGTCTTTAGCTAGAATCCTGGCGAAGAGGTAAGCGAAAACTGCGGCAAGAAGAAAAGTAGAATTTCCGATACCGGACAGCTTGAGAAAACGACCTCACTTCGTGAAGGCGTCAACTGAATTGGGGGGTATTGAATTATCTTCAACAAGGTTAACCGGCTCCGTAGAACCAGTATTAATTTACAATAAAATCTCTTTTGATCGTGCTGCAAAAATTTTTTCATATATATAAAAAAAATTTTCTATTTAACTTAGTGGTACATTTTTAACAAAAACTAAATTTTATATCAGTAAAATGTGTTATCTTCTGTTCTTGTCACTGTTTAGTAAATTAAAAAATTTGTTCTTTTTTTTTACTATAATTTTCTTAACATAAACAATAATTGCAAAGTTATTAAAAAAATATAATAGGCTTGATTTTTTTGGATGCTTCAGTTCATAGAAGATTTTTACACATACGGCATATTTCCGCTTTCTATGAAGATGCACATAACGGCCGACTTTTTTATTTCGTTATGCTACCTATATAGAAATATTTTTTAAAGGAATCATTTTAATATAAACAAATACTAAGAAATTTTGTAGATCTATAGATTCCTGTATAAGGCAAGACATTTCTCTTCCGATAACAATGCATAATTTTCCATTATAAGCAGTATATTAATTAAAATATTTTTTATTTTGTACTCTTGAAGATGTTCAACATCTAAAGGCGCTGGGAATCTCTATGAAGAAAGAATGTTTCTTAAAAACATCACCTGAACATTTTACCTAGACCTGGCTAAATATGTGTGCACTAAAAATAATAAAAATGACGTTTTTCACATAATTGATGTGAACTGAAGACGTAATATTACTTTAGAAATTTTTTGGGGGAAAAATTGTTTAGATGAATATGAATATATATATATATAATATATATATATATATATATATATATATATATATATATATATATATATATATATATATATATATATATATATATTTAGTCTGGTGCACAACCCTTACACCGTAAGCATTAGTTGACTTCATAGTTACTTCCAAGTTATTCATCGTTAGGAGATAATAATTATTATAAGGGGTGTGACCCAATGTAATAAAGGGACACGCGGGGAAGGGGTTCTTAATTAAGTCCACTAGTTAATTAAACACGTTTATTAGACAAAACAAACATTTACATACATAACTAGAGAACTAACAGTTACAATAGGGGATCGGAGCACATGCTCCTATGTCCTTACAGTTCCGAAGCTTGGCCATTACTGAAGATTGTTCTAGCCGCTAGAGGGCGCGATAGTCTTTCTACTGTTCATATGAGAAGAGTTTAAACTACGGGGGTTACAATCTCCCCCTATGGATCCGACGACGTCCCGGCGAGGAGACATAATTAGCTGTTGTAGTAGTAGCTCTTGTTGAGTAACTGGGCGAGATAACATGTCTGCAACGACATTTGCTTTACCAGGAATATACTGTACTTTCAAGTTAAAAGACTGGATTTCAAGTGCCCATCTTGCAAGTCGTCCGGTTGGAGATTTGAGGTTTAGAAGCCATTTCAGAGGTTGGTGGTCGGATGCCACGGTTATTTCTGTTCCTTCAATATAACCACGAAATTTCTTCAAAGCCCATACCACAGCAAGGGCCTCCCTCTCTGTGGTGGAATAATTGCGTTCTGCTGGGGTTAGCAGTCGACTAGCGTATTCTATAGGATGTTCATCAGATCCTTCTCCTTGAAGTAAAACTGCTCCAAGGGCATAATTGCTAGCATCTGTTCGAATAATATATGGCTTAGTACAATCTGCTTGCTTTAACAGAGGAGGTGTTGTAAGACTGTTTTTAAGGGTTTGAAATGCATTTTGTTGGTCAAATCCCCACTGCCACTTGACTTTCTTCTTTGTAAGATAACTTAGTGGACGTGAAATCTTCGCAAAATCTTGAATATATCTTCGAAACCACGAACAAGTTTGCAGAAAAGATTGTAGTTCTTTGACGTTTTTAGGGGGCGGAATATCCAGTATAGACGCAACTTTTTCTGGATCAACTTCTATTCCTTTTTGTGTAATCCAAAATCGAAGATATTTAACTCGAGAAGAGGCAAAATGGCATTTTTCTCTATTTGCTTTAAGTTTGAAATGTAAGAGTCTTTCAAAAATAGTTTTAAGATCAAACATGTGTTTTTCAAAAAACGGTTCATCAGTCTTTGAAACGTAGCAGGTGCGTTGCGCAAACCATATGGCATTCGTAAGAAACGGTAAGTGCCAAAAGGACATACAAATGCTGTCTTGTCTTGATCTTCAACATGCACTTTAACTTGATGGTATCCTGCTCGCAGATCAAGTGTAGACATGAAAGGAGTGAGTTTTGCTTGATGTAACAAGTCATCCATTCTAGGAAGAGGATAGGTATCTGCGACTGTAATTTCATTCAATTTCTTGTAATCAATACAGAGGCGAAATGTTCCATTTGGTTTTGGTATAAGTACCACTGGGGAAGCATACGGGGATTCACATTCTTCAATTATGCCTTCTGAGAGAAGTCTATCGATTTCCTGTTTTAATATTTCCTTCTTGGAAGGATTCATCCTATAAGGTGGCACTGCAACTGGAAGATGGTTTCTTGTATTTATACGATGTTCAATAAATGGTGTAGGCTCTCTCCCTGGTTGAAAGCATTCTTCATACTTTTCCAATAGTGAATTTATTTCTTCCCGTTGTGGAAGTGAAAGGTGAGTACCTTTATTTTTCCGAAGCTGACAAAGATGTGGTTCAGGGTCAACAGTGAGCAGAGCATTGATATTAGGAGGCGCTTTCACAAAATTATATTTTCTGTGAGACGTTTTAGTGAAGTACCATTGTTTTCTTTGGAGATCTAAGACGATCCCTGCAGCTGTTAAAAAGTCTATGCCTAGAAGGGTTCTGTTACCTATAGCATTTTTCAAAATTAATAGTTCAGTGGGAATGACTTTTCCTTGAATACTAATGTCTACAGAAGTTGTCAGTATTTCTGTGGTTTGAGTACGACTGTCAGCAAGAGTCATCTGCATGGTTTTCTCTTCAAAATTCAATCCTTTTTGTTTAAGTAAATGGTATAATTTTTCACCAGCCACTGAATGTAGCACCAGTATCAGCACAAACTGCTGCTTCTGTATTACAAATGGAAATTTGATTATACTAATGGGATTACTTTCACTAGAAAAACTATAAAAGTTTGATTGATTCAGACTTGATGACAAGGCATCATCTTTTTGTCGAACTGGGTTGCAAGTGTGGCATCTTGATCGAATGATTCCAGGAGCACCACATCCATAGCAAGATATAGGAGTTCTGTCTTCTTTTGTATCAACGATTTTCTTTTCAGGTATTCTGTCTTTGGAAATGGGATTCCGCCTACTGTTACTGGGAATCCCGGTTTCCCGCCTACTTTGACTGGGGAAACCAGACAGAGAATGTTCATACGACAACTTAAGATTTTGTGTGTAGTTACTTCTCCAGGGACTGGAATTCATTTCTTTTTGTTTCCTGCTAAAGTTTTTATTTTTATTTCTCATGTTTTTGACTTCTTCATACGAATCTAGCTTATCCACTAGTTGTAGAGGATTGTTCCAATTACACCACTGGTCCAAAAAGTGATCTTTGTAATCTTGAGGGGTTTTCTTTTTTATTTGGTCTGCCACAATCAAATCTTTCAATTCTTCAAGCGTCGTAACTTTTGATTCTTTCAGCCACCCATCAAAATATGTTAGCAAGTGATGGGGGGCCGCCGGTCTTTAAGGATTGCAACTGTAATTTTTATATCTGCCCTGTTGTTGTTTACAACGAAAGGAATTCGTTGGGTGCGTCTCTTACCCCACCGAAAAGGGTGACGCGTTTCCCACGCCTGGAAGAAGGCAATGTACCCATAATTACATCATGGTTTGGGATGTTTTTTGGGAATTTCCCGCGTTTGGGGGAAGTCATTGACCGCGAGAGGATATCCCTCCGCTGACTCCAGACCAATCAGAAAAGCTGATTGAGTTTCGGGAAAGAATCCGCTCCAGAATACACAAGAAAACCGCCGCGAAATATAAGCGCATGCACGACGAATTGAGACACTCTCCGACACAATTTTTATCACCGATTTTGGTCTGACACGACCCTATTTGACGGTGATCACGGTTGGAGACTCTCCGGAAGCCAACATCATGATTCCTCTCTCTCTCCGAAATTATTCAGTTAAGTAATCATGTATATCTTTAGTATTTAACGTAATTTCAATCTTATTGTAAATAAATTAAGTGTTAATTTAAAGAACGGCCTTTTAATTTAGTGTCCTGTTTTATTTGTCTTTAAAAGATCTAATGTTTAAACTTAAGCTATAGTGTGCACTTATTTTAAATTTTTCTGCACTTAATTTAAAGCGTTTTAGAAGAATTTGTTTGACTTTATAGTAGTCTTGAGCATCGGCAAAAGATTCTTTAGTGATTAAATTTGAAACTTCAGTTGGTAAAAGACCAACAAGGTACACCACCCACTGAGGAACTGGTACTTTTAGAAATGTTAACTGCCTTTCGAAGAGGTCTAGAAAAATTGTTACATCAGTTGTCTTTGGATCAAAAATCGGTAATAGCTTATGGAGTTCTAACTTTGGCATATTGGAGTCTGCAGTTGTAGAAGTATCAGTTATAAGTTGTAATTTTTGCAGTTCAAATATTCGTTGGTTTTCTTTTTCTCTTTCAGCCCGCAATTCGAGCTCTTTTCTATCACAAATAATACGATTTAAACATTCTTTAGTAAAATCTGCATCATATCTCTCACTATTTAAAATTGCATCTTTTATGTCAAGAAATTTAAAATTGTCTTGTATTGTTATACCTAGCGTTTCCGCCAATTCAAGGAGGTCCTGCCTGCGACCTTTTGCTAAATAGGCCATCGTGAAATGTCACTTCAAATTAATTACAAATTTATTCGTTGAACTTTAAATTAAATTTAACCAAATGTTATTAATTAATTAATAATACAGCATTATGCAACATAAAAATAATATCTTAATTTCTACAAAATGCAATTCGAAAAATTTGTATGAATCACAAAATGAAAAAAATAAAAATATTCTCGTAGATATCACTTTTAACTCAAAAAATCTAAGTAAAAATACTATCAAACATTTAGCCAAAAATAAAAATCATTAGTAATCATATTTGACATATCAGATACTTCAAAAAAATATATATATACTCATAAATACAAGTTCTACTCGGCAGACATAATATTCCTTAACGTATTCAAAAGAAGAAAAAAAAAACGTTATTACACTTTATTCTAATAATAAAAAAAATGAACACTTCAGCTTATGGCCTTGAGCAATCACTCACTTTTTTATCCCTTACTCAGCAATGGTTAAAATCGTATTTTCATGAGTCATACGCGTACAGAAGAGGAAATTAATATATGATCAATTCTCTTCTTTTAAAAAAAATATTATGCAATCCAGTGAAATAATGAATAAATCTTTCATCAATTAATGTACATTTCACATTAAAAAATTATACACATAAATGAATTTTTTTTTTTTGAAAATAGCATATAACAATACAAACATTTTTCCAGCTTAAATGCTTTCAAACAAGAATTGTAATCATTCAGAGAAAATAATACACATAAATACATATATATTTGGTTTTGTGTTCTCACTTAAGCTTTTAAGTAAACAACGTTATACTTATTAGTTTAAACAATACAGGAAGTATATTTTAGAAACACATTGAAAATAATTTAACTGTATATTATGCTGTTTAGCAAATTACACAATTACATTTCTTGAAATAAGAAAAAAAAGATTTCTTAATTTAATTCGAACAGGACGTTCTAAATTTAAATCAGTAAAGAATGTTCTCTATGTCAGAACAATGAAGTCAATTTTTAAGAAATTAAAACTTATACAATTCTTTAGGATATTAAATCCAATTTGCATTTGGGCATGCAATGGTTAATTTAGTATTATAAGGTATAATACTTAAGGTGATGGCGGGCCATTAGTTTAACACCTTACATGACATCTAGATGGCGTTGGCTATTGCGAAATTTTTGGCACAAATATTTGTCTTAAGATTCCCAAGATGGGCACAAATTTCTCTCTCGGGTAACCTTTTCAATGAAATTCTCCGCTTCAGCGAAAGGGAACACGCGGGGGGGGCTAAGGGAGGGTGACGGTCGTCAAACTGGTAAAATAAATGTTAGATCTTTTTTTTTTTTTCGGGCGAGGGGTTAAAGCAGCAGAGTGAATCTTGACCATGAAAGACTTCTCATGTCTGACATTGGTCCATCATCAAACTTTTTCAACTCTATGACCCTTAGAACTGTAACATGTTTTCGAGGAAACCCCTTCCTCGCTGAAGGGAATATATCTTAAAATAATATTTAAAGTATATAGATAAACATATTTTTGATATTATATGTAAAGACAATTTTAAAAAAAAAAATATTTTATTTTTTATTAAAAACTTTTATGATATAATTTTAATGTTATTTACTCATTGATAATATAAATTTGTGATCCAAATGTCACCTACGCATGCATTATACTTAGTAACGAGATGTGTTCACAATTTTTTACACAAACCATCGACGTATAAGCTTTTTGAAATTATCTGCAGTAGCATTTCATATTCCGTGTTCAATTTGTTTTTGTATTTTGTTTTTGTTGCCAATCGCGTTAAAAATATTTTTCACTTTCTAAATACATTTTTGTGAATGGCATGAAAATGTTCATAGCTGTGTGAGGAATTCTGCGTATATGGCATGAATTCGTAACCTAAAAATGTAGGTCTTCTAACTTAAATTTAAATTTTAGCATCGAATCTGTTCATATGTCGATAAATTTTTTTATCTTCTTCATTATAGGTGTTTTTTCCCCCACAAATGTAAAAGGTTTCAAAACATTGTACTAACTAGTATAAAATTACTTCGTGGAACTCGGGATAGCAAACAATAGTATATTCACAATCTACTGCATAAAATAAAGTTTTAAAATTCATTTATTATATTACAATAAAAGTTTTAAAAAATTTTCAAATTATGTATAAATAAAATTTTTAATTTTAGTCTATGATCTTTAGATAATTGTGGCTAAACGAATTTCATGAGAACATAAATCTATTTTGCATACATATTTGTAATTTTTCTTTCCCATTTTTTTTATTGGGACTCGTGGAACACAGTTTATCGATCAATTCTCTAGATAAATGATGTACAGAACGAAACTGTTTAATTTTTTTGAACAAATGATTTTTAAAGGAAGAATAGGTGGATTTAAAGCAATGAAAAATTAAATTTCACGTTTTAATGAACAAACAGTATGATACAATTTTACTTTTATACAATAGAACAGGGGTTGGGGCAACCTATTTCACGAGAGGTACAATTCTCAGTGGTACTCTGAATTACTCAACAAATGTGTGAATTTTTGAGAGGATGGAAGATGATAAATTTGTAATGGTCCTTATTATACGAAGATCTCCAGAATTATGGACAATTGCGAAATTTCGAAAAATCGGAAAGATATCTCGAAACATAAATTTACAGCTATTTTGTGAATTATTGATGTCATTGCTGGTGAGATTTAATTGTTTGAAAAGAGAAGGTCGCGTGCACTCTGCTCTCCGCTTTTGGTTGATTTTGAAAGGCAGAGAGAGAGAAAAAAATTCTCTCTGTCTGTGTGTGTGTGTGTGTAGCGCACTTCCTTCAATAGAATCCTCCCCTTTCTCTGCAGGGGAAGAGGGCCACAGTCTTTACGACTGTGAAACGATATACTTGTTTTTTTTTTTGGGAGTAAAATAGTGTTGACTCTTGACCATGAGAGAGATCTAAAATGGCTTTTTACTTTTTCGACTCATGGATTCTGATAATTTGTTATGAAAGCTTTATTCGTTTCTAACTATGGAAAAATCCTATGTATTTTGCAATCTAAATTTTAGGAGCTGTTCTTGTTTTAATATAGATTTTACCGTCAAATGTCTTAAAATGTCAATAAGTTGTTCGCTCTCCTTGATTATAGGTGTTTTTATCCACAAATAAAAAAAAAAAAAAGTTCATTTTCCATTACAAAACGATTTAGTTGTGCAAAAACAATGTATTAACGTGTGAATTGACTCAACACACACACACACAGTAAACACACGCAGTGGACTGTAATATTTTTAATCTTTCTCTCTACCCGTACACAACCTCTCGGAGTGAGTGTTACACTTACACTGAAGTTTTTTTTACAAGCTGCTAGAGGGCGCTGTTCATTAACAGAACTAACATACCGCCCCACATTGCACTGGTTTAACCATGCAATCATTGTTACTAAATTAACATTCATATTGGTTACATTAGAACATTTTACACACATTCAACACTTGACAATTCTCAAGAAATACAATTACATAAATCATTATATAAATTCAAGATTTCACAAATAACAATATTTTTATACAAATACAAAATCACTTTACTAACAATGAGTAAATTTACACTCCACCAATGGTTACACTAAATGAAAAATTCAAATTATATTTAAGGATCTTCCATTGGTAAAACACAAATTTTTGATATGGCTCTTTTTACATGTACTATACTGAGTTTTAATTTTCACTACACGCACCTTTTTATCTTCGCCATAATACAATTCTACGATTCTACCTAATGCCCATTTATATGTTGGTAAATTTTCTTCAATTATTAAAACCAAGTCTCCAATTTTAACGTTATTCTTCTCAAACATCCATTTTCCTCTCTGTTGTAATTGATTCAAGTAATTACGACTCCAAAATTTCCACATTAATTGAACTATCTTAGTTATTTTTTGCCACTTTTTGAGATTACTCTCTCTTTACATTTTGTCAAATTAGGCTCTTCTAGCGAATTTAAAGACCTATTAATTAAAAATGAGCTGGTGTAAGCACTTGGAAATCATCATCATTGTTTGATAGGGGGCAAAGCGGTCGAGAATTTAAAATTCCCTCAATTTGTACAGTGACCGTAAGTAGTTCCTCGTACGTTAAATTAATTCCATTCACAACTCTTTTTAAGTGATATTTACATGACTTTATGGCCGCTTCCCAAAGACCTCCAAAATTGGGCGACCTCGCAGGAATAAATTTCCACTCTATTCCTTCTGCTGCTAAGTAATTAGCTAATTTTTCGTCTGGTTTTCTGACTATTTCAAGGAGTTTTTTAATTTCATTGCTAGCTCCGACGAAATTTTTACCATTGTCCGAAAAACAGTTTTGCACATTTGCCTCTTCGAGCCATAAACCTTTTCAACGCGGCAATGAATGCTTGCTATGTTAAATCTGATACTAACTCAATATGTACCGCTGTAAAACACAAAACACACAAAAATACAAATATACACTTTAAACAAATTTCTTTACGTTGTCCTTTATTTTTAATGAAAAAAGGACCACAGAAATCTACTCCTGAACAATTAAATGGATAATCAGTAATAAGTCTCTCTTTTGGCAAATTACCCATAATTTGAGTTGACACAATTGGTTTCGCTTTAAAACATACAATACATTTATATACAATTTTTCTGCACATTGACCTACCATTCAACGGCCAAAATTTTTCTCGAATATGATTCAGTAAAGATACAGTTGCCACATGTAAATATTTCTTATGAAAATATTCTATTATTATTAAAGTTAATCTATTATTTTTTTGGTAAAATTATCTGGTGCTTTTATCGAAACTTAACTCTAGGTTACACAATCGTCCTCCTACTCTTAAGACACCGTTGTCATCTAAAAAGGGATTCAATGTCTTTAACTTACTGTTTGGTAGCACACTTCCCTTACTTTTAAGATGGTTAATATCACTGGAAAATTCTTGCTCTTGTACCTTTTTTACCAGATATGTCTCAGCTTTCTGAAATTTTTTTGTTGTGAGTGGACCAGCCACTTTATTTATTCCCTTTAAATTTTCCACGAACCTGAAAATAAAACTTAATACACGTAAAATAGTTATATAATTATTGCTTAGATTAAGAAGGTCGTTTAAAAAATCATTAACATGAATATTAAGCACCGATTGAAAGTTTTCAATTTGTTCATTAACACAGTTTTTCAGTTCTGAATTATATTCATCTAGCTTCTCTACAGTTTATAGTTCGATTTGGATAGTCATCACCTGAAAGAAATGTTGGTCCATTAAACCATAAGTTTTGTTGCAAAAGTTTCTCAGATCGACTCCTCGGGAGACAAAGTCTGCGGGATTTTGATCAGATGGTACGTGTCTCCATAACTGATTAGATAGAGTTCTTGTATCTTGGCAACCCTATTTTGAACAAAGGTCTTTAAGTCCATCGGTTCCTTTCGAAGCCACGCCAAGACGATCATCGAATCCGACCAAAGATATACTTCAGCAGTTTCTAGTTGTAAAGCCGCTACAACTCTTTTCACCAGTTTTGCCAATAGCACTGCAGCACACAATTCAAGTCTGGGAATTGTCAGGCTTTTAATAGGCGCTACTCTCGATTTGCTTGTGATTAACTGAACTAAAGTTTCACTCTTCAAATTTTTAGATTTGCAGTAAACGGCTGCACCATAGCACCGCTCTGAGGCATCAGCAAAGCCATGGATCTCAATAACTTCTGAAAAGCGACAAGAATACGCCTTGGTATCTCTATATTGTTGATATTCTCTAAGGATACTAGGAATTGTTGCCATTCTCGATATTCTTCAGCTGGCAGAAGGTCATTCCATTCCAATTTGCTTCTCCACAATTTGCTCTCCTTCTTTGCTGGAGGAAAATCTTTGCTTTGGAAATTACTGGTGCCATCAGTCCAACAGGATCAAAGATCTTGGCAATAGTAGACAAGACGTCTCTTTTAGTATAAGAACAGTCCAAACAGACTTTCACTTTAATCAAAAGGCAATCTAGGTTCGGTTTCCACGACACTCCTAACGTTTTCGTCTCTGTTAAAGTTGCAAAATTGTAATTCTGTTCGGGATCCGGTGACAATTTCTCGTGATTGGCGCAAAGTTTATGCAACTCCATTCCAGCACTTTTCAAAATTCCTTTTAATTGTTGTCTGAGAACAATTGCCTCCCTAACGTTGCAGCACCACAAAGGACATCGTCCATATACAAATTGTTCCGTAAAACGGAAGCTGCTATAGGGAAGTTAGCCTCTTCATCCATCGACAATTGGGTTAAAGTTCTCTGTGCTAAGTAGGGAGCACTTACAGTGCCATAGGTAACAGTTGAAAGTTCGTAAATTTTGGGTGATTCATGTTCACTTTCACACCAAACGATTCTCTGCAAATTACGCTGTTTAGGTTAATTAATATAGTTCGATACATCATTTTAATGTCGGCTGTAAATGCATACGTGTAAGTTCTGAACCTGAGCATTTGCGCATATAAGTCCTCTTGTATCACTCCTCCATTATATTGAATGTCATTTAAAGATATTCCATTATCAGTTAACGAAGAACAGTTAAAGACAACTCTAAGTTTTGTTGTGGACTTTTCTGGACGATAAATTCCATGATGGGTAGCGTAATATGTTATATCTGGATCAGTTTCGTTAGTCACTTCCTTCATGTGACCCAGTCTTTCATAATCTCTTAAAAATTCACGATATAAATTTAAATAATTTTTATCTCTAGCTAAGCGATTCCACAGCGATCCAAGTCGTTTGAGGGCTATGTCTTTCGAATTACCCAAACACGAGGGTTCCTTTTTTAAGGGCATAGATACTACATATTTACCTTCTTTAGTTCTAAAATGAGTATTCGCGTAATGTTCCTCACAAATTAGCCTTTCTTTATTTTTAACTATTGGTTCCTGTATCTCCTCTAATTTCCAAAATTTTTCTAAATTTTTATTCAAATCCTCATCACGAATCAAACCGCAGTGAACCTTAGTTTCATTCATTGAATCTAAATTACCCGTTACTATATAACCAAATACGCTGTTGACTAACAGTAATTGCGAATCTTTTATTTTAATTCTTTCCGGTTTCAATAACTCATAAAATATATTTGCACCTAATAATAAATCAATTTTGCCGGGAACATTAAATTTAGAATCCGCTAATTCCACAAATTTATAAAAATCAGAATTTATTTCTAACGCTTTCTGCGGAATAAAATCAGTGATTTTTTTAACTACGAGCATATCCAATTCCCTTTCGAAAGATTTATTTTGATTAGAAATCGCCACTTTAACACACCCATTTACTACCATAGAAGCATCATTTAAACACGCGATTAATGTATTTATTCTTTCGGTCTTAAGTCGTAATTTATTCGCGGACTCATTCGAAATCAGACAAGTTTCACTTCCCGAGTCTAACAAGGCTCTAAATGTCTGCCATTCTGAATATTTATCTTTCACTAGAATTAAAGCAGTACTCAAAAGGCATTTGTTTTTAAACACGCCGTTGCCACGATTTGTGCTTCGTCTTCTTTCGAACGAAAGAACTCAAGGCGAATTGGGGTTCCTGGTTAACGTCTGTCATCGTCTCAAGGGGGAAGAAGGAATTCCCTCTCCTTTCTCTGGGGTAATGTAATAGTTTGTTATGCGGTTTCGAGCAGAAACAATTTTTTGATCTACATCTACTAACGCTGCATTGAGGTGAAAAACATTTAAAACAAAGTCTATTATTTTTAACAAATTCTACTCTTTCGTTTACAGAAAACATTTTAAATTGTGGGCAAAATTGTAAAGCATGATTATTTTTACACAATACACATTTATCATTTTTTAACTCGGAAAAAATACATTCGATGCATCTCGCGGTATTTTAGCATTAAATTTGTTTTGTTTATTATAATTAAAACGCTTGGAATTTTCACAAAAGGGCTTAGAAAATATCTCATTCTTAATTTTGCCTTTCGATGACAAATATATATCACACTCACGCCCTAACTCTGTGGTTTAAAATATTTCTCTCCCTGTTTTATATTCATGTAAAGACATTAATTCTCTGTCGAGTGTGTTCATTATTTTATCCGATACAATTAACTCACACAATGATTTAAAATCATTCACATTGCGCAGCTGACAATAATATTCAAATGTCGCGCATAATCGTGATGCAAATTGCACATAACTCTCTGAACTTAATTTTTGCGCTTTCTGAAATCTATTATAGCATTCTTGTGGTGTGGGAGAAAACTCTTTAATACTAAATCTTTAAGCTTACTATAATTATTTAACTCTTCTTCGGAAACATGAACAAGTAAATTATTAACTCTCTCACCTAGAATATTTAAAAGAATTTCGCATTTAAATCGTTCGGGAACCTCTTTATTTTGAATGCTTTTTCAAGCGACTGGAAAAATAAATTATATGATTCCACTCTTTGAAGGTACGGGTATTGTTAAAGTTTTCACGGACTTTAACAAAGTCTCAACATTACAATTGTCGGCAGTTTCACAAACACTCGATTTTGAATATCGGAATTTTCAATTAAATTCTTCTGGATATTTGCAAAGCTCTAATTGTTTTTGCAATTGCGCTAATTTGATTCGTTCAAATTCTAACTTAATTTCACTATCCAATCTCTTATTTTTAATTTCCGCCAAAGCATAATCGATTGCAGATTGAACTAACTCTTTATCATTTTTGTAAGCGTCACTATTTACAATTAAGTTTTTTAAGCCAGCGATTTTTTTGCTCCTTCTGGTACAGTTAAATTTAACTCTTCCGCAACGATTTTTAACTCATCTTTCCCTAATTTATTTAAAGACATATTTATGAATTAAGGACACTAATAGAAGGATCAATTAATTGCACCTACCTCCTCAGATCGCTGTTTCACGCTGCTCTCTAAAGTCAATCGTTCTCTATTCACACTTTGGCAATCACTTATATATATTTTTTTTCACTGTGAATTTTGATAATCCACGGTTTCACAGATACACATTTCCATTCGGTCGCTTACCTCCGGCTCGACGGACCATGAATTGACTCAACACACACACAGTAAACACACGCAGTGGACTGTAATATTTTTTAATCTTTCTCTCTACCCGTACACAACCTCTCGGAGTGAGTGTTACACTTACACTGAAGTTTTTCTTTACAAGCCGCTAGAGGGCGCTGTTCATTAACAGAACTAACAACGTGAATAAATTTGTTTTGTTGGTCCCGGTACAGTAAACAATGGAATATTCACAATCTAGTAGGCACTACATATAAAGAAAAACGATTTAATATTCTTTTATAATGGAATAATAAATGTTTCTAAAAGTATTACAAAATAAAGTTCTTATGTACAAAAAAAAAAAAAATTGTTTCAGAAATTTCCAATTAGGTATACACTTACACCTGTATTACAATATTAAAGGTTTAAGGGAAACAATTTTGAATAGAGTTTTCTTTAAAAAAGTAGTTTTAAAAAGTAGTTTTATATATATATATAAATGTATATAAAAGGTTAAAGGTTATCAATTTTGATATTTTTCTAAGATAGTATGCAGCTATTTCATTAAAAACTGGTTAATTATGGTTTTGACCATTATTTTACGTATGTTTGTAAAATATTTTTAAATTCAAAAAATATTTTTTATAAGAAATGGTACGTAAATGAAAATAAGCATTACAAAATTATTTCATGTTCAGCAAAAAAAAAAAAAAAAAAAAAAAAAGGAAAAAGAAAGAGAGATATTTTGAAATTAAAATTACTTTTGTAACTTTAGAGAACTATTAAAATATCATTATAAGGGAGAGAAAACAGGCTGGTAATTAATTATCAAGCACAATTAATCAAGCATATAATATATAAACATTGCTTTTATTTTTTCCAAGAAATTTATGTTTATTTAATGAATATATGTCAATAACAATTTTTCAATTTGGAAGTTAACATTATATTTAAATCAAAGAAAATTGCATTATTGTTTAATTTTTGGGCATATTTGGTAACAAAATAATAGTTTCATTCTATGTAGGAATCCAAATAAATTATTCTTACTCTCATTATAAAAATATATATCACGGAAAGTTTTTACGGTATCCTGTTTAGAAGATATTTTGTACAGTAGGCAAGAGTTCTTTACGAACCTAAAGACGTGGTGTTGCATCGTCGGTTTCCGGTCCCTGTCCCTGAAGTGAAATTCCGCTATGAGAATTGATTGACATTGATGGAATATAACGTCGCACTGTTCAGCTACACGAGGGCTTTTAGCGACGGACCACGTAATTTTGAACCATGGTAGTGATTTCGATTGTTAGACTGGCACTTACATTTTTTAAATAATACACCAACGGGAAAACGTTTTTTAAGGACAGATTTAAAATAAAAATTTAAAATTAAAAGAATGCATTCGAACTTGCAAAAAGCCATGGATGTTGACCTATGACATGCTACCGCGGATGTCCCTTTGAGAAGGGAACCTCAAACAGGTTTAAGTGGCTGACAAAATGGCAAAGTGGAAATTTTGGGAGATTATATCCAGTGATTATACTGTCCTCGTCACTTGATCGTTTTTAAACAATAATCTATGAAGTAAAAAAGCTTGACGTTAATCAAATAATCATTTGATATATAGGTTTCATTGGATAAGATATCAATCATTTTCTGTTTTTTGCTTCGAAAGATTCCCTACATATAATTGCTCCCTCAGACTGATTATGGTATCTTCCATCAAGAATTTCAGGAAGAACACATTTAAAAATAAAACTTTTAACTATGGTTTTGAAAATCGAGCAAAATTTGTTTCCTCTATACGCAGAGTTAAAAAATCAAACATTATTAATTATAACAGATTATTTTTCCGTTGTGTAAAAATAAACATTCATTTTAAAAGTTTGAAAGTAAAAATTTATGATTTAATGGTAAAAATGAAAAGACCGTTTAATTATCATTAGAAAATTTGAAGTTTCAGACTATTTTTTAAAAATTTTTGTTTTTAAAAATTCCAGCAGATTTATCTTTTCAAATGCTTCGCAGAATCAAAAAATGAACTAGTTTAAATTATTTTGAGTCCATCATCACCAACCAATCTCATCGGGTGAAGCAATAAAAAAGGGTTTATCTTTGTCCACAAATAAGCCAACATATTTTTTTTCCATTGAATATTCCCTCTCAACTGCTTTTACTACTTGTTTGCCAAAATTTTTATCATACATTTAACATAAAATGCGCATCAAAAGAATTAACACACGGATTCTAGATTTTTTATGCAAGCAATTAATGCTTTGAAAAAAAATCAACCAACTCTCATATCTCCATCGTTTAAAGATTTGTCAAGAACTTAAATCATAGATATTGAAAATGTTCAATGACAAAAATGGTTTTCCACAAATTATTTTATATAGAAAAGAAGGCACATGTCTTAAAGATAGTAGCGAACATCCATTCACTGAATTTTCCGAATTTATTCGAATCTAAGCCGCACTTTTTTTCCCGATGCTTAGGCTACAAAAATTCTGGTGCAGCTTAGATTCGAAGACTGAAAAAAAGTTTTTAATGCTGGTAAAGTAAATTAATTATTCATTTTATTAATTCACCTTTTATTATTTTTTTTTTTATTTCGTTTAGTTAATGATTGAATATAAATGTCATATTGATCAGCTACACGAGGGCTTTTGGTGACGAACCTCGTAACTTTGAACCATAGTCAAGTGACGAGGACGACACCTGAGCTTGCACCTCCCATCTCCTAACTACCACACCAATGAGAGGACGTTTTAGCTCAGATTTAACGTTCATAGCTCCCCTACACGACAGAACTTCAGCGGTACTAGGCTCGAACTCATGACACGCCAGCCACGAGTACGTTACCTTGACCACTAGGGTATCGCAGCCACTTTTCATTCCGTAAATATATCATATATCGATAATATATTTTACACTATTTTTTTCACAAAAATGTGCTGAGAATTTGGGGTGCGGCTTAGAATCTGAACGTAATTAATTGAAAAATAAATTTCTGTTAATTAAATTAGAAAACAATATTTTGTGTTAATAATTGTTCCAATGGTTTATGGTAAAGTTTTACGTCAAATATAAAATCGATGGGAAAAAATTTTTGTTAATTAAAAAGAAAATAATAATATAATAATAATAATTGCATTACAATAATTAGATTAAAATTTTAATTTGAGCAAGGAGTAGTAATTTGTGTTCTTTTAGAGTTAATTCACAACTTTCGATGAAGTATAAAGTAAGTATACTTTCATTCTTCGTTAAGTCATTTCGCAGAATTTAAATATTCTTACAGACATTCCTTCAATAACAGAAAAAAAAAAAAAAAATCTAAGCAGTATAATTATAAACGATTTTTTTTTTAAAGCACACATGCAGAAAATATTTAAAACTTTCCTAAATCGGAAAGTTCGTCAGATTTGAGATGTTAAATCTCTGTACATCATAAACCTTTTCCATTGTCCACTATTTGCAAGTTGCAAGTTACCATAATTTCAGCTGGCGACTATATTTCAGAAAGATATCGCCAAAAATAAGTATTCGTAGCCAAGAATAAATTCGCTTTTCAAACGATGGTGGTGCCATCTGTTTGAGATAGTCCTAACTACGCCAAAAATAATTCAGAATGAACTTAAAATTTAAAAAAAAGTTAATTAAGAAAAACATAAAACCTAATTCTGGCTACACTAGTCCAAAGAGGGAAGCTTGCTTTCTTATATATTATTTAATTCTACTCTAAAAAATGTTTTTTTCTGTTAAAATGTCTTTTGCGTTTCCACCTCCTATACTTTAACATAGAAAAGTCAAATTTCATTTTGCAAAAATGCTGAAAACTGTGTAATTTTCCAAAAAATCAAAATTCAAAAAACACTATCCTTTAAACAATTATTTTCTTTATATCCATAAAAAATTTTTATTATCATTGGAGCTTTTTCCTGCCCACAAATGTCTTTGCCGTTTCATCCCTATCCTTTAACATTGACCGAAAACAGCCAAAGTAAAAACTTTATTTGTTCTTCAGGTGAAGATAAATCCAACGATTTTGTTAAACTTGCTCATTCTACAGGTGAGAGCGGAACAATAGCGGTTAACGTGGAATGTGGAAAATTAATAGCGAGCAACAGCCAAGACTGTTTAACTATGCAAAACACGTTGGGCGTCATGTAGAGGGGTGATGACCCAATGTAATTTTGGGACACGCGGGGAAGGGGTATTCTACGTAAGTCCATAGTTAATTAAACACGTTTATTAGACAAAACAAACATTTACATACATAACTAGAGAACTAACAGTTACAATAGAATTGAAAGGGATTTTGAGATATGCTCCACGTCCTTACAGTTTTGAAGCGTTGCTTTGCCATTACTGAAGATTGTTGGCTGAGAACGGCAGAGGGTGCGATAGTCAGTTTCAACTAGTTCATATGAGAAGAGTTTAAACTACGGGGTTACATTATTACTTTGGCTTGAAAATATTGATTGATAAAAATCACAATAAATTGTTCAGGTTATCGGCTCATTCTATGAAATTTTTTAATGAATCAAATTAAAAATAAGAAATTTAATGTCCGTTTTGTAAAACTGGAATAAAAATATCGGTTGGAGGTATTGAAAAAATAAATTAATTTTGTGTAATTTGAAACCTTAACTACATTTATACATGCACTTTGTTGAATTCCATTGGCTAAAGTAATAAATAGTGAAAGAAATATATGTACATGGCAGAGAGAGACAGAGATAAAACATTTACATAATTAATTCATCTGTTCTTGTTGAAAATCAATTTTTTCCTCGTGGGGCGTGGTGCGAATGGTATAATTACCATTGCAGACGAAGTACATTGATTTGGGAGCTGGTGTCATGTTTTTAGTGTGGCAGAGACTATAGGTAGACACCAATCTGGTCTTGTCAATGGATTTTTTGGCACTCAGTTTCCAAACCAGAGGTAGGCATCTGATTTCTGACGATGCGAAATTAAAAGAATTTCGCTTTTGCATCCAAGCACTTTTAAAAGTTTTTATTGAGTTTATCCATAATTACACTTACACTGACAACGAAATTGCAACAGGTTCCAAGTTAATATATCATGTTTGGGTCCAACTTCAAAGATTGTCGCTGAACGCTTTACAGTTTCATCATTGAAATTCTATGACCATACGTTTACAGAAATAACGGCAATATGCCGGAACTAAGGCTCTTTTCAACCGCCTGATACGGCAACCCGGCAAATTTCAAGGCTGCGCAAAATGCAGAATTTTTGTACCCTTTCGACTCTCAACGGTAACCCAAGAAATAGATGGATTCCACTTCGAATTCTCCCATGATGAATTGCGAACCAGAGATGTCCTACTTTATTCAAGATTGAACAAGCGAGATCCCAGTTTGCTATTGTGAAAAATAGCGACAATGAAGAAAAATGGAACCCGACATTAAACATCTGGGGAGTTTCCCTCACAGGAGAAACTGCTGCTTTTTCATCCCGGTAGTTAATTGGATGCAAAAAGCTCATTGCCAAGGAAAGATATCGTAGCGAAGTTTCAATGCTCATTTGCGGAAATAAAATTTATATTCCAGTCATGCTGAAATGGAAGGATGCAAATCCAAATTTATATTTAGGCCATGCACTGATTACCATGACAATGTTTGCCCAATATTTTAAAAGACATCAATGATTTTAATACAGTTTTTGAGATCGGCCGATTTGAAAATATTGCAATTTAATTTTTTTTGAATGTACACAAAAAGTTGCATTTTTTTGTTATTTTTCATTTATCTAATTGAGCATATACCCATATAAGAAAACAAAAATTAGTAATATCTTGTAACTCGAAATGCCCATCCAGTAAAAATGGATGACCATTGCAATTTTTTTTTTAAGTGAATGAGTGCCGGGTTATGACCAATAGAAAATCTGTTTTATATTAACATGCCGTTTTAAATCCCTCATGAGAATAAGAATAAAAACAAAATTTCTTTTAAAATCTTCAGTTTTGATCCACTTGAACTTAACATGCATTTAATTTTTGTTATTAAAGCAAACCATGATTTACTCTACCAAAAGAGATCTCTTTTTATACACATATCATGGTAAAATTATTTTATAAAAGTAGGCAAGTACTAACTTTTTTTCCTAGAAGGATTAAATAATCCCACAATTATAAAACATTTTATGAACAAGTTCTTATGAAAACATTACACGAAGAAAATTTACGTTATTTACAAACAAAAATTGTAATTAGCTTTTTAATTGTTGGTTAATATGAAAGATTTTTGTTTAACAATTATGAATGTCCTGAAATGAAATGAAAATTGCTTTTAACATTGAAATGTTTTGGATATCTGAAATAATGTCGAAAAAAAAAAAATTAACATTTGATATGCTTTATACAGACTTCGTGGTTTTCCAATTATTACCCTTATAGAAGGTTTGAATTCGCACCAGCCAAAATGTCTGTCTCGACCAACATTCTGAAATAAATTAATTGGCGTTTTTGAATAAATTAAGCGACATGTTTAAAAAAATAGGCTTTTTAAAAAATTATAAAGTAGAACAAATTAAATTGGAAGGATCAAAATAAGAATCTACAGTTTTATTTAATTTTTTTATCATTTTAATATACATCATTTATCGACATTTTTAATGTTTTAACATTGCATGCATCCATCTTATAAGTAAATAAAGTCATTTCATGATTTGCTATATAAATCACACAGTTTTCTCTGAAAGAGTAACATTATACGGTATAAGGACAAATGGGGGATCTATCTGCCAATATTCAACATGCATAATATCTTTTACAATTATTATATCTATATATCTTTTTATCTTATTGATGATAACATCTAATAAAATTCTCTGAAAATCTTATGAATGGCTTTTTTGCAATTTATTTACAACAAAAAGTATTAATTTTTAAAAATATTTACAAAAGAGTATTAAATGTCATTAACCAAAACAAATAAAATGAAACAAAAAAAATTAAAGAATATTATCTCCTAAATCAAAGATTTCATAGATAAAAAAAGGTCAAATTACATAGAATTTCTAAAATGTTCACTTAGGTTTATGACATAAAAACATAAATTTTTAAACACCTAGTGATTAGGCAATTAATAGTAAACAAAAAATTATAACATTTTTTTCTTCAAAGTTTCTGCGAATTTTATTTACTCTAATTTCAATACTATCAAAACTATTTTAATCAAATTAATGCTTTTTTTTCTTTTTTGGATACAATAAATTTACAAAAGTAAGATTTGAAATGGTCTTCCCTTGTTTTCAAAGAAATTAATGGCAAGAACTAGTCTTTTAGTCAGCCAACTGTGTGGAATATACCAGAAACTATAGAAAGCAAAAACCTATAACATTTGTATATAGGTAAGCTACAAAACTTTTCATAGTATTTTTGAGAAATTGTGATATTTCATTTGATCTCTAGACCCATACCATATACAAGAATTTTGAAATTTCAGATCTTACAAGCTGGCAGAATTATAAAATCCACTTCTATACAGTCAACTTTCAGAATTTACATAGAACAAATTAGAATACTGAAATCATGGAACTTATAGAAAGAAGTTGAATAAAAGAAACAAATACATGACATGTTATTTCGTTATAACTGATATGCAACTGAAGTATTTTATATATTACATTAATACTTTAAAAAAAATGGAAGATGAAACAACATCAGAAAAAAAGATTCAGAACTCTCACTCTGAAATTTAATGTTTGAAAATTAATAAAAATCATTATTAATTTGGTAAGATACCAAAGTTTATCATTAATAAATTAATCACAATGTGTACTAATTGTAAGCAAGATTCTTTTACCAGGGCATTCCTAAATTTAATGAAACTTATCAGTTTCCCAAATCACACATGAGCAAAATATTAAATTACTTCAAAGTTTCTCCAAGAAATGCTAAATCAGTACTCGAGCCATTCCACAAATTTTGGAACATGCATTAAACTGCCGACTGATTTCCCCAAGCAAAAAGACAACAAATTAAAAAAAAACAACAATTACATCACTATTATTGTTACTGTGTGCAAACGTGATCAGGGACAGTTTCTACTATTGGTTGTATATTGCAGCATTTGGCGGTTTTCTTATTTTAAGAAATTGGTCAATATTATACAATACAAGCACCCCAAATTTGTCCCGTAAGCATATGTTACACAAAAATATCAGTGATTTTGGATGATGAAACACTTATTTTTGAAAAAATTTCTTTGAAATTACCTTTTTTTACTGAATTCTTCATGAATATAGATTATTGTAAACAACAATGTCAAGTTATTCATTTAAGGGTAAATAGAGAGTTTTGAAAAAGGTTATATCAAAATTCTGAGTATTTCCATTGCTTTTAGAAAGTAAACATCTTACAGAAAATGTCTATATGTAAAGTCGTATTTAGTTTCATGATCCCCTAATTTCCCATAAATATCATAGAACTGATTTAAGTATACTTCTTGGGTCAATATTTGTAACTAACTCAATGCGACAAATTTATTAGCAGGATAATATCAATATATATGAGCATTTAGACTTTAATACTTATGTAAAATAATCCAGAGTATTCTTATGCTTAATACATTTCAGCTAGGGTTGCACAGATTTCTTTAACACACAATGTTGGTATTTCAATAACACAAGTGTAAAGTCTTTATATGAAATTTATCAAAATTATTGAGTTTTACATTTTAATTGGGCAAATTTCAATAAATGCATATTTGTTATCCATAGTAAAAAAAAAGGTACATCTGTGTGAGAAAAATTTGTATCAGTCAAATTCTGGAAAACACATGTGTTAATAAATACTCACATAAGAAATAGATACCATACAAATATTTAATAATTATTTTTTTTTGTACTAAAAGAATTATGGATTTAAAAATGACTTTTTCTTTTATTTTGATCCTGTACAAGAGAACAGGAATTTAATATTCAATGTATGCACACAATTTTATATTCTATAATACACACATTGTAATGCCTTAATTTTTTACCACACTCAGAATGTAATTCTCGATTAATTATATCTTTTTACTATAAAATAATACTGCGAATACAGACTTTCAAAATGTTACATGATTTTTTTTATATATAATTTTACAAATGGTAATTTTCATTTCTAATGTTTGATAGTGGTATAAATTATATATATATACTTGTTTTAATATGACATGTATGATTACATATCAGATTTTTGTGTTCTTATTTTAGATAATTAAATACAGAAATATCCCTTTTAACTACTCTGAAGATGTGTAAGACAAATAAAAAAAAATTAAGCTAACTAAATATATTTTATCTTTTTTTTATGTATGTTCTCTATATAACTTAATTTAAAATAAACAAAAATTTCCATTCCTGTAAACATCTGTCCAAAGTCCGATTGGATTGTTCGGCCACTTATCCTGCCAAGTTTTTTCTTGCCAAATCGTAGGGTTTCTACTCCAAAACACAACACACAAAATCGCGCCAAATTGGCGATTTTTCAAAATATATCGGACCAGTAGCCGATTAGATCTGTTTAGAAGTTTCTTATGTGAACACAAAAATAGTAAAAAGGGAGTTAGGTTTTGGGTGGCGACAGTTTCTAAATGGTTGGTATTGAAAACAAATGTCATTCTTATCCATGTTTACTAAACACTGGAATTTTTACCGGGATATTAAAAAAAGTTTTTTTCCGACAATCGACATCTTTTACTATAATCGAGCATCCACGTTGATTTGTTGGTTGATTTGTCGAATCGGGTACTTATTGCGCCAAGTGTTTTCTCGCCAAATGGATAAGTGCGCCAAATCTGGTAACCCTTCTGAATTCGTTTTCCAGTGGAGAAGTTGCTTTTTTTGGCGAAATTGAGCGCTTGCGCAGTAGATTTCTTTAATTTTAACAGTTAGCGCATTCGTAATTGTTTTTTTTTTTTTTTTTTACTTTAACAGTTTAATTCTTCAACGGTCTTTCTCGCGCATGAGCAGAAAGCTTTTTTTTTTCTTCAAAAAATCCGTTACACAGGAAATGGTTATTTCTTTTGCTCCGGTTGGGTCAGCTGTTCGGCTTCGTTTTGGGAATTACTTTTTCCAGGTAATATTTTTATTTCTTTCTCCACATAAATTTCAAAAGATTGCCATGATGTCCAGCGATGCTGTTAGGATTAATTTGAATGAATGCATGAAAAATTACGATTACTATTGTTAATGATTAAAAGTTTTTTTGCCATGTTGCCTGTGCTTGGAAAGAAAGCTGTTTTAGAATGGTGCATGAAAGAAGGTTTGATTGGATCATCGTATGTATGTCCGAAATGTGGATAAAGTATTGAACTGAGAGAAAGAACGGGTAAGAAAGTGAATGATGGTTTTTGAATGGTACTGCAAAATTCGGTCCAGTGTGAAAGAGGATACCCATCATGTGTTTAGGAGTGTAAAGAAATGGTTTTGGTTTGAATTGAGTAATATGGATTTGTGCACCGTTTTGTTAGTGATGCAAAAATAAAAATGTTTTGGAAGGTGCTCTCAGAAATATGCAGTAGCACACTGGTATAATTTCAGTAAGCAACTCATCGGCCTCATAAATGTCGGAAAAAGCAGCATTTTTTAAAGGTAAGTGAAAATATTTCCATTTTTAAATGCCTCATTTTTGCAGCGATTTTCAGTTTCAAAACTTTAAAATGCTATTTTTTAATGATTTTCCTTCCGCCATCTTGAATTTCGCGCTCCGTAGTTGCGTGTTCTGGTAGGATTGCAACTCCAAAACACAACACACAAAAACGCGCCAAATTGGCGATTTTTCAAAATTTGGCGGAGAAGTGCCGGATTCGACAATTAAATATGTAAATTAATATGTATATGTATATTAAATATGTAAGTAAATTAAAGTATTATTTTGAAATATCTTTCATTCAAAATTTTTGTCTGCTTTAAAGTTTAAAAGAGTATAAAATTATGTGTTTTTATTTGGATTGATAATCTGATGAGAGAAAATTTAGTTATTCTTGACAATGGCTGTATGATTTACATATAATATACATGATTTATTATAATATGTTTCAAATAATGCAGAAAAAGTGACATGTTACTTTGAACCCTAAAAGGATACCATAAAATGTCATTATGATTAAAGAAGTGAATTAAAGTGAGTTTTCCACTGAAAATGACTGTAAAAATGAATATTTAAACAAATGATTTTAAAATTTGAGTTGCAGAATGATAATTTAAATATGAAATAAATCAGTTTATGTTGTGTCTTAAGTATCTTAAAATTACATGACGTATCTAGTAAAATTTCTGTACATAAAAAAAAACAGATTTTTTTAGGAATCAATATTAGAAATTTGCTCTGCACTGTGACAAATCAAATATTGACAAAAAATGTATAGAATAAAAATAACTGTTAATATTCATTCCGTTGAAAATGTCCCATCTGAAGCATTGTCAAAGGTTTTGTTATATCTAAATGTTTGTTCATGTCCGATGTGAAAATATATAAGATACATTTCATTTTTGTATTTGTTAAGGATTTTAATCTTTTGAAGAATTGAAATGCTTAAAGCTTAATATGTCTAGTTGTTCTAAGTATCTTACCTGAGATTTTTATGAATATTTTAGACCAATCAATTTATCTGATTTTCATTTAATTCAGCTATAATTTCAGTTGAGTGATGCCTTTCTAGTAGTACTAAACATATTCTAAAGTGCTTTGTTACATTAATGAATAAAGGTGTTACATTCCCACATTAGCATGCCATTGAAATTTAATAAGTCGTGAGAAATTAAAAACAGATGATTTCAATATTAAAGAAATAGGAAATATATAACTAAACTAATAAATTCACTGTCTCTTCCATGTTGAATTATTTCATCACATGAAAAGACATCTAATAAGGGCATGACTAAGGAAATTCATTTGGAAACGAGACTTTGTGTAATACTATTACTCCTATAGGGTGTTCAACCCTCAATGTCATGGTGTGGAATGGCCAGTCAATTCAGAGAAATTAATTTGGAAGTTGGAAATTTTTTAGTATAAAAATATTTTTTGAATTTTAAATTGAGGAACATAGTATGAGCATTTTTTAAAAGTATTTTATACATAATGAAAATATGTTGAATTTTCTTTCAAAAGGTCTTAGAGGAAGTAATTTGAAACAGACAAGTGTAAGGCATTGAAAGGTAATGAAAGAAAATCCCTTTTTTTAAAAAAGTATATTTCTCTCTCTCTCTCTCTCTCTTTTTTTTTTTTTTTTTTAATCAAAATTTTTTTGGAATTATTCCTTTTTTTTTTTTTTTTTTTTTTTTTGCTATTCTATACCTATTGCATAAAGATTCATGTTGAATATCTTTCTTCAGTGGTGTGAGACTTTATTAATGACTTGCTATAAAGCAGCATGAGCGTTATTGGCTAAGGACTTCGTAATTTTGTACCTTGTATGAAACCTGAGTAGGCACCCTTCACTTTAAACTACCATATTGCACTAATGGAAGGTCTTTTAGCTATGAAAGGTTAAACTTCCACTGGCAGCTGTTTTTTGGCACCAGGGCTTGAACTTATGAGAAAGCAACCATGAGTTCATGACCGTAAGCTCTAGACTTCTCTTGATTTCCATTACTGTAAAATATATTTCTACTAAATTATAAATTTACATATTTCTGATATTTCTCTTTTATTGTATGAAATATTTGCCAAATACTTTTTTAACATAGCATACTATTCATATTTAGTACTGATGAAAAAATATTGCTTTTAGAATCATGAATAAATTTAATTCAAAACTTTTATTCATAGGCTTATCTTTTTTTTACCTATGCTTCAAGAAATCTTTTTAAAATCTTTTTGTAGAGGTATGTTTCAAGAATACTTTATAAGAAATGTTTTAAACTCATTAACATCATTTCACCATTATTTTCAAGCATTTTATAAGTAATGAAACTGTCCCTAATTAACATGCTGAATGGAAAAATGTTGTTTGATTGGATCAGAAACCTATCACTCATTGCAGAATACCTCAAGAAAATTATACCTGAGAATCTTTTTATGTCATTATTCTGTTAATATTTTCTGGGTTTGCCCTAGATTTGTAAGTTTGTATGTATTCGCTAAACAATACAAGTAATTGCAATGGATGATTTGTTTAGCTTCTCTCAGTTGGAAGTTGCTTGGAAATATATTTCATTAATCTGTTACATTGATAGATTAATTAAAATTTTCTTTTTTAATACATATTTATATTTTTATTATTGAGAAAAAAATTTATGAAGTGCTTTATTCATATTTCCCACTTGAAAAAGAAATTTCTTATATATATTTGACCTTACATGTTGAATTCAGGTACTTAACCATGCAAGTATAATAATATTGTTACGAATTTAGTCTTACTCTAATTGTTTCTACTCATTTGTGTTCATTTTTACAGTTTAATGTGATTTCAACCCTGTTTACCTGTAATATCATTTCCACTGCATTGCACGGCCCCCATGCTTTAACATTGGTTTAAATGGTAAACTCGCCAAATATTGCAGCTAGCGCCAAGTTGGCGACGGATTTGGCGACTTAATTTTTGGCGCCAAATTTGGCGATATATCGCCAAATGTGGGCGATAAGCTTGGCGACCATGGCAACCCTGCTCCTAATAACCCTGTCTGGCAACCCTATCGCGGTATTGTAACACTATTGTATTGAATGTATTACTGTATTGAGCTTTTCTCGTACGTTCCGGATTTTGCTAGACCTTTCTATTTCTCGATTATTCTGGCAAGTGCAAGAGGTTTCTGACCGAAAGGTATAAAAGGGCCCGGGCCGGCTAGTCAGTTAGTCAGATCTCAGCTTTCATGCAAGTGATACCTCTCTGAGCTAGAAAGAGAGACGATTGCATAGTGCGTGTGTTATTGCTTTTATTGAGTTATTATTTTTGTGCTGAGTGTTTACTATTGCTTTTGTTAGTGTATTACATCTGTGTTATCAGTATTTTCATCGATTGTACGTGACTTTCTCGAACTGTTCTACAATTTGTGGAGGACTGTTTTGGCCAAGAATAAAATTGTTTTGGATTCCGCTCTTCGGCTTCAATCATTTCGAACCCCCGAAAACGCAACAATATATTTTATGCATATGTTTATAAACAGACTCTTTGATTATTTTTTATAATTATTGTCTAAATTCTAAGCACTGTATTTTCCTGTGTAGAATCCATGGATTATGTGTTAAAGAAGTTTCAAATTTCGTTGTGCGTATAGTGTGATAAAAAACATTCTTCATCAGAAAAGCTTAACATAAAGTTTTGAAAGAAATACCATTTATGTTTTATAAAATAAATAACAGATGGTGCTGAAAGCTTTTGTGAGTTGGCTGATGTATTTCAGCTACAATCAGTTTTGTCCAAATACGTTCAAGAACAAATTCGGTTCCTGTGAAATATATTACCGTTGCTAGTCACTAGCCGTCATTTTGCATTCTGTCTTGACCTGAGCTGTTTCTTTCTGAAAAGATTCAAGCTCAAATATCATCATATTGAAGGGAAAGTGCGTAAATTACACAGCTGATTTTGAACTAAACGTTATAGAGAAGGCTACCGAAGTAGAAAATCTGGAAACTGCAAGATTGTTTAATGTTGATGAATCAAATATTCAAATGTGGAGAAAAACAAGGCTAATTTTGAAAAATGTCACCCAAAGCTTTTAAATTATGGACTTGATGAAGCAAATCTTAATGAGAATGTTAAAAATACCCTGAAGTCCGCATCTGCAACTAATACATGATGGACTGACAAAGAAATTACAGCCTTTAGGCATGGGACTTAACAGACATTTAAATGGAAAGTTCAGAAATTATGGGAGCAATAAATGTCTGTTGGAGGAAAGAATTTAGAAAAAAAATTTTCTCTACAATTTATTACTTATGATTTTAATCATATTGTCTCTTTTTTTTTTTTAATTTTATCTGACAGTACATTACTGGCGTTATATATTTTGGACTAATTGCCGTAAAAATTTCTGCTGATTATGCAACGTTCTTTGTTTTTTGTACTTGAAAAAAAGACAATGGATAATACGCAGCTGCGGATTATATATAGGAAAGTATAGTAGCTCAAATTGGGAATATCTACATAGTCTAGTGTTGAAAAGTAATGTTTTAAATTTTGACTTTACTAACCTTTTTTTCCCCTTACCGTCATCTTGAATTCTTTCTTGAAGACTTTTCTTTTACATAAAACATTTTTTGTACTATTAAACTCAAAATTCAAAAGTCATTATGACTAATTGACTGCTACTTTGAAATATTATATTTATAATTTAAATATCTGGATTGTGTGTTTTCAGAAAAGGGGAGAAAAATTCATTTGACAGCATCAAACAATTTTGAGACACTGGAGTGTAAAGAAAAGGTAGTCCTTTTCCAGAATTTTATAAAATTTTGTTTGCTGAACTCTATTTGAAAGTAGAAATATCCTGTTTCTTTCCCATTTTTAATGAAATTTTCTATTTGAATTGCTCCCAAATTTGTACTATTAAAAGTATCATTAAAACATTAGAAATCAATAAAAGGCATTTCTTTAATGGTTACCCTAAATTTTAGGTAAGTGAAATATATTCCTTTTAAATTATATATTTATAAATTTATGATACTTCTGCTTTTTGGGATAAAATATATGTAAAAGGCATTTGACAAACATTTTTTTTAATGCAGTATACAATTGGTATTATGCACTGGCAAATAAAACTCATCATAAAATCATGAATCACAGATTAAATTCCTAACTTTTCATTGAGGGTTTTTAAATTTTTCCTCCCATATTTTTACATATTTTTGTTTAATGTTTCAAACTCTATAACATATTTTTGCTGCTTTTTCCAAGTATTTTCTGACTGATTCTGATGTCCCTAATAAATATTCTGAAAAGAAGAAAGTAGCTTGACTTCATCAGAAACTTAAAATATGTTGCACAATACTGGAAAATAATCATGCCGCTCATAATTTTTCTATAACTAATTTTAAAATATATTCTATCTTTATTTAAATTGAATATAGATATTCCAAGTTTATCCCTCTTTTTTTATGTCATTATTCTGTCTGGATTTGTCCTAAATCTATCAGCTTATGTCTTCCCCCCCAAAAAATAGAAGTGAATAGATTATATATAGAATAGAACTTCCCTCACTTCTCTTTATGTTTTTGTATCGATATATTTATTAAATTTCTTTTTTAAAATTATAAATACATATTATGAGTGAAATTGATAAAAAAGAAATGTTTGAAAAATTGTGCTATTCATATTATAACTTGAAAATAATAGGTTACTAATAATTATGTGGAATTTCATATTGAATTCAAAACATTTTATGGTGTATGTATTCAATGTTTTAACCCCATATATAAACATGCCTTTGTAAAACCATTGAGGAATTTTTAGAAAGTCCACAATAAAAATTATGGTGCTGTGGTCAAAAGAAATTTTTATTCCAAATTTCTGTTTCACCCAAATAATTCTCGATTTACTGATTATTATTTCTCTTTGTCCTGTTCCGTTTTTGAAAGCTTATTTTTTGTTGAAAAAATGTTAAGTGTTCATGTATTGTGAATTTAAACTAACATTGTCTCACCACTCTGTTAAAGTGTCAGCCCACTGATATCACATGTCTTTATTTCAGTTACAAAAATAGCAATCTGAATGCCATCCTACTTTTGTGTGTGAAGGTCTTTTTTTCATTGATAAGTTACATATAGTAATAGATTGGAAACAGATTGACTGAAAACTGAGTGATATGTATTATCATTCAACACTTAAATGTCCGTCCACATTAAATGTGCTTAATACTTTCGTAGCAACTATTGAGTTGAAGTAGTGACAAAATAACTGCTTACATATATGGCTGCGTTGTACTCAATTTTTCTCAGTGTTTTTTAAATTATTTTCCTTGGCTTGTGTCCTAGCATTAGAGTAATATTTCAGGATAAAATGAAAATTGTGGCTAGGGAAAAGTTTACTCTTGTGTCCGTATCAATTAACTAAATATCTTGAAAGTGCAGAAAAGGACTTGGGATGTCCTAAATATTCATAAATGACTCAAAGGGAAAATAATAGACATTTACATAAAATTGTGCTTTTTCTTGTGTTGATTTTAGATATTATCAGGATTTATACATGAATTAACAATGTCTACATTATATATGTTAAAAGAAGGTGGTTTATCAGATATCAGAGCCTACTTATAATATATATGTATATATATGTATTATTGATAAGTACATTATGATATTATTACAATTACTAATTTTTTTTAAAATAAAATTAATAGTATCTTATAGATATTTTTTTATTATTTATTAATTATATTATTTTAATGATCAATTTTCATTTTGTAGCATTTTAATAATTTCTTTTGAATTTTCCTATTTAATAAATTTTAGATCTTCAGTTATTTTTTTATGTTTGTTTTAAGCTTTCATGATGTTTAGTTTTTACCTTTTGAACAACTAGTAATCTGATTTATCTTGAGAATGTTTCTTAAAAATGTGGGAAATTTTAAAATTTAAAACATTGTTTCCAATATTTGTAAAATTTCACAATGGGTGGAAAGAAGCTCAAAATATGAGTTTGTTAACAAAACTATGTACAGTCAGGTCTCGTTTTATGCGGTAGATACGTTCTACCGAAAAACGCATATAAAAAAATCGCATTAAAAAAGACATTACTTGAATGGAAAAAGTAGGGATACGTTCCTTAGTTTTCTAAAATCGCATAAAACCAAAACAACTAGTTAAAATTAACTTAAAACCGCATAAAAAAATTGAAGAAATGAAAAGAAATTGTCTGCATGATAAATTACTTCGAATGTCTGAAAGAAATTCATACAAAAGCTAAAAAAAAACAACTTGTATTCAAATCTTAATTCATTTTATTTTATGGAAAAGTAATACACATAGTTTTACATTTTTAATCATTATCGCTATCTGATAATGGTTGCACCGTTTGCGAAGTGGTTCCAAATCACCTTCATCATCAGAAGAGACTCTCTGCAATAGATATTTGCGGTAAAGGCCACGGATTTTCACAAATTTCATTCTCATTCTGTGTAGCTCTTCCTTTTCTGACAATGTAATGAGTAATTAAACTTTGCGATGAGGATTCTTTTATTTTTTTATATAGTTCACGATATCCAGACATGCAGCTCACGTTGTAATTTAGAGGCTCGTTCAGAATTGGGGTCATTAATAAGAAAATGATTTTCTAATTTACTACAAAGTTGAAGACCTTCTTGAATTAATTTTCCAGTGAGGGGAGTTGATTTTTCTTCCTCATCATTATCACCTTCTAGACCTACGACGCCGTCTACAGTTAGATCTAAATATGAATCAATAATATCATTGTCACTTACTGCATCATCCACAAGCAGTTCATCTATATCATCGTGGATGAAGATATTAAAACCATCTCCTCCAATTTTATGTGCCAAATTAATTATTTCATCTGATAGTGTCGATGTTTGAGTGGTTGTATTGTCTGTCACACATGCTGGCCAAATATTTTTCCAACAGGCATTTAAAGTTCTAGGTCTTATTTGAGCGGAAGAAGATGCAACATGAATTAAACAATCAAAAATAGAAAATTGTTTCCACGCATCTTTTACTGTTAAGGACTCATTTTCTAGTTTATTCAAGATGAATTTGTACGTTGTCTTAATATAATTTTTTTTATAAGTTGCCATTATGCCTTGATCTAATGGCTGAATAAGGCTTATTGTATTGGGCGGAAGAAATACTAGTTGAACATTTGGATGTTCTAATTGTGGATGACTTGCTACATTGTCAACAATTAATAAAACTTTAAAATCGAGAGATTTTTCCTTCATATAGGCTTCCATTTCTGGTACGAAACAATTATTGAACCATTCTGTAAAAAAAGCTGTTGTCATCCAGGTTTTTGGGTTAGCCATCCAATGCACGGGCAGTTGTTTTAAATCTTTACCTTTAAGGGCGAGTGGTCTAAGAGATGTATTTATTAAGAGAGGTTTCAACATCCGATCTCCTGATGCATTGCTACAAAGTAATAAGGTGACTCGATCTTTACTTTTTTTATGTCAACTTGCAGTTTTTTCATCCTTTGCGATGTAAGTACGGTTAGGCAATCTTTTCCAATAAAGTCCTGTTTCATCAGCGTTAAATACTTGATCGGCAGAATAGTCCCCATCTTCAATAATTTTCGCTAGCTTTCTGGAAATATTTTTGCTGCTCCTTCATCTGCTGTCGCACTCTCCCCTGTTTTTTAATATTATGAAGTGCATTTCTTTTTAAGAACCCGGTTAGCCATCCTTTGCTACCTGAAAATTCTTTTCCAGCTTGGGAAGTGGAAGTTGATGGTTTTGACTGTTTCATTGACTTATAAAACTGAAGAGAGCTTTTTCTTGGATTAAATAACCACTTACAGGAATCCTTCTTTGAACTTGTTCCTCAATCCAAATTGCGATGGCTCTTTCCATTCTTTCTAATAATACATCCCTTGTGTACGATGCAAATTTGGTGCTTAATCTTGTACCAGAAATGACCGGTTTTCTTATTGCAGCTTCATTCTTTTTAATTGCTCTGACAGTAGATTCGCCTAAATTAAAATGTTTTCCAATAGCCGTAGACCCTTCTCCTTTTCCTAAGCGATCTAAAATTGCAAGTTTCGTTTCCAATGAAATTGACTGTCTTTGATGGGTTTTTTCTCCATTGGGCCAAATAAAATCTTAGAAAAGAAATTAAAAAAAATTACACTTACGATTTTCTAATGAAAAATAAAACTTTACGACTCTCACTTTAAATCCAGAAATCAAAATTTGCTGCTTATTATATCGCCACTTATTAAAGTGAAACTTTTATAAAAATGAACGAGGCACCGCTAAGAGAAAATATAATTTCGAAATAATGATATCGTATCGGTATACTACTGAAATAACGAATGCGAATCTAAGACTGTCGCAGCCGAGCCGTAGACGTAAGCACCAAAAAGATACGTAAATTCTCGGAATACTACGATCTACACGTCTCAGTATAAAAAATAATAATAATAACAAAAATCTAGAAATGTTTGGAATACAAACCGCAAATGTTTGAAATACAAACCGCACAACTTCAAAATCGCATAAAAACAATCCGCATAAAAAGAGACCTGACTGTATATGACTTTTATCATCATCATATCAGGCAAGACAACCCCGCGAGGGCCAGTGCCTTCATTTAAAGATTCCTCCACAGTGATCTCTCATTCACCTTCATTCTCCAAGTTTTCTCATTTATAATCTGATCACATCACTGTTACTTTATTATAATAAAAGGTATTTAAAAAGTTAGGAAGTTAAATTTTTACTTTTATGCTAAGTGAAAATAGAGGATTGAGAAAAGTATTTCTTGAGAAACAGTGGCGCACACAAGGGTGGGTCCGGACCCCCCAAAGCCCTTGATTTTTTCTGATTGATTATAATTCTAAGTATATAGTACATAAAATTTAATTAAGTATTTGTTATTAATGATTAATTTTATTAATTAATGCTAATTATTGTTTCAATAATTAGTTTTTTACTGTGTTTTGTTCCTGAAAATCGACAAAATCTAAAGGAGCATGATACAAGAATGGTGAACGTTTGACCCCGACCCCCCGCATGAAAAATTCCTGTGTGCGCTACTGTTGGGAAAAATCACATGCCAGTACAGTATTTCAAAATAGGTGTTGAGAGAGAGAGAGAAAAAAAATGTTATATGCTCCAAACACTCTTGATAGTCATTTTTCTGATGAAAAATTGATGGTAAGGGAATCATAAATAGGTTATTTAATTCAAAATTTGTTTTTTTAATGTTTATGATTTTCTCCCATATTTTAATACATTTTTCTTTCCATTTTCTAAAGGAATATTTCAAAAATACAATATGAGTCAATAATATTTTTTCACCTTAATTTTTAAGTATTGTATATATAATTAAACTGTGTCTCTATTACAGAAATAAAGTAATTTATCCTGTTAAGATCCCCTCAATTTCAGATAGTAACATGTTATTCATTTATACACTTGATGGAAATTTCGGCTTATAGAAATCTGGAATTTATTCTAAATTCAGCAGCTTTATCAAATGAATATGATATCCCCCCCAAATAATGCTTTCATAGAACCTGTCTATGGTTTAAAATTATGAATACATGTTGTATGTTGATTTTTTTAAGTTTCAATTTTATTAAGAATTTATATAATCATAATTTGTAACAACTACATTTAAACCCTGCCTTTCCTTGATGATTAGTGGCAGCCAGGGGGCACCACCTGTTCTTTAGAGAAGCGGGAACTCATTCCCCTCGCTCTTCTGCCCAGGATTGCTACCGGGGAAAGAGATGTACACGTGGAGTCAGGGAAAGCCTGTTTCCCTCCTTTTAGTCCTTAAGCCATTTTCTGTAACGATAATGGATGTGTGTTGTGTTGTTTTATTTAAGTGACCCCTTGTGTTGTGGAACGTAAGAACATTAAATAGTATTTGTTCCAGTAATGAAAAGGCTTCTTCATTTAAACACAATGAATACACGACATGGGGGATTGTCATAGTGGCGCCCAACATGGGGCCGGACCAGGAAGCCGAGAAGCTAATCAACGCTTCCTTGAGCGTACATGTTGTTTTTCTTCGACTAACTGACCACGTGTATGGAAATTTTAGTGTGTGTCGCTCCGACAGTCAAAGTTCAAGTGCTTGATTGTATGTGGAAATCATCGGTTTTAGTATCATCCTGATACTAACGTGAAAGTGCTCATCTTTTAGAAAATTAATTTTTTTAGTATCACCTTGATACTAACGTGAAAGTGCTCGTCTTTTAGAAAATTGTCAGTTTTAGTATCATCCGATACTAAGGTGAAAGTGCTCGTCTTTTAGTTGGAAAATAATCGGTTTAGTATCATCCGGATACTAAGGTGAAAGTGCTCGAAAAGTGAGGAAATAATCCGAAGTGAAATTGTGTTGCTTTATGTGTTAAAAATACCATCGTGATCAAGAAAGTGGTGTACTTACAATATATCTGCTACTTTGAAGAAAAACAATCTCTTCCCGAGATTATGTGTGTTACTGAAATCTTCACCTGTAGTTGAACAAGAAAACGGAAATTAAATCTGTGAGTAGATGTAACAAATCTTTTGTACAATAATATTGAGGAATATGATCATTTATCTTTTTTGAGATATTAGTATTTGTATATTTTGCTTCTATAATGCATTTTTTTTAATTATAATTATTTCAATCTACTGTTGGAAATAATTGTGAAATTCAAATAGTGAAAGATCATTTCTGCTTTCAGGAAGAAGTAACTGATATAACATTGTTGATAAATATGTATTGGTGCATTTTAAAATAATTGCTATATAATAATTTGCTGTAAATAATTGCTATATTGAGTAAATGGTGAAATTCTTGGTTATTATTATTATAAGGATCTGTTGAATATATATATATATTTTCTTTCTTAAAGTTAAATATTGAAATAAAAGGTAATTTCTGCTATCAAGCTGAGGGGGAGAAACCTCATTTAATTTTCAAACTTTGATATTATTTTATTTAGATTTTCTGAAGATCTTTGTAAAGAATGTTTTGTTTATTCCCTTTATATTGAATTTTTCTCTTTATATGTTTTCTCTGCAGGGAAGGTAGTTGTTTAATGATTAGTTAATACATATCCATTGATATTAGGAAAACCAGTTTAATTTATAACTTCCTGTATACTTTAAAACCTGAATCTAGTTTTAGTTTAAAAGACAAATATGACTTTTCTCTCAAAAGGCAAGAAAATATACCTCTATAATTTAGCAAGTGAGCTACGAGTCTCTGTGACTTTAGAGGATAAAATAATTGACTTACTCGAAAAAATCACTTCATGTACATTCTTTCAGAATAATGAGCAGTTTGTTAAAGAGATGCTCGATAACATTGTTGATGAACGTAAATCGCTTGAAATCGAAGCCTTAAAGAAAATAGAACGGGAGGATAAGTTCCTTGCTGATCAGAGAGCATTTGAGCTTGAAAAGCTTAAATTACAAGCGCAAAATCCTCCAGCTTTCGTAGGTAATTCTTCTCAAATGGATTCTAACCCCATGAGGCTGGATTTAAAAACAGTCTTGCCCACATTCATCCCTGATAAAGATGACACATCATTGTTTTTAACAATGTTCGAAAGACAAATGAAGCTCCTAAATGTACCTGCCGATTTTTGGGTATCACACTTAATTGGAGTCCTGCCAAGTGATATTGGCAGGTTAATTGCAAGAGAACCGGAAGAGATGTTTAGGAATTATGCTCACATTCACAATATTTTATTGCAAAGGTTCAAACTGACAGCTGACTGTTTCAGAGTCCTTTTTTGCCGACACCAGAAACAGGATCATTCCACGTGGAAAGATTTCTTTTTTGAGCTAAGAACCTTTTTCGAAGGTTGGCTAAAAGAATTAGAAATAGATTCATTTGAAACCTTGAAAGATCTTATCATAGCAGATCAAATAAAAAAAAGGTGTCCACCAGATTACAAGAATCATTTCCTAGACACTTGGGAAATACTGAATGATCCCGTTATGTTAGCTGAAAAACTGGACTCATACGAAAATGTTAAACCCTCTTCGCAAAAATTAACAAAACTAAGCAACTCTTGTTTTTCTAGGAACACAGGCAATCCGGAGTTTAGGAAGTCTCACTCATTCAAAGTTGAAAAGAATGTTTCGGGTAACCACAATAGTGCTTTTGCTAACCCTAGCTACATGTCAGCTCGGAATACAAACACCGGTTTTCATCCACCTATTTTTGCTATGGTTGTGGTAACCCTGGATTTATAAAATCGAAATGTCCAAAATGCTCACAAAAAAGAGAGTGCCTCTGTCAACGCCATACACATGTTTACTTGTCTTACCTCCCCAGTAGCTCTACTTGACATCGAAGTCTATGAGGCTACAGGCACAGTTTGTGCTGATACAGGAGCCAGCCAGTCACTCGGGGGAGAATTAATGTTTAAATTCTTGAGAAATCGTGGACAAAAATTCTCAGAATTTCATCTTGCTATGTGCCTAGCTGATGGTCAACAATCCACATCCCTTGTTCAAAAAGCTACAGTACCAATCACTGTAGGTGGACGAACTTTCCAAATCGATTTAATTTTTTTGCCACATGCAAAAGGTAACCGCACTCTTCTAGGTGTTGACTTTTTAAAGACATCAGGAATCGTAATGGACATGCGTAACAATTTTTGGTATTTTGGTGACAAACCAAGCTTCAGGATACCTTTTTCAAAAGATGTTCCTTTGCCTGTAGACGACAGTCCTGTCGAAATAAATAGTAGTTCTTGTCCCACGAATTCGATTCCCAGTGAAATTCCATTACATAGCAACACTGTTGATGAAACTGAGACAAATGATCTCCATTTGCGAGAAGAAGGACAGGCCCTAAATGTAGAAGAAAGAAATGATTTGATGGTCCTGCTTAATGAAAGTAAAGATGTTTTTAGACTAGGGGGAGAACCAACTCCATTCGTAAAACACTTTATAAACACAGGTGACCACCCACCAGTTTCAACTGCACCTTATAGACTATCTCCAAACAGGAAAAGAACACTTAAGGAAAAAGAAATTGATAATCTTTTGGCTCATAATATTATAAAAGAATGCGAGTCCCCATACGCAGCCCCAGTAGTTTTAGTACCCAAGTCTAATGGAACTGTTAGGTTGTGCATAGATTATCGTAAACTAAATGCGATTACTATACCTGACAAATATCCACTGCCCCTCATGGATGTTCTTTTACATGATGCTAAATCTACTGCTTTTATGTCTACCCTTGACTTAAAAATCCGGTTATCATCAGGTAGAGGTCAATCCAGCGGACCAGGACAAAGACTGCATTCGTTTGCCCTTTTGGTACATTTAGGTACAAAAGAATGCCATTTGGACTTCACAATGCCCTAGCAACCTTTCAGCGTCTTATGGACCAGTTTCGTAATTGATTTCCAAATGTAAATATCCTGGTGTATTTAGACGATATCGTTGTGTTGTCTGAAACATTTGAACAACACATTGAGGACTTAAGAATGGTCTTTGACGGACTTAAAAAATTTAAAATATGTGCTAACAGAGAAAAATGCAAGTTTGTTTTGCTCTCGCGTAAAATACCTTGGACTTTGGATAACTCCTAAGGGAATAGAGGTGGATCAAGATAAAACTGCAGTGATACAAAACATTCCTTCCCCGAGAAACCTAAAAAAGCAGCTACAGTCATTTTTACAGACCTGCTCATGGTATAGAAAATTCATCCTGAATTTTTCAGGTATTGCTAGACCCTAGCAACTTGTCAAAGAAAAGTACTGCTTGAAATGGAGTGAAATTGAGCAACAAGCTTTACAAACCCTCAAACAATGTTTAATAATTCCGCCAATATTGAGACAAGTTGATCCTAAAAAGCCTTTATCATCCGAACGGATGCAAGCAGTTACGCCCTCGGTGCAGTTCTGTTACAAGGAGAAAGCCCCACCGATGAACAACCAGTAGAATATGCCAGTAGACTCTTGAGTTCTGCTGAAAAAAATTACTCGACAACAGAGCGAGAAGCCTTGGCTATAGTCTGGGCCTTAAACAAATTTAGAGGATATATTGAAGGGGCAGAAATTACAGTGGCATCTGACCATCAACCGTTAAAGTGGCTGATGAATTTAACATCACCAACCGGAAGATTAGCCCGCGCGCGCGATGGGCACTTCAAATACAATCTTGCAATCTGAAGATTGACTATTTTCCAGGGAAATGCAAGAGATGAAGAAATTTGCGAATTAAAAACTATAATTATTGATTTCCCGACGAGAACTGCTAATGAGCTAAGAACAGAACAATTGAAGGACCTTGAGCTAAAAAAGATAGTTGATTGTTTTGAAAATCCCAACAAGAGAGTTGAATTTGCCAGTTGGACTGGGAGAGGGTACGTGATGAATCAGGGAGTACTGTAATGGTACTCACCTCATGCTGAAGTTGAAGAAGCTCAACTAGTTGTCCCTACTCATAAAAGAGAAGATATTAAAATTGCACCATGATGCTCCCACCACTGCACATTACGGTGCTGATGGTACCTTTTCCAGAATTTCCTCGAAATATTACTGGACTGGTATGAGGAAATTTATTGCTGATTATGTGAAGAGCTGTTCAGAATGCATTAGATACAAAGCCACGAATCAGAAACCTGCTGGTCTTCTGCAGACCCCTGTTCCAGCTCAACGATTTGAGAGCATAGCTATTGATCTTTTTGGTCCCTTACCAGAAACGACCGAAGGTATGAAGTGGATTTTCATAGTGGAGGATTACACAACAAAATGGGTAGAGTTATTCCCATTAAAGCAAGCTACTGCTAAAGAATGTGCCATGACACTTCTAAATGAAGTCTTCCTAAGATACGGAGTGCCCCGTAGACTAATAAGTGACAATGGGACTCAATTCGTGAGTGCGGTGATGCAACAGTTATGTTTTTGTCTTGGATATCAATCGAAGTCTCATTCCGTATATCACCCACAGGCAAATCCAGTCGAAAGGAAAAATAGGGATTTGAAACCTCGTTTGGCAATGATGGTAGGTAACAACCATACATTATGGATTGAAAAGCTACCAGCTATTAGGTTTGCACTGAATACTTCAAAATGCGAGTCAACAGATCACACGGCAGCATACCTAACCTTCGCCAGAGAACTACGAACTTTGGACCAAGTAAATACTGATCTACGGTCCGTCATCCATAACGATAATTTTGTGCCTGAATTTACACCCTATTTAAAACGTTTTGAAGGATACATGTCACAAATTAAAGAAAACATTGAGATGAGTCAAGATCGTCAAAAAACATATGCAGATAAATCACGCAGACCAAGTCCTAACTATAAAGTTAATGATCTGGTATGGGTAAAACTTCACCCATTAAGTAAAGCGAGTCAGAACAGGAGTGCAAAACTCATGCCTAGGAGAGACGGGCCGTACATTGTGCTATCCCAGAGATCTCCCACTACCTTTGTAGTAGCCAGTTGTGACAAACCTGACGAACCTTTAGGTGTCTACCATACATCAGCTTTAACACCCTTTCTGAATGGCACAGAGACCCAGTCTCCTGTAGTACCTCTCAAGAAAAGAGGAAGGCCACGCAAACAGCCATTGGTTCCTAGAGGGACTGCCGGAGAGAATGCCATAATGTCTGCTAGTACACCCCCTCGCTGAGATGGTCTTCGGTGGTGTAGGGGGAGAATGTAACAACTACATTTAAACCCTGCCTTCCCTTGATGATTAGTGGCAGCCAGGGGGCACCACCTGTTCTTTAGAGAAGCGGGAACTCGTTCCCCTCGCTCTTCTGCCCAGGATCGCTACCGGGGAAAGAGGTGTACACGTGGAGTCAGGGAAAGCCTGTTTCCCTCCTTTTAGTCCTTAAGCAATTTTCTGTAACGATAATGGATGTGTGTTGTGTTGTTGTTTTATTTAAGTGACCCCTTGTGTTGTGGAACGTAAGAACATTAAATAGTATTTGTTCCAGTAATGAAAAGGCTTCTTCATTTAAACACAATGAATACACGACATGGGGGATTGTCATAAATTAAAGATAAATAACATAGTTTTACCATTATTTTAAAGTTTTATTAATATATAATTATCTTGAATGTGTATTCAAAGAGCGGAGGGGAGATATTTGAACCACATGAGGCATGGGATGTATTGAGAATACAATCATTTTAATTTTTCATCATTACAAGTAATCAAAGTATTTATTATTCAGCTTCTTCCATTTGCAGATGTGGCCGCGGTAGCCGAATGGTATAGGTATCAGATCATGGCTTGCCTTGTCATGAGTTCGAGCCCAGTATCACTAAAGACCCGCCATGTAGGGCAGCGATGCATGTTAAATTTGTTGAGAGCTGAAACGTCCTCCCGTTGGTGTGGTGTGGTAGTTAGGAGAGGGGGTGCCAGCTCAGGTGTCGTCCACGTCACTTGACCATGGTTCAAAATTATGTGGTCCGTCGCCAAAAGCCCTCTTGTAGCTGAACAGTGTGATGTTAATATTTAATCAAGCAATCAATCCATTTGCAGATTTTTGTTAAATATGTTTCATATAATTTATAAATTCATAAATTGATTATTTCATTATATAAATGTATATTTAAATTCATTTGAAAAACTTTTTTATTGAATGTATTATTTGTTTTATTGAGTTATACATTAAAAGGGTTAATATTAAAATCTTGTATTGTCTTAAATTTGTGAGTTCATTTTTTGGTGAAAAATTTTTGTGTTACTTCATTGTAAATTTTAAATTACATCACGCTATTCACTCTTATTTTGTATTATTTTTTACATAATTCAAATAGCTTGAATATGCATTCAGAAGGGGAAAAGTAATTTGACCATTTCAGATCTGTAAGACATTGTTGAATTAATAAAAGGTAATGAGTGTATCTTTTTTATAATTGTTTTAACCGTTATTGTTTGGAATAGGGTTGAAAAAAATTGAAATTTTTCTGTTTTTTTTTTTGAAATTAAATGTTTTGACTATTAAGATATCTTGTCAATTTTAGAGCTTTTTATACCTGAAACTTTTCAAATAAATGGAATGTATTTGTAGTATCTCCGGATTTTATGAATTTTTAAAGTTTTTACGTACTTTTTGCCCACCCGGTATATATATATATATATATTAAAAAATTAATCTAATGATAATTTTAAATATCCAAAGAATTATTCGTATTTATGGTAAATATATGTTTTTCAACTGAGTATGTGAGACACGCATAAATATCTTTTTCGAAATTCCAATGCAGAATTTTAGTGGAGCCAATACAAAATTCCTAGTTTTGCATGGTTAAGATTATAAAAATGTCCAAATTTTAATAACCTTTTCTTCAGTCAACCACTAATGGAACATGAATGATGAGGGATTATGCATAAATATATATTTTTTTAACTTGAATTTAAAAAGGATCTTTATATTTATTTATATGCGCAAATGTTAACTGTAAATTTGTCCAGATGCTTTTAAATATTCTTTATTTAAAGATTCAAGTTAAAAAATATAAACTTGAAGTTAAAGTTCTCTTTGAATGAAATTAATGTTCAGACATTCAAAATTCAAATATAATTTGTTATCTGAACAATACAAAACAAGGGATTCTATGTAAGATGCCCTGAATATCTGGCTTTAAAATTATGAAAAACTAAAATATTTAAATAAGGTTTTTTTAACAATAAATATAAATTTTTTGAAAATAATGTAATACAGAAGCTTAAAAAATTATTCATGTTTAGAAGTGTCCGAAATTTTAAAAGATTTTAAATTTTGAACCATTTTTTTATTTTTGACACATAACAAAATAATCATTTTTAAAAAATCCCTGAAAGTATTGATTAAAATAAGAAAAATGAAACAGTAAATTATCCTCAATGTTTTAATATATAATTTGAATTTAAATACTACAGATATTTTTAAAAACTTAGACATACATTATAAAAACTTAATTCCATTTGAGAATTTTAAGGTAAAGTAAAAAATTGAGAATTCTCAACTGGTTGACTTGCAATTTATTTCCGTACACTTTAGAGTTTAAAGAAATTCTTCCTAGATTTTACGATTGCTAAAGGAACCGGTATCCCCGTGACCCATAAAAGTTCCCCCTCAATGCCCATTGTGTCTCCCGACCGTCTCTAATTATCTTTCAAGATCGTAAACCTTTAAAGGGGGAAAAGAATTCGGAAAAATACCACCTTACTGGTTTTGAATACATTACTTGAAGGGGAAAAAATCTGTTTGGTTCATCTTTTTGGTTCATCAAAAATCTGTTTGTCCCCGGCCTTACGAAAAATTCAGTGTGGTCCGTTTTCGAAGCCTCTCTAGTAGAGCGGAAAAATCCGTGCTGTCCAGTTGGAGGGTTAATATCTTTTTAACTAATTAGAACAAAACGGATTCCTCGGAACATTCCCAAATTTTGGTACCTTCTGTGAGTTTCTGCGTCTGTGGTTCGTGAGAAGATAGGGTATCATAGATAGATACGTTTGTTTAACTTCGTATTTTAATAGTGTAGATAAGTATAATCATTAAAAACTATAAGTAATATAACTGCATTAAACATCCAAATATAAATTATTTACACTATTTTACACAAAATTCGTAACAATATGAATATTACAAATTTCTCTTAACAGTATGGATCATTTTTAAAAGAGAATTCTTGAACAAATTATAATGGAAACTAATCGATTTTTTAATTTAGATTTATGCTTCATTGAAATTTTTGTACCTTTTTTATGAGAGAGTTTAGCGCGATGTGTTTCATTATTTTTATTTTAAAATACTTCTATCTTTCCACAAATAAAAAAAGCTTAAATAATATAAGCTAATTATTCATGTTAAGAAATCTTAAGTAAAAGAACCTAACTTGAGTGTATATTCGATAAAAACCACCTATTTTTAAATGAGGGAGAAATTCAATTACAAATTAATTAAATAAAATTATGTTTGAGTAAATTATCAAGATAAGCACTTAATGTCCAATATTTTATTGTTTCATATAAAAATCTAGTTTATTTACATCACATATTTAAGGTAAAATTTGTGTCAATGTCACCAATATGTAACGAGTTTCTTATACCCCTTCTTGTTTCAATCTCCAGGCTCCATCCTGTTATACGTCACTGATTCGTATCACTAATAATTTAAATGGAATGCATTTTATTGTCTGTTTACTAACTTTCGTGTAGCAAAATATTAATAAATATTCTTCACATCACTGATTAGGATATAAAGTATTAAAATTTAAAAAATTTCAAGTTTATAAAATTAATTATATTAAACTAATTGCTGTATTCTCTAACAGTCTAATATGTAAAACACGAAAACTTCAATTAAAAATGCTGTGTTCGAATGCCACAAGAATTGGTAGAATGTTGTAAAACATTTTTTCAACAAAATTTCTAATTTTTCTTTCAGTTAGAGATTAAATATAAATTTTGAAAAAGCCAGTCTGGCATCAATTGGCCAGAGTTCAGTGCTTAGTTCAACAATGAAAGAAAAAAAATATCGCACTTTAAAAGTCATTTATTGAAAAAAAATTCCACTAAATAGAAAAGCATGCTTAATTTTAGTTGTTTTTATATATAATTTAGAAAATTTCGAAGTTTGATTAAAAATTTAAAAAAAAAAGCAAAATTTCTGAAAAAAATATTAGATAAATAAGTAGTAAATATGAAAAAAAAACACCTTTTTTATACCGACCCATATTGAATCACAAAAACATATTGCAACATCAAATATAAAGTTTAAATATTTTTAGCAATTTACACAATGCAAATTGTTATCTGAGCTAAAAAATTTTAATTTATCACTCATTTAGAAATATACAAAACACTAGTTGAATATTAGAAGTTTGTACATAAATATTGATTCATCAATACCATTATTTTTTTAAATTCAAGATTAAAAATAAATTTTAAATAAGTTACATAAAAATAAATTTTAAATAAGTTACATAAAAATAAATTTTAAATAAGTAACATAAAAAAAAATTAATAAGTCAATTCCTACTAAGAAACAACGAAGAAAAATTTTATATTAACTACTTTTTATCAAATAATTTCAATTAATATAAATATGTATATACATATATCAGAATCATAATATTAAGTAGCAATTAATTTCTATGAATTACAATAAAAGTATTGTATTGTCATCCAAAACAATCGTGTGTATACAATTTCAGCTCCACTGAATGCTTTAAAATGTGAAAAAAAAAAGTATTTTAAAGTTTTGACCCAAGTTGCACAAAAAATGAAGGCAACGTGATTGTATCTGTAATTCTTTAAATAATTACTTTGTCAGTTAATTTTAAATAACTATAATTGAATTGTAGCATTGTGTATATAAAATTTCAGCTTAATCGAGCTATTTATAATGTATTTTATTAACGATTGAAAATTTGAACAAGAAAAATATATGTAGAGAGAGAGAGTGACCTAATGGTAGGAATTGAAAATAGCAAATCTGGCATCAACTGGTCAAATTTCAATGCTCAGTTCAACGATAAAATGAAAAAAAAAATTCACTTTATAATTATTAGTTTAAAAAATTTCACTAAATTGAAAAATGTTTTTAATTTTAGTTAAATTTACATTATGCAGATATTTTTCAGGACTATTACAAATCACACAAGCTGCAATTAGTGTAGATACACAAGCACTAGAATAAATTTTACTGACTAGTAATTTAAACGTGAAAACATCAAAAACAAAATTTAAACGTTTTATTCAATTTACACATTATGAAAACTGCTCGAGCTAAAAATGTTAAAAAATCTTGCTCGATTAGAAATACAAAAACAAATTGATAAATTCATGTTTACGTATTGTATGATTCACTTTTCGTTTAAACAATAAAATGAAAAGTAATATAACTCAACGTTTATAACCAACATTTAGAAAGTTTTCTTTTAAAAAGAATCTGAAAATTTATAAAAATGTGAAAAGTTATTAAATTGCCGATACTTGGGTTAAAAATAAGTACACATTTAAAAAAAAATCAATGAAATCCATTCAAAGATTAGAGATTAGGATTAAATTCGTTTCTTACGCATTATGAAGCATGAAATTATTTGTTAAAGTTTAAAATTTTAAATAGTTCAGTTGTTAAAAGATTTTTCTCCATCGTTCTCCATATTTTTCTCCAAAATTATTTGTCCAACATAGGTTGGACAAAAAGAAAAGGTATTTTTCACAAAGTCTTATATAGTTCAGGTAATCAGAGCATTTAGAACCACAATTCACGCAGTCAGAAGGATAGCAGCGTCTTGCATCAAAGCAATCATCTACAGCTTTTTCTGTTTCGTCCGATATAGGCCAGTCTTCTAATACCGCAATGCCTGCAACCGAATAACATTTGTCAAAACATTCTATCTCTTTTTCGGTGAAAGAAAAATCGTCATCAATGACATTAAGTCTCTCTTTAAAAAAAAATCCATCAAATATTTACCAGCAGCGCTTTTCTGCAATTCACCCTGCTTCGAGTTGGACATATACTTTTCTATAAATTCATAGCAAAATAATTGCAGTTCGTCGTAGACTTCTTCAGTTTCGAAAACATCCCAAAACATTCTATCACGCAAGACATCCAAGCAAAAATCAACAATGTAAAGCATTCGGAAGCATTTGTATTTCTGAAAAAAATGGAAAATGGATTCTTTTAAGAAAGCGGTCGCTAAAACAAAATTAAAGTGTGTTGGCTCACGCTCATCCCATAGCTTTATACATCGAGAGATAATGAGTTTGGCACATGCTTTTCCGATAAATGAAACATTTCTTCATTTGCTTTCAGTATGTTTTCATTTTCTCCAGAAAATAAAAATACACCAAGTTCAGATTTACAAGTTCTACTCCAGCATATTTCCCATTATACCTCTTTGCTAATTCCATTCTTATATCTTGAGAAATACCAGCTGCATGCAAAGATTTTAGTAGCATGTATCGCTTGAAACTAGCATAATCACAGGGAAATTCTGTCATCTGTTTTGACTGGCATTGCAATTCAATTTCACAATGAAAATGTTTTGAATTTAAAGGCTCCTTTCGTCTGAAATATCACAAAAGCTCGAAATTTTGTTAAGTTTTCTTTTTTTTTTTTTTAATTCAAGTAATACTGAAGAGACGGCTATGAAGATCAATTTAAAGTATTATCTTTTACTCTGCAGAACTTACGGTTAAAATAAATGCAAACACAGTGGATGACAGTCTATTTTTGGGTACCTGGACTGATAAACAGTCCTCAATCCCATATCATGATGTCTGTGATGCAGGACTTGACTTCGTTGGTTTTTTCAGTCTGCGGGTGACATGTCGGCGATTGGCTGTGGTGATGGAATCCGGGAGGAGGGGCTTAGAGATGACTACTTGGAGTTAAAGTTTTACGGTGCTGAGAGCTTAGGACTGCTCTCTCAGTGGCAGGTGGAGGTATAAGTGAATTTGGCCTCAGGCTTACTGCCCATGGGGGTAAAAAGTTAAAAATATATACTTGTCAGTGGGGTGTAGAGATTAAATAAATATTGATAGAAAAATAATAAAAATTTTAAAAAATTTACTAGGGTGCAATAATTAAAAAATTATTGCAGGGATAAAATGCTAAGGCGGATTGTAAGAATCCGGAAGGATTCTTCTTGGCCTTTAGTATTATCGTTACAGTTGTAATCGTTTAGATTTAACATATTTACATTATTAGTATTTGGCAAATTATCGAAAAAAAATTTATAGCTAATTTTTTTGAATATGTTTTAAAACTAGTGATTTTAAGAGCTTTATTTATGCGATCATTTTTCATGTGGCGGCAGGCATTTTTTACAATCATTCTAATATATGAATTCTGCAGAGTATTTAAAATATTAATATTGGTTTTAGCAGCATAACCCCATACTGGACAGGCATAAGCGAGTATTGGACGCATAACGGCTGTATAAAAAGCACTTTGTTATCTCTACTTAAATGTGAGTTCCGGGAAATTAGGGGGAAAAATTTAAACATTATTTTTCGGAACTTGTCGCGAAACGTGTAATATGTGTTGTTTCAAATTAAGTGTGAGTCAAAAATAAGTGTGAGTCCAAAGATATTTGGTATTCTGAGACCAGGAATTTGTTTATTAAACATTATGAGAGGGGAGGAATGGTGCGCTTTGGTAAAGATGACTGCACAAGATTTTTCTACATTGATACTAATTTTCCATCTGTCGTAATAATTTTCTAGCAGCTTGAGGTGTTTGTTAATGGCAAAGGTAACAGTCTTTAAGTTTTGTACGTGGCATTAATGGCCGTATCATCCGCATAGAGACTAATATTTGTTAGTGAGTAGCTGGGAATGTCATTTATATAGAGATTGAACAACAGCCCCCGAGCAATGAGCCCTGAGGACACCCTGCAAAGATGGAATGAGAGTTAGATAATGATTCATTTACTCTGATCGAAAGGATCTGTTAGTGAGATACGAGTGGATGAGGTGAATGAGGGGAGAGGAATATCGTAAGTAATTAGTTTGAAAGTGAGTCATAAAATCCAAACACGGTCAAAGGCTTTCTGGATATCCAGAAAGACCACTCCCGATCTCTTCTTTTTTTTTTTGAAACCTTCGTAATACTTTCTGTTAGTCTGAGAAGAGGATGAAGGGTAGATAGTTTATTTGTAAATCCATATTTATTGATTAGGGTTAATTAGTCTATTATCATTAATGAATTTTTAAGTCTATTAAGAATAATGTACTCAGTTAATTTACTTAAAGTTGAAAGGAGAGAAATAGGTCTATATGAATTAGGAAGATTTTTTTTTGTACCAGGTTTAATAATAGGGAAAATGATAGCTTCTTTCAGTTACTAGGAAAGTGATGAAATTTAAGAATTTTATTGACAAGAATAGTTAGTATGAGGATTAGTTTGATAGGAAAATTTTTTTTAGCATTTTTTTGTGATAGTATCTTTACCGGGGGGCCTTTTTAGAGCTAGTATTCTTAATGAAGTTTTTAATAATTTCATCAGGCATGGCAGGTTCAATTTGAGTAGAAGGGGGGGAAAGAGAAAGGTATTCACAGTTGGTGACAACCTCGTCATCTTGATCGTAGTTGTCCTGCATGCGGTTATTTTCAATGAAGTTATTTTTAATCGTATTAGCAAGGAGGTTAGCCTTCTGCGGATCAGTGACGGCCATACCAGTAGCACAGTTCAACGTAGGAATTTGAGATCTTTTATTTTTAAGAACCGCTGTGCCTCCCAGAGGCTATTGTCAGTTCTATTTAGAGCTTCTAGTCTAGCATTCCAAGTATCATTACTATATATTTTAAGTTCTTTTTGAGGTTGGCTTGAGCTCTATTGCATAAAGTTTTATAAAAGGATTTAAAGTCTGCTGATATCGTTTACGTAGGTTGTTTTTATGCTTAATAAGTTGATTAATGTGATTTGGAGTATAGTTTCGGTGAGCGTTCACTATTGGCTGGGAGGCGTGGCTATGGGTAGCGACGACCGCTTCGGTGAACTCTGTAATTTTGGTTTCAAGATCATTGGTATTATTAATATTATTCGGATAGTAGTTAAAAAGAGAGAAGTTATTATTTAAATTAATTCTAAAATCCTTCCAGTTGGTGGTAATCGCTCTAGGATTTGAGGATTCCACTTTAAGTTTAAAATCGAAATTTAGGAAAACAGGGTTGTGGTCAGAATATAGATCATTAATAGATTTAATAGTATAAGGGTAGTAAAAGTTTTTGATTAAAGCAAAGTCTATTGTATTAGCTGAGTTATGGCCAAATCTTGTGGGAGAGTCAGGAAAAGCTATGTGCAGATTTAAGATATTGGCAAAATTAAAAAAGATGCTTGCCTCTGTTTGAGTTTACATTGCAATTCCAAGCGCTATGAGTAGCATTGAAATCGCCGAAGACGACACAATGACTACTCGTTTGGAGAAAATATTCTAAATCTATTGTAAATAAGTTATCGTCAGAGGAAGGGGAATGTAAACAGAGACAATAGAGACGGGGTCATGGTCGAGGGGAGTTAGAATAATGTTAGTCGCTTCAATAGCTTGCATAGGTGGGGTGGGAGACAGTAATGTTTAAGAGATTTTTGATAAGAATAAGAGTTCCGCCGGCGGTCGTTGCGTTAGTGATCCTATCCTTTTTCTGTAGCAAGTGTAATTTGCTATTTGTAAAAGTGTGCGAAAGGTCTCAGATGAGTTTCCTGTATGAGAAAAATATCAGGAGAGTGCTTCTCTATAAAAATTCGTAGCTCTACTCTACGTCTAAGCAGTCCGTTTGCGTTCCAAGAACACAAATTGAGGCCAATGGGGGACTTAACCATTATTATTGTTACAAGAGGCCTCTAATAAGGCGTACATTTGATTTGGGTTATTGTTTGCTCTTTGCACTTGGTTAAAGTTATTCATGAAATTAGGATTTGAAGTAGCTATGGCTTGGGTAAAATTGAAAGTTGGCACAAACATTGCATAGTCATTTGTAGGGTCGCTTGCAAGTTAAAATTATTATTATTAAAAATATTTCCGTTAAAAGTTGTATCCGTTAAAGTTATTATTAGACTTGTTATTAAAATTTGGAATAGATCTGTTATTTGCCGGGGGTATTCTATTGGCCTCCAATTTGAGCAGAATTCACAGGTCCTTTTGGCGCCATCTGTTGTTTTATTTTGGGAGTTAAAGTTGTTTGAAATTTTATTTGGATTTGCGGTTTGAGCATAGGATACATTGGGTCTTATAATACTATTGTATATATTAGTATACGAATTACGATTATTCAGGGCAGTGCTCTTAGGGGCTTTGGGAAACGGGGGCATCCTCTCCAGTTAGCCATGTGGCCGTACATTTCGCAGTTGATACAGTAGGCGGTTTCTAGCCTTTCGGTTATTGGGCATTCACGGGTAATATGTCCCTCACCGCATTTTAAGCAGCGGGGTTTAGATGACAGTTCTCTGAATTATGATGGAAGTGGTTACACGTGTAGCATTGCGTGACACCTTTAAATGCAAACACTGTTGAATCTCTTGCTTAAGAAAGCTTCAAAACGATAAGAGCTCCCTCTATTGGAAAGGGAGACTTCACAATCTAAAAAGACCCAAACCAATCACACAACACTGAGTAGTCTAGAATTGCAGATTCTTGTCTTTTGTCAAGGCCAATCAATTATTTCTTCAATAGACATGAGTAACAGCTAAAATTCGAGAAAGATTCCAAAAGTTGCAGAATCTAGTGCAAAATATGCTTTTTAAGTTTTTGAAGTGATATTGAGTACGGACAAACTTAACTTAGATCAAGCTCCTCAAGACATTAATAAAGAAGAATTCCAACTTAAGCGCGTACATCAACAAGCTTTTTTCGTAGGTATAACAGGCCCAGGCTGTAAAACAGAACTCATTAGATCTGACTCTCTCACTTTATTAAAATATATTGTTGGGTCCAAATTTGAAGATAGTTTATCAAATATTGTCACAATGTTGAGAATTTTCTTAGCATCTGTCAGCAGTAATGCCAGTTGCGAGAGAAGCTTCTCTTAGCTAAAATTAATTAAAAACTATCTCAGATTGACCATGTCCATGTTAAGGCTAACAAATTTAGCTATTCTGGCAATTGAACATGACATACATATTGATATTGACAATTGTATAAAAAGATTTTGCTATGAAAAAAAAACACGAATAGTTAATTTTTAATCCATAAAAAAATTTAAAGCTTTTTTACTTTTACTAATTTTCTTGACTATTAATTAAAATACAGAGGCGGCAAATTTTCGATCAGCCCCAGGCAGCGAAATTCGAAGCTATGCCACTGGTTTTATTGTAAGAAAAAGTACGTAGGATTTTATGATGTGTATATCGGTGAGATAGATGAATAAAGAGATCACACATTAAAATACAGTCGGACTTCTATTAACTGAAAGTTGTTTAAATCCTGTAAAAGGTTCGTTATATGGAAAATTCGTTATATAGAGATTCATCTTTCAATATTCTTTATAAACCAAGTATAACAACTTTAAAACTCATAAAAATATTTTTTAAACCCTCCAACTGAACAGAACGGATTTTCCGCCCTACTGAGGCTTCGAAAATGGACTGCACGGATTTTCTGCCTTCAAGTAATGTTTTTTCAAAAGCGGATTAGCCGCACTTTTCTGAAATCCTTTCCCCCTTTTAACGTTTAACATCTTGAAAGATAACGGGGACAGAGGAAGCAACACAGCAGAAGCAGAAGTTTTATGGCTCGCAGGGAACCCCGTGTTTTGACCCCCCCGATCGTAAAAATCGGGAAGAAATTTCTTTACAACCCAAAGAAGTGTTTGCTAGCTTGTATTTTTAAAAGTTTCCAAAAGTCCCAACGCATAAGTAAAATATGTTACAATTCCATTTTTGGTTTCATATTAATTTCAAACTGTAACAAGTTGGGGCGTGTCAGGAAATCTGCTATTTTATATAGTTAGACAAATTATCTTTTTTTAAGTATATTCTTTCGCTTCATTTTTTTCTTATTCAAAGCTTTCAGTTTTTTGAAACATGATTATTTTATTATATAAGATACCGAAAAATTAATAAAACATCAAACTCTTTAAAATTTGGAACCTTTTCAATTTTCCAACCACTAAAAATGAATAAATTTAAACTTCATCAAATCATTTGAAACATTTTCTTACACTTTGATAAAAATAATAACGAAAAAAAAACTAATTAAGATTTATTAGTTTTTTTTTTTTTTTTTAGAATTCAAAGCCTAAGTGTTCAGGAAAGTATAAGTACAGTGCTTGGTTATATATTGTTAAATACACCGAATTATATTTGAATTTTAAGTGCTTGAACTTCAGTTTACATCAAAGACAACATGAATGAAGATTTTCACACATTTTTTTATAACTGGAATGTTTGAATAAATGGTAATCAAAAATATACGGAAACATTTACAGTAGACATTTATATGCATATAAATAAACATAAAAATCAATTTTAAATTCGAGCTATTGAAAAACATTCGAATTATATATTGTTCAAAAATAATTATTTATACAAAATATACCTCAACATTTATCTTTTTTAAAGGCTAACTGAATAAGTAATTAAAATCTGGATATGTTTTGAAATCTCGACCTTATAAAGCTAGAAATTTTATGTTAGAAGTTCCATTTGAAATTTCGAAAAAAAAATGCATCGCGCAGTTAAAAATTATTTACCATAAGTTTTAGCAATTGTTTGAGTATAATAAAAATTTCAAATTTTATTATATAGCTTCTTTGTTATCTTTTAATATATTTCGGCCGCGGTAGCCGAGTGGTATAGGTATCGGAACGTGGCTTGCTTTGTCACGAGTTCGAGCCCAGTACCACTAAAGACCCGCCGTGTGGGGGCAGCGATGCACGTTAAATCTGTCGAGTTGAAACGTCCTCCCGTTGGTGTGGTGGGGTAGTTAGGAGAGGGGGTGCCAGCTCAGGTGTCGTCCACGTCACTTGACCATGGTTCAAAATTACGTGGTCCGTCGCCAAAGGCCCTCGTGTAGCTGAACAGTGCGACGTTAATATTCAATCATTCATTTAATATATTTCGAAGATTTCATACAATTCGGTTGAAAACCGCATGCTAAAAGCAAAAATATACTAAAAAATTGATGAATATACAATTACAATAAATTCTTACATAGAGAAGCAAAACTGAGAAGCTAAAGCGTAGGAATAAAAAATTTTGAGTATATCTGAAGTAGTTTTCGAAATATTTATTTTAAAGTTTAGAAAATTTGTGTGCGTTATGTTATACTTGATATCAATTAAATGGTTAAAATAATGTGTGTGTGTGTGTGTTAATATTAGTCATGTAATCGTTTGATGACACATTCATATACTAATAAAAATTATCATGGTCATTGATGCGAATGTCAAGAATTTTATGTAATTTTAAATTCTGACATTAAGATATTGATGTAGAAAATATAAAACGACCATCTAAAATACATGAAAAATGCAGTTTTGCTATAAAATGATCTTGACAAACAAAAAATCCGGCTTTTTCACTTACTATGGCAGAGCCGGCTTAGTCAGGGGGCGATCTGGAAAAACAGAGAAGAACCGCGGTTTTGATGGATGCCGCTCTAGCTTTTAAAGCTCCCAGGAAAAATTATATATATATATAAATTACAAATGCAAAAACAAATCTTGTAATTTTCCATACATTTTTATAACAACGAATTGTGGAATTGGCTTCCAATACATTGTTGTGTTTGACAATATCTAAGGTAACCAACCCTACTTTAAATAGATTTGTACTACTTTTTCGTAACCGTATTCTTTTTAAAAAATTAATTCGTGCAGCCGAAATACGCCAGTAGTTAAAATATACCGGTTCTGGAACAGTGGAGCCGGTGGAGCCGCATGCAAACAAAGAGTGTGGAAGTCCCCGATCTGAACCGGGAAGATGGTTTGTGATTGATAAGGGTTTCGGGATCTGTACTGATAAGAAATGCACGCGTTTAGCGATAACGAGTTATATTCTGATATAGTTTTAATTAAATGATTATGATTTTTTTAATTACGTCATTGGAAGCAAATTTTAATTGGGATAAAGAGACAAATTTTTCTGTACATATGATTATTTTTATATAATTCCGTATAAATCTATTTCTGAAAATCATGATATACGTGTTGAATGATTATTTGTTATATTTCAAATTTGATGCTTTGTGCTTGTGATTTCTGAAACAGAGGATTGAAAATTAGGCAAACGAAAGGGAGTGGAAATTCCCCCCCCCGGGTCTGAACCGGGAGGATGGTACCCCCTCCGCTCTGATAAGGGTTTCGGGGCTCTGTAAATGGGTGCTAGAAATGCATGTTTTTAGAGATAACAAGTTATATTCTTATATAGTTTTAACTAAATGGGTAGAATTCTGATTTTTTTTTTTTTTTAAGTACGTCATTGGAAGCAAATTTTAATTAGGATAAAGGGTCAAACTTTTCTGTACATATAAATATTTGTATATAATTCTGATAAAGTCTATTTCTGAAAATTATGATATACGTGTTGAATTATTGTTTATTACATTTCAAATTTGATACTTTGTGCATAACTAAAATATATTTTCATTGATTTTGCATGTATTTTTTTTATAATTCTGAGATAACTTAAAAAATACTATGCTTATATAAAGTAAAAGTTCTGCATATGTTTCTTTCGTTTGCAAAGTAGTTTCCTTACATGAAACATCTCTTTCCTATGATAATATATGCGGACCTTGTAATTCTGGTAAAACTTTCTTTGTTAGACGAATCTTAGAAATAAAATTAATTAATTCTTTTCCTCCCAAAATTATTTGGCGTTATGGAATTTATCCAAAATTGTTTGATAAGATGTCTGACATAGAATTTCATGAAGGCATGCCTTTCGATGTAGAAGATATTACTAATGCTTTCGTAATAATGGATGACTTAATGAATGAAGTAGGAGATGACAAAAGAACTTTCAAACTTGTTCACGAAAGGAAGCCATCATAGAGATATTTCCGTAATATTTATTTTACAAAATATTTTTTGCAATGAAAAACAAATTATAGGAATATTTTTTTAAATACTTCCTACCTAAGTTGTTTTAAAAATGTTACAGACAAGCAATAGATCTCTTGTCTAGCAAGACAAATGTATCCATCTCAATCGAAATTTATGATTGGAAAACTATACGAAATACAAATGTTGCAAATTTGACTATCCACTTTGTGAGAGATAGAAAAATAAAACCTTTCGTTCGAATCATTTAATGAATTTTCAAAAGAAAAAATTTTCATAGAGTTTTGTTACGAATAAATATCTCTGAACAAAAACATTGCATGCAAAACCTTTGTCATGGATAGAATATTAAGTGTGGTTTGTGTTCTTCAACATTTGTTTTTAATTTTTAGTCTGTTTCCCTTCTTGTTCCTTACACTTAAATATATTAATATGAGTAAAGTAATTAAAAAAGTTGAAAAAATATTGAAAAAAAAAAAGTTGAAAAATATTGAAAAAAAAGATGAAAAATATTGAAATATTTAGAATATTGTTGGTGGACTTGAGTATTTAAGTTAAGAGCAATAGTGATAAAATTTCTTTTTTTTTTTTTCATATTAATCTTAAAATAATAATAACTTTATAAATTTAAATATATGGTAAACTTATAAAAAATTCAAAGCAAAATCTTATTCATCTTATAATAATAATAATAATACAAACACAAAATATGAGAACAAAAAAATATTGTATTTATTCACCTTCTAAAATTTATTCTTACATTATATCATTTCTTAAAATATTGATACAATCTGAAATCTTTTCTGTTTGCTACGAACAAATTCATATAAAATATAATTCATTGAAAAGCCTTTACTGATTTTCAACAAGAAAAATATAAAATAATGACCACATAGAAATAAGGAATATCCCTGGGTTAATCCATTTCTCAATAAATAAAGTCCTTCAGATCTCAACAATTTTCCTTTTATAAAACAATGTGCTAACAGAAAACTTAATTTAATCTTATATTTTTTAAAATGTATTATATGAGAAGCATTGAAATAAGTAACATCATTCAATATGAATAATAAATACATTCGACAGGTATATGCATAAAATGAAGAGGAAACATTTACATTCTTAAACATGAAAGAATAAGATATATACAGAAATCAATATTTATAAAAGAAACTATTTCATTAAATTCTCATTTATATAAAATATTAGTTTTCATTTATATGGAAGTTACCGAAAGCTAAAGTTGTAATACCATCTTCAAGAATATATCTTATCGAAGGGGCAAAGTGAATTTTTTTACTTTTTACAGAATGTATTTGATGTATAGAACTGTTAATGGGTTTAAACTCTTCACGACTTCTATACTTATTTATGAGGCAATTTTTATAGTCTTCATGAGAAATTTTACTTTTAAAATAGATATATGTATCTCTTTTGCTGTATTTTTTTCTAAAGTTAATGTTTTTATGCTGTACATTTTTGCATTGAGACCTACGAACTCAGTTGCTACCATACCATTTAACTCATCTGTCATTTTCCGAGAACATTATTAGTTAAAGGATTATAAAGAAAATGATTTGGAAGCAAATATATGGGTCATTTCAATAAAAAAGAAGTGAGTTTTCTTTGAATAGATACAAGGTCGTTATTAATTATTTTATAAGCATGAAATGCTGGAGATGCTATGAATTTCTTAGCTCTTTTCTCTCTATTCACTAGATAAATCTTAACTTTTTGCGTAAATTTTTCATTGTTTTACCAAACACGGGCATTGTTTGAAAGTTTAAAGAGATATTTTTCAAAGTTGTTGTTTGCTCGCGTTTTCGATGTTCAGTACTAAAATCTATATAATTTTTTAACCGAGGACTTTGTTTGAATTTTACAGATTGATGTATTTTTTTTTTAATTTTTAAACCTAATTGTACATATAACTTCAAGTTTCTATAATGAACATATTTAGTTTTATTTTTGAAGCTAGGAGCCAATTTTTCCACAGACTTCGATTCTAAAATACTGAATTCTTTAGCAATATTTTAGTATAGGAGGAACATTCAGAACACTTCAACTTTTTCTGGAGCTAATGGATAGCAGTTATGCAAATCATGCAATTATTCAGGAATGTTTTGTTTAATATACAACAATTTTATTTTGCAATACTTTTTAAACATTTATTATAGTTTAATAAAGGATATAAAACGCTAAAAGAAATCTTTATATGTTACCTACTGCAATTTTAATATTTTATTGTTTGCTATACGGGTTTTTTAATCGTTAGTACAATGTCTTGCAAAACTAAATGCACATTTTTACATTTGTGAGAAAAAACCTACAATAAAAGAGAATGAATAAATTATTGATATATCAACAGATTCGATGCTAATGGATAGCAGTTATGCAAATCGTGCAATTATTCAGGATATTCTAACTTAAAATATACAACTTATATCTGAATCGTCTGGTACATCCATGAAATTA
>BMAU01001589.1:0-65000 GCA_019973935.1 Trichonephila clavipes
CAAATGCACACTCATGGTTTGCAATTCTAAATTTAATTACATTTATTTTCTTTTCTTCATTTCAATTGTAACCAATGCTTGTAGTGAATTTTTTAAATTTCTTAGGCTATTTAAGCATTCTCGAAGGTTATATATATATTTTTTCGCCTATGCACACCCATCGCTTCAATTTCTAATTTTTCACTTTAAATTAATTTTTTTTTACGAAAGATTGTTATCGATGCTCTTAGTGAACCATTGCAATTTCTTATGCTTTGAGTACTGTTGAAGGTTAAAATAGTAATTTTGTTTGGTGGTCTGAGGCATGCACATCATATTAGTCGTGTCAGAATTTCGATGTTATTCAATTATGAGGTGTCTGTTTCTTGGTGCCACGTTTGTATTGATTATATATGTTTTCACTAGTACTTATTTCTTATCACAAAGTATTTTGTTCGATGCTCATATGTGTGGTTATTGTGAGTAGCGAAGCTGTTACATATGCAATTTTTGAATTTACTATGCGTTACTCGTCTTATGTTTTTTATGATTTAGTGGCACATGTTTCTTTGTGATTATTCGATTATTTCTATTTGTTATTTTATATATGTTGTCCTTGTGAATTATTTGGCGACCCATATCTCATTCGATAATTATTTGTTCGGAACATGAATTTAATTGTAGTTGTTAGTAGTTGATTTTTTTTTTCTTTTTCTCTCTCCTTTCGCAACGTTTAGGGAATTAGGATTAACATGCAATTTTCTTGTTGGTTGTTTTTTTGTATGTGCAAATTTTTTTTTAGACAATGCTTCTTTAATTTGTTTTTACATTCGTGTGATGGGAGGACGATATGGGGACCTCGGGTATCTGAAAGCCCTGAGAAAGAGTGGGAAATTTTGTTCTCCTATTTTATATACTCTACTGATGATGGCTCTCCTACGAGAGTGTTCGTGTTTTCTCTCTTTCAGGACATCATCTCTGGATGTACCCCCTGCACCATGAACAGAACCCTACAAGATTCAAACAGCACCGGGTTACTACTACAAGACCGATGAACTGTTACGCTGTTTAAACAAGATTATGACGCTCCGGACATCATCTCTGAATGTACCCCCTTGCACCATGAGAAGAACCCCTACAAAATTCAAACAGCACCAGGTTACTACTACAAGGCCGATGAACTGTTACGCCGGACGCTCCAGACATCGATTTTCTTGTTTTTTCTCCCTCGGTGACGTGGACAGCCGTCCGTGAACCAGGAGTCCGTGAGTGCCTGTTGAGAGGGAGACGAGTCTGTTGGAACTTTTGATACATAATTTTTTTTTTTGTACTTCGACATGGATATTTTCCTCAATGAATTTTGCTTGTGTTGGAACAGCTGCTGCTATTGCATTTTTGATACGGACATTTTCCTCAATGAATTTTTCTTGTGTTGGAACTGCTGACGCTATTGCATGTACATTTAATACAATAAATTTTTTTGTGTTTCTTTATTTCTAGTTTTGTTAATCTGAAAGAGGGGAGGAGTGATGGGAGGCCACCGCCCCTGACATACAGTTGTAATTTTTGCATTTGCCCTGTTTACAGGTAATAGGGATTACACAGGAATGTGGGTGCGTCGAGGTTCAACGAACCTGATGGCCGGCAAGGATGTGTTCTTGCGTGGACAGTGGAGTCCAATCTGGGTGGTTGATTTGATAGTAATGAATCCGTAGCGGATTCTTTTCCAAGTGGTGCGTTCGGCTTTAAAAGCTGGTCCGCGACAATTCTCGGAGAAATTTTCCCTCTTACGTCAGCCAGAAAAACCTCCAGTCGGGAAGCGAACCCGCTGCCCGAGGTCACCCCTCCGTCTCTCCTCTCCTCTCAGATAAGTACCACCCTTGTAAATCTTAACTTTGTTCCAATATGTTAATCATTAAATATAATTGTTTCCACTATACGATCAGTATTAATTGGTATCTTTAAATTATCAATTAGAATTAATTTAACTTAAGTCATGATGCGATGTTAAATTAAGAATCTGGGTATTAGTCAGGGAAATTAAATGAACCAACCTGAGCGTCGCATTAGTAGATAGTAATCGGAAAATGCCGCCAAAATACTTCTTCGAAAGAAACACGTGGCTATTTGTTTAACGTCCCATCATTTGATTATGATGCCAGATGAATCGAGTTCATTAATTCGATTGTGAATTTGGTATCATTGCTTCATAATTAATGTTGAAAGGCATGATGAAAATATCCTATTGTCTTTGAATGAGAATGAAATCTTGAAATCAGATCAAATTAAAATGAATTTTTTTTTTCAAGACATCTTCATAAAATTTAAGCTTGTCTTCATTTTATCATCTTACTGAACGTACTGGATTTATATTTGGAAAAAAGAGACAAGTTTTACATAGTGTGATCTAAACGTTCGCGGATAAGAAGTAGAAAATCTTACCCTGAATAGTTCACAGCACCTAAGTTCATCCACATTCAAAATAGTCCCCTTGGGTGATGACGAACTTCTGAAGGCATTCGTATAACTTCTGGAAGCCCAGCTGGAAGCCATTTTTCGCAACCTCCTGTAAGGCCTCCTGCGATGTTGCTACCACTTCATCTGATGACACAAAACGACGTCCCTGTACATGTGTTTCTAATGATGGGAAAAGACAAATGTCACGTGGGGCTAAATTTGGTGAATAATGTGGGTGGAAACACGTTAGTGGAAGGTTTAGCGAGTTACAACGAGTGCATTCTCTCAAGCGTTGGCTTCAAGAAGTGTGATGCCTAAACGAACTGTTCAAGTGCTTTTCAACGATCTCTTTAACACATTTAGGCACCAAAGCACCATTTTCCGCCTTCTGTTTAATTAAAGATCATACAACGAGGTCATTGTATTCGATGGATTCTCGGCCCTCTTTAAGACGATGTGCCATTCCTAAACCTTGGATCTCGCCATTGTAGATTCACCATACACCTTACTTAGCATTTCCAAAGTCTCCATTAGTTCTTTACTTAAGCGTTGACAGAATTTAATGTTTAACGGTGTTTATTGAAAGCCTTCATTTTTAGATCACCGAAAAAAGCTAACTAGCTTCGAAAGGTAACAGCTGCACTTGCGGTTCGGTCACATGACATGGACTAAATCAACCTGTTCAGGTAAGAGAGAGTTGGGAGAATCCATTGTAAGTGTTTTAACTTTAGGTATTTGCTTCTGTCTTCAGCAATGGCCACAGTCGTCAAACTTTGGATCGTACTACGTATTTTGTACTACTTTTCTTGAAAATCACAACTATTCCTTGCGTTCTAAAATATTTAAAGCATATTTAGACAGAGGTTCTTTGAGTTTAAAAAATACTGAAAATTAAATCACATACTGCTATTGAATTAATCATTGAATCAATACAGTTCGTAAAATGTATGCCTATTTAAACATATCTATGTAATATGATGTAATGGTATTTTAAAATCTATTCTTTGATAAATGTATCATTACAGAAATTATAAATGTATTCGAAATTATTTTGTCCAATATCAACAATGAGCTTGGAGCAAAGTCCATGTGAAATGGAGAACCATTCATTAATATTCAATTCGGCAAATTTTGCTCTTACCTTCATTTAAGCGTTAAAATATAGTAACGAAAGTCGTTACTAGATGGTGTCACCATTAATCGGCTTTCACATTTAGAGACTTGCGATACCTGAAAAGGCTTAGTTGCCAATATGCAGCCCAAAAGGGGTTTCAGGGGTGATAACTCTTGCTCGAGAGCTGAAAAAATAAACCATTTTCCATTAGATATAATTGTTTGAGGCTAAATTAAATAATTCGATTATATTTTACATATTATTTATAAAAGAATGAGATTCCAAACATAGTGCAAAATGTTTAAAATACAATCATATTTTTGAAAAATTTATAAACATTAGAAACTATTCTGTAAGAAATATTAAGTCTTACGTTGCGCACGATATTTTCTAAAATAGTAACTCTGCAACGTAAAATTCATTTAATATTTCTTACAGAAATGTTTCTTGTCCTTCCTACAAAAATAATCATCTGTCCTTCTGCTATTTCTCAGACAAGGAAATCACGTAAGCAAACATATATGTTATTGTTTTAAATCATGTAAAAGTAAATTATTTCATGTTCAGAGCTTGGGAGTTTGTTTCTAAAAAAATTTACTAACAATTAAACACAATGACTATTTATATATAGGACTAAGTTACAATTAGATTACATATTTAATCTTTATAAGATGACGACAAACGATACTGTGTAACATTACTTCATACTTCAAGATTATACTAAATTAAATGGTGTATGCCAGAAACCCCTGCATCATATTCTTCCATTTTATTTATTAGAAAGTATCTTAGTGTGTTTCTAACATAAACTTATATTCTAAGCTTGACCATTGATGTAAATGTAACTGTATTTTAAATACATCTCGATGTTTAAATTGTTGTATGTTTCTGTTCATTTGAATGTTTTATTCCTATTGTATCACACCCTGTAGTCATGTAACACGTCATGTCATTATCAAAAGTTTTGCGAACCATGCAATGATGTCCTTCCTTTGTTTTGAATGAGAATATTCAGCGTTCTATTCCGTAGAACTGCCTTGGTGTCCGATCGATCTCATTGGCTGATGCTTCGTCACACTTCTAAAGAGGTTCGTATAACTTATGAATTGAATAAATTACCATTCTGCTCTTACAGCTTGTTAAATACCTTTTCTCGGACCAATAATCTTGTTTGTAACTTTCATCAATTTTCATGTATCAACTATCTTGTAATCTGTTTTTTCCCTTATTCAAGACATTTGCAAAATGTTCTGGATTCTCAAGGTTTACACTCTTAGGGGCTATTAATTAGAACTAACTGTAGCCAATCCGTCTCTTTTCGAATAAATCTAAGAGTCAGGTTATATAAAGGTAAAAGCATTTAATATTTCACTCGAAGGATCATTTACATTCATTTTTTCTAGTTTTAAACACTATTCTGTGTGCAGCTGGATAACTATCTTCTTACTATGAAGACACACAACACGATTTTATTTTTATTTCTCACCATGAAGATCTAAAAAAAATTTTTGTATTTCTTTTCTTAAGTAAAGCAATCTCATTTGTATGCATTTAGAAGGGTAGGCGTTGGGAAATCTTACTTAAATAAATAAGAATTAATTTTCTTATATTTACAGTACACAAGCCTGCAGAATTAAAATTTTGATAAATATAAAATAAGGTCTCAGTAATTTTTATTTAATTGGTGTGCTGATTTAAAAAATAATCGCCATTTTCCCCTATAATTTTTAGGATTTTTTTGTAAACTCGATAATAATTTTTCTACAATTCTATTTGAAAAGGAATTTCCTCGAACGCTTAAGCATATATTATCTAGCAACAGTAGTTTGTATCCAGTTAAAGCTATGAAAATATCGATTATTAATTAGGTTAATTGATTTTGCAGTAAATGGGTCCGAACCATTGGTCGCCAGATCTGGTTGAGAGAAACACAAAAGTTTCCTGGAAATTGAAACTTTTTTTATTCAGTTATGGTACCATTTCTAGAAAAAAAATCACAACACATGTATACTATTTGAATTAGCTTTTAGGTAATTTATATAAAATAAACAACTGACCTAGAAGAGTGAATACAAAAGAACGTTCATACTTTAGAGCAGCGCTTCTCAAACTTTCAATACTTGCGACCCAATTTTCAGTCATAATTTTCTGCACGCCTCCCTTCTCCATCCTAACAATAACAATGCATTGAATTCAATAATAATGTACTTCGAAGTAAATCTTCTTTTAGTTATACATCTCTATTTAGGATAAGTTTTTAATTTGTTATATAATTTTATAAATGGCAAGCCCATAGGGGTACCGGTAGTTTTTAAACTTTTTCTTAACATGATATTGTTAAATAAATTATCACATACAGTGTGCAGTTCCGATACATCTAGTAATCTATATATATAAAGGAGAAAAACGACTCACTCACTGACTGACTAATTACGATATCTCCGGAACTATTAAACCAACAGATTTGAAATTTGGTAGATAGGTTCCCTTAATGGAGCTAAATCAGCTAAAAACGGATTTTGCAAAGATCGAACACCAAGGGGCGTTACGGGGGTTCAAGGGGATATATAATTATTTCCATTATTTTAATATTACATGTACAGTTTTGAAACTTGGTACAAAGATTTCTTTCATAAAGAAGAGATTCCCTACATAAAGATTGTTACGAAATTCGACCTCCAAGGTGCGTTGAGGGCGCTTAAGGGGCGTAATAGATAATTAGTTCCATTTTTAAACTACTAGACGTGCAGACTTGAAATTTGATTAGCGGATTCCTTTCATAGAGTACAAATCCGCTACAAAACGGAAAAATCGTTCAAATCCGCTCAAAATCGACTCCCAAGTGGCGTTGTAGAAAATTAAGGGGCGTTATATAGGCAACGATCTCCTTTTTTTAAACTATGTAGACGTAAAATCTCGAAATTGAGTAAGCAGATTCCATTCATTTAGTATAGATAGCCACTTTAAGACGGGTTTTGTGAAAGTCTCTTCCTAAGCGGCGTTCGGAGGTTTAAGTGGCGTTATTGATAATTATTTCCATTTTTAAACTATTTGAAGTACAGTCTTGAAGTTTGATAAGCGGATTCCTTTCACAGAGTACAGATCCGCTACAAAATGGGTTTTGGAAAATCGACTCCCAAGTGGTGTTGTAAAGAATTAAGGGACGTTATAGGCAATGATCTCCTTTTTTAATCTATTAGACGTAAAATCTCGAAATTGAATAAGCAGATTCCATTCATTTAGTAGATAGCCACTTTAAGACGGGTTTTGTGAAAGTCTCTTCCTAAGCGGCGTTCGGAGGTTTAAGTGGCGTTATTGATAATTATTTCCATTTTTAAACTATTTGAAGTACAGTCTTGAAGTTTGATAAGCGGATTCCTTTCACAGAGTACAGATCCGCTACAAAATGGGTTTTGGAAAATCGACTCCCAAGTGGTGTTGTAAAGAATTAAGGGACGTTATAGGCAATGATCTCCTTTTTTAATCTATTAGACGTAAAATCTCGAAATTGAGTAAGCAGATTCCATTCATTTAGTAGATAGCCACTTTAAGACGGGTTTTGTGAAAGTCTCTTCCTAAGCGGCGTTCGGAGGTTTAAGTGGCGTTATTGATAATTATTTCCATTTTTAAACTATTTGAAGTACAGTCTTGAAGTTTGATAAGCGGATTCCTTTCACAGAGTACAGATCCGCTACAAAATGGGTTTTGGAAAATCGACTCCCAAGTGGTGTTGTAAAGAATTAAGGGACGTTATAGGCAATGATCTCCTTTTTTAATCTATTAGACGTAAAATCTTGAAATTGAGTAAGCAAATTCCTTTCATTGAGTAGAGTTCTGCTATAAGCTGGGTTTTGTGAAAATCGTTTCCTAAGTGGCGTTGCAGGGGCTTAAGGGGCGTTGTAGATAATTATTTCCATTTTTAAACTATTAGGCTTACAGACTTAAAATTTGGTAAGGGGATTCCTTTCGTGCCGTAGATATTCGCTACAAAATTGTTTTGGGGGAAATTTGATCCCCAAGAGTGACTGAGTGGGATTAAGGGGCGTAATGGATCAATATTTCTGTTTTTCAACTAATAGACCCACCTACTTGAAAAATAGAAAGGGTGTTCCGTTCATTGAAATATAGATCGTTTTACAAACAATTTTGCGAAAACGGATCTCACAAAGGAGTGGGGTTGCGAGGGAGTAAGGCCTGTTATAGAAAAATTCCTGTTTTTGAATTTAACTCATTTACTTGAAATTTGTTGAGCACTTTTTTCTTTAGTTGAATAGAGTTCCACTAGAAAAGGATTTTACGGAAATCAACTCCAAAGGGGAGCGGGGAGAGTTATTGGGGCGTATGGATAGACAAAATTTCCGTTTTCGAACTGCTAAGTCTATAATAATAAAATTTGGTTTGAAAGCTTCTTTTTTTGTTCAATTGGAATCCGCTAAGGATGCTCTCAACGAGGTATTGAAGAAAAAAATTCCGTTTTTGTTCTGTTAGATTTTGACTTGAAACTTAGCACGCATGTTTATTTTATGGAGTAGAGAGCCGCTGAAATTTAATTTGGTGGAAATCCACTTGATTATTATGTTAAGTGAGCGCAAAAAATCTTTCTACTTTTATTTTAGATATAAATAAAAATTAGATATTTTAATTTATGTTCTTTTTATATCAAGAGGCGAGAGTTACAGCTATAAATTTATTTTTCAATATAATCGAATTCTTAATGCTAGATATCAATAATAATTCATGTATATGTAATCAGTATAAAGAGTGTTTTTTTTTCAGGTATAGAAGTTTAAGTTGGCATTACTTTCCAAGATGGCGACCAATTTAACAGCTGCCAAGTGATTTATTCTCAGTTTGGTTTGGCAATTCATCAAAACGATCATCAAGCAAGGCGTAGATTCGTCGAATGGGCCCAAAACGATATTGCCGTTGTTGCCGATTTTCATAAGCGAAATTTGTTTAGAGATGAAGCGCACTTCTGGTTGAATGGCTACGTCAACAAACAAAACTGCCGCATTTGGAGTGAAGCTAATCCACAAGTGTATGTCGAAACACCGTTACATCCAGAAAAACTGACTGTTTGGTGCGCTTTATAGGCTGGTGGAATCATTGGTCCGTACTTCTTCAAAAACGATGAAGGCCACAACGTTACAGTCAATGGTGATCGGTATAGAGCCATCATTACTAACTTTTTCATTCCTGAATTGAACAATCATGATGTCGAGGAGCTGAGATTCCAACAAGACGGCGCAACATGTCACACAGCTTGTGCCACAATCGATTTATTAAAAGACACGTTTGGTGACCGCCTAATTTCACGTTTTGGACGTGTGAATTGGCCGCCAAGATCTTGTGATTTAACACTGCTAGACTATTTTCTGTGGGGCTATGAAAAGTCATTGGTCTATGCGGATAGGCCACAAACGCGTGACCATTTAGAAGACAACATTCGCCGTGTTATTGCCGATATACGGTCACAAATGTTGGAAAAAGTCATCGAAAACTGGACGTCCAGATTGGACTACATCCGAGCTAGCCGTGACAGTCATATGCCAGAAATCCTATTTAAAATGTAATGCCACAAAATTATCTTTCGAATAAAAAAAATCATGTCAATCGAACAATACATCGTTGCTTTATTGCAATTTAAAGTTCTATACCTCTAAAAAAACACCCTTTACATGTATACAACATCGTTACATACCCAGTGAAGCCGGTGGGTAACGTCTAGTGTATTATATCAGTGTAAATGCGTAGTTTATATTTTTGTTTATGTCAGAATGCATTTTCATTTCCTCTTTCGGTAAATTATTAACAGTTTTAAATAATATTTTATTTTCGACTTTAAGATATGCTCGTGCCTCACAGTTTGAGAAACGCTGATTTAGAGTAACGATATTGATAATTACTTTTTACCAAAAAATACCATATTTTTTTACGGAAATAAGCTTAAATCTGACAGCCATCATTCTTGACAATAGCTCTAATTCTAATGTGTCACGAAAGTAAAATTTTTCTTAGTACTGTCACGCAAATTGTAATCCTTTGATGTTGATTTGTTTTTTAAAGTCCATTCAGTGTTCTTGGATGCCGTTTTTCCAAAGACTCTTTTTAATAAACCGAAAGCATAAAAGACCATTGCAGAAGCGTAGGTTGATTTTCGCCTTATTTCGTCAAATGGGATACACTTTAATCCGGGTTTCGAATCTCTTTGCTAAGTAACGAGCAGTTGTCTTAGGTGTGACAAGAGGTTTTTTTCCAAATGAATCTCCACTTTATCAATGTCATTTCCATATAAGACTGAAATTTTTTCTTCCAGAATTGGTTTTTAAATATTCTCCTGATAATAAATAAATTGCGGATTTACTTAAGACTTTTTTAAATTTTAATTTTTGTTTCTGCGATTATCAACTCTCTTAGGAATTTTAATTTTCGTTGAGACGGTGCCATTTCGTACAGTCATTCCCGTCAGTTCAGAATTACAAAATTGTGTGTGTCTGATCTTCTTTTACTACAGTCGCTTAAATATATATACACATACTTCACTGAGTTTTACCAAAATGTCCCTTTTTCAGAAACTTGCTTTTTTTACATATTTTTCTACAATTTGCTTTTCTTTCAATAATATATTTTAAAAAAAGGAGATGAACTTACGGTTTAAACAACTGCTTTAACTTTAAGGTATCTTTTACGTGTTAAATTTAAATAAATAAATAAAAAAAGATACAAAAAGTAGAATTTATTGCCTAAAACACAAGAAACTAGTAGGAGTGTAAGAAAGTTCACAGCAAAATATTGATGCATGAACCTTCAAAGTACGAGTTTATTGAGTGGGAGTGTACCAATATTGTAAAAAACACCGATTCATGGACTACAACTGTTTGGAGAAACGCGTTGAAGCAAGACGAATGTTTTATAGTGAATTCATGTAGCATGTTTCGCTTGTGAGGACCAGAAAAACGATGATAGTTTTGATAATTAGAATAATAAGACTTCATTTAATAAGAATCACACATCATTCTGAATGCAGTTAATTGCTATATTAGTTAGCTAAATATAATTTTAGCTTGCAAATGGATTACTGATAAGCTTATTCGTCATTTCAATTTCCCGTTTCTTTGGTAGATTCGACGTACTCTGCGATTGGTAATTTAACTCTTAGATCCTCTACATATTTAATATAGTTTTGCCTTATATATGTCGTAGAAAAATGATGAAATTAAGGATTTCAGCAAATTCTTAAGGGGTATGATCAATTCACACGAGTTGTTAAAATAACGTCTCTTTGAGGTTATTTCCCTGATGTAAGAAAGTGATTTGATCAAGTACCCTAACTGTTTTAGTGAAATGATGAAATGAACAAGTCAGCACTTGTAGAGCTATGTTTTCGCTTGTTAACACTTCCTTTTACCTCCCCCTCTCCTTGTCCGTGCCAGGCAGCACCGGGCTTCTGACGAGACGCATCAAAAGAAAATGACCTTAAACACCATATTTTAGTTTTATTTAGTTATATTCTTTGCATTATTATCTTACGATTTATTTATCAGTTTTGTATGTCTGAAATTTAGAAACTGAATAATACTTAAACGAAAAATTGTAAACAAGTAAATTAGGGAAATGTGGACCACGCCTTCTTTATATGTATAAAAAAAGCTGTTTGATAATAAAAAAGCTGTTTTAAAAAGGGAAAAATAACTGAAAAAAAGGTGCTAGATATAAAGCAGGATATTTCTGAAGTAATACATTAATGTATAATTATTATTTTTTTAATTCTACTAGAAATATCCTTTTTTTAAAAAATAAAATTCCAGTTTTTTATTATCTAATTATTTTGTAAAATAATTTTGAATAAATAATTTGTAATTCAATGATTATTGTTGTATTAATTACTGTACTTTTAATAATGCACAATATTTGCTACATGAACACTTTTAAACCATAGGCAATATTATTTCATCATTTCCCTGAAACAGGTTAGGATTTTGATCAAATCACTTACTTTCCTTAGGGAAAAATCACCTTACACAGTTCTTATTTGAACACCTTGCGTGAACTAATCCTCTCCCTTAGGAATTTAATGAAATCCCTAGCTTAATCATTTCCCTGCGACATATAAAAGAATGCTTATTATTAAAAGAATGCTTATGAACTCAAGCTGAATGTATATATTACATAACGTGTCATCTCGTTAAACTTATGACTACAAAATTGACAGGAACTACTGAAGCTAACGTTGCTTCTAAAATTAGATGATTAATTGCATGAAATGAAAAGGCTTGGTATTGATGAAAAAGCAAGACGAACTAAAAGGATGTAAGTTATAACTTATATTTGTCATATAGTGTTTTAAACAATACACGTTAAATGTTTCATGGTTCAAAATCCTCAATCTGGTTTGGCGTGGATGTGGATCGTGAGATGATAGCTTTCGTGTGAATCTTATTCCATCACATGGTTTAAAATTCGAGACGTCTTGTATGAGGTAAATAAACATTTTAATGGAGGAGAAAAAGGCAGGCAGAAGTGTCTAATGGAAAAAAATACAACAAAGCAATGATCTTCACACACCACACACACACACACACACACACTAATGGTTTATTTTTAGAAACCCTGTTTAATTTATTTTATTTTGTAGTGTTTGACTGTAGAATATAACGTAAAATTCAGTGTATAACGCTAACATATACTTTCAAGATGCAATTTTTAATTTTTAGGTAAATTTGCCGTATAACTCGCATCCTCTTTATAACGAAGAAAGCTAAAATGTATGTGCACAATGCTCTAGTGTTTTGAAGTCATTTATTCAAGTCATTATTCAAAACTTTAGAAAAAATAGTGTACTTCTAGAACTACAGTCCCCTAAGTTCAAAAGGAATGTCATTTATTTTAAATAAACAGTATTTTGATTTTTGTAGAAGCCTAATTTTTTTCTCTTCTCAACTTTTTTAATCCCTACTATTAATTCACACTCTCTATATATTTATTTATCTTGGTGAAATTTTCAATCGTTAATAAAATACACTTTAAAGCGCTCAATTAAGTTGAAATTCAATAAACATGATTACTTTGGATGACAAAATACTGTAATTTTTAATTATAATTAATAAAAATTAATTGATTAAAACTAATTATTGAAATAATTATAAATACAGCTATATTGGCATCATTTTTGGCGACTAAGTGGCCGTTTTGCTGACTTGGGTCAAAACTTTAAAACATTTTTGTTTCTTACGTTTTAAAGCATTCAGATGAAATAAAATTTTATGTACACGATTGTTTTGAATGACAAAATGATATTAATATTAATATTGATATTGATATTAATTGTAGCTATTTAATAAAAAGTAGCTAAAATAAAATTTTTCTTTGTTGATCTAAGTAGGAATTGACATAAAAATGTTTTTTATATTACTTGTTTTTATATTTAAAGCTGTCATTTTATATCTGGCGTATAACGCGTACCCGTACATTTCAATCATAATTCTTGTATTAAAAGTGCGCGTTATACGCTGGATTTTACGGTGCTTAGGATAAAAAAAACATTATAGTGACTAAAAATTCATTCTGTTTTATATATTTTTATGTTTTCTATTACCATACTTGTCTTATCTTCCTCAATTTATATTTTTTTCGGTTAAAATTTCCTGGCAAGAATTTAGTTACTGACATTCTTGAATAAATAACGATCTTGGTATGTCATTACTTTGCTAAGTTCTCTATTCATTTTTAAATAAAAATAATGATTTTAATATTTGAAACTTCCGGACATGGGGGTCTTGAAGATAGCGACAGAACAAATTACGGCTAGATAAGAAATGAAGCGATTTTCCACATCTATCATTATATTCATCTGTTTTTACCCTAAATACTTTTCTAATTTGTCTTTAACTGCATTATAAGTTATTGGTTATAGAATGAATGAATAATGTGCAGTTAAGCTCTTAATCGATTCTTTAAAAATATTTGAATAATTTTAGTGGCGTTCAAAAACTTTGTTAACAGCATCTTCAAACCATTGTTATATTAAATCTAACCGTTTTTTCTTCTTCCATGCCTTACGAATACGTTAGAACTATATACTATCCAGTCTGCGTCCAGTCATAAGAAATAAATTTATAAAATAATTCATAATTTTGAGCTGTGAAAATATAATAACACGTAAACATTTTCGAATAATAATGCAGGAAACCAATTCATTTGAAAATTCTATAGCTAATCTTACTATAATATCGCCTTCCTGTCAATAAATACGTACTTTAATGAAATAGTTTTATTTCACGCTATTTCCTTAAAGAACTCAATAAAATAGCAATCTCTTATATTGGGCAATAGTAATGTACACAGTTTCGATCTTTTTTAACTGCATTTCAGTAACTTATTGGTTGAGTTGGTTGCGAGGTATTTAATCGTTTCTAAAAATAACTCATACTTCAACGTTTTTTTCGCTCTGTTACTCAGCTAAATGGGGTTCTGTTTCCTTCTTGATTTTCATTTAGTAATTTAAAAAATAAAAAAAAAATGTGTTAATAATAGGGCTTTATCGATTTTCTCTTGCTTCATTATAGAAAAATAGGATTCGTCTCTGTGTTTAAGTTGGGGGATATTGAAATTTTTTGTATACATTCGAGATTTTTTCTAATAGTTTCTTACTACGCTTTTAGAATTGAATAATGGTTACGTACATTACAATAAATTGAAAGGAAAGACCTGTTTTTTAATTTCTCTCCACTATTAGCTCACTTTCACTCTATATTTTTTGTATATATTTATCTTGTTCAAGTTTTCCATCGTTAATAAAACACTTTCTATTCAATTCATCAAGTTCAAATAAATTTTTGTAACTTGTAGTGGATGGCACTTGATGTTAATACAGTTTTTTCAAATATTAAATGATTCATCAATTAAATTAAATTACCAGTTTTTGATTTCAAGATAGATTTGGCTTTATTGCTGTAACTATGTAGCTGTTAAAAGCCAAACCGGGTGTGTATTGTTACAACAATGCACACAAATCAGGCTCTTTTTTCAATTCTACTCTATTAGTTCACTCTCTCCCTATATATATACAGTTTTATGTGCATATATATTATTCTAATTTCCAATTGCTAATAAAATTCTTTCTATGCATCGATTCAAAGTAGTTCCCATTTTTTATGTTTTTTGTTTATGGAAAGTATATTTATGAGTTTCATAATTACTGTGAATTGTTACATATTTAATACATTGAAAACTTAGTTATATTTTCAATATTAAACTGTTTAGCTCCAAAATCTTTTTATAATATTAATATTCAAAATTTTCTCAAGAGATGTATAGATTGAAAAATACTATGTATAAATATGCATTCATTAAATTTATATTTGCTATTATATAAATGCATTTCAAATATAAGGGATTGTTGTTACTATTTATAGTAACTACTTAACACAAAGTAGAAACATCAATACTTCTTCTTATGTACAAAAATAAAAGACAGATTTTTCTGACACTACTTATATAAGCTATGAATTTTAAAAAAAAAATTAGAAAAAGAAACATATCGTATGATAAAAAATTATAGAGGTAATATATAGATTTTGAATTTATTTGCGAAAATCAGTACTAACTAAAGATTGGAAGAAATCAAAAAGTTAACTTATTTATGAACCCATTTATATCTGAACATGTAGATCTTTGATGAAACCAATCCATAGCTAATTGTTTAAATTTAGTTGTGAAACTATTATGCATTTATAGAGTACTGGGTTAAACTCAGGTCTGTACAAATAATTAAGTTAATATGAAACAAAGAATTAAAAAAAAATCCTTTAGAAATATAAATAAAATGTGGTTACTTACACAAGTGGTAATTTTTGCTTGATCCAGCAAACCAGAGTTCGTTATTTACTTTCATTGCGGGTTTTATGTAGGAAAATACAAGTATGTTTCAAAGTTATCTTTTAAGTTTAAATTTCAATATTATTTTGATTTCTTCTTCATGATTTGAATGGTCAAAATAGCATGTTTTTATTACTTTTTTCCTAAAATGATATTGCCAGGTATATGTACATATTTTGGTACTTGCATATTATACAGTCGACCAATTTCGTCAAATTAAAAAAAATACGTCAATAAATGTATCCTATACGTTGAGTTTTGAACGTGTTCATGTACACGTTCAAATATAATTGTTGTAACGTACATTTTTGAATTGTTGATGTCTTTTTTTTCTAAATTAGTTAATGGTATAATACATTATATATATACAGATGGGTGACAAAATAATACGAACACCTGTGAAAGAGGAGAAAAGCTTTATTAATAGGGAGTTGGACCCCCCTTTGACTGAATTACAGACTGTATGCGACGTGGGATGGACGCATAAAGGTCATGAACAACTTGTAATGGAATATGAAGCCATTCTTCGTGGAGAGCGGTCTCTAATGCCGAAATCGTAGATGGAGGAGGGAATCGAGCACGTAGTTTTGACTCCAAATATCCCCACACATGTTCAATACTATTTAAATCAAGTGACTGAGGGGGCCAATCAAGATGACCTACTTCCCCCTCATGCTCTGCAAACCATTCTTGCACGATTTTAGCAGTGTGGATAGGAGCGTTGTCGTCTTGATAAAGTGGGCATTCTCCGGGAAATGAAGTCTGGACAAATCGATGCACCTGATCCCCCAGGATATTGACATAGTGGGCAGCTTTAACCTTGCCATGCAGAGTAACAAGTGGCCCAAGACCACGCCAAGATATCGCCCCCCATACCATAAGGGACCCACCTCCATGCTTAACAGTCGGCACGATGCATTCAGGAGCAAATGCTTCTTTGGGCGTTCTCCACACATAAACGCGTCCGGTGGTTTGGAATAGGGTGAACGTCGATTCATCCGACCAGATGACTTGTTGCCACTGTTATGGGGTCCACTGTCTGTGTGTTCTACACCACTGGCGTCGCTGTAAAGCATGACGCGCTGTTACCAATGGTTTACGAATTCCAACTCTTCCATACAAGTTCGAAGCATGAAGTTCCCTTTGGACGGTTTTTGCTCAAATAGGGTTAAGAAGATGACTATTCACCTGAGACGTTATCTGGGATAGCGATTGCTTGCGCTTTCGGGCCACTATGAGGGTTAAGACTCTTTTATCCCTGTCGGTAAGCTTTCTTTTCCGTCCACTGTTGTGCTTGACAGACGTCACATTCCCGCATTTCTTGTATGCTGTCATATCGGCAGATACAGTATGCACGCCCCAAATATAAATGGCTGTTTCCGTCACCGAGCAACCAGCGCACCTCAATCCAACAATCATACCTTTTTCGAACTCTGACAGGGCCGTCATTATTGCGTTTTTCAGAAATTACAATTCACGCGTGCAACACCTATCGCAGCTGTTGAGCGACTGATACTTTACCTTTTGAATCCGCTAGGCGGCGGACTGCAACGCTAACTGACATGCGCGTTGTGCGTTTTTGAAATGGGCCATGCCTTTTCACGGGTGTTCGTATAATTTTGTCATCCATCTGTGTATATATATATATATATATATTTAAATATATAAAAACAATCACAATTATCAATTTAAAAATTGAAATATATGAATCCCAAAATACCAAAACACTTCAGAATATCAATGGCGAATATAAAAGATAATGTTCCATCATTTTCAAACAAAATTAAAAATTATAAAATAAAATAAAAATTTATAAAATATCCAAGTGCAATCTCGGACTTAGGACCGATAAGTGGGGTTAAACTAGTTTGATGGCGCCAATATTGCAACTTGGTAATTTAATTGAAAATTTTCAAATTTCAGAAAAAAAAAAAAAAAAAAAATTAAAAAGTTAAAATTAAATCATTATACTTGAAAAATAAAAAACTATTCGCCATCACATTCCGAAAGATATTGCAAATTATTAAAATTTAAAAACAATTTAGTACATAATATAATGAACCCTCAAACTTCCAAGATGATGCACACATCTTTAAAATAGTTGTAAAGGTAGAAAAATAAATTCCTGATCCGAAAGTTCAAATCAAAAATATTTGAGATCCGAAAGTTCAAATCAAAAATTTAAAATCAAAAAGTTCAAGTTAAAAATCCGAAATAAAAATCCGAAAGTTCAAGTTAAAAATCCGAAAGTTAGTTAAAAATCCGAAAGTTCAAAAGTTCAATAAAAATCCGAAAGTTCAAGTTAAAAATCCGAAAGTTAGTTAAAAAATCCGAAAGTTCAAGTTAAAAATCCGAAAGTTCAATATATATATATATATATATATATATATATATATATATATATATATATATATATATATATATATATATATAGACATTTTTTACATACAAAAAAATTTACAACTTTCAAGAATCAACATTCATTTTATTCAAGTTAAAAATAAAAAGCTAATAAATAAATAGTATAATGAATAAATTCATGTTCAATTTAAATTGCTCTAAAATATGAATTTTGTTGTAAAACGCGATTATTTTCTGGAATTTATTAAATGCTGTTAAATTGTGAAAAATAAATTTTTACAATTTCAATCGAACTGTAATATTTGACGAGCATAAGAACTTCTGTCTGCTTAAAATACTTATTTTAAAGTAACATAGTACAAAATTATATAAAGTGGGCAAAAAAAACTTATTTTATATGTATAATGTATAAAAATAAAAATAAAAATTCTTCAACAATATAAATTATTTAGATATTTTTTCACAAATGCGAAACTTACGTACCAAACATTAATACTCCAAAATATGACAACTTAACACTATATTGATCTAAAACTTTGAGAGTTTCGAATCTCAAAAGTAGATCTACATTCGGAAACGTCGAAGTCCTCAATGGTCCATTCACAAACTTTAAGAATCAAAATTTTTCTCTCTCTCTCGGTCGACTTTCTAGTTCAAACAAGAAATATTTCAAGTTTGCAATGGAGAAAGAATATTTTATCTGACTTGGGTATACACTTATTTTGCGAGTAGAGCTTTAAAATTCAATTCTTCTTTAAACTGTGTTTCGGATTTCCGAGATTTGCATAAAATCTTTGAGAAAAAAAGTTTTTGAATAATTTAGATACCATAGGCTAAGATTGGATTTGGTCTTATTAGTTTGACTTTAAAAATAAATGGAAATATCTCGATTACTTGTTTCATACAAATAAGGCAGTAAAATAGAGAAAATATAACATTAAAATATATATGAAAGGAATATATATATATATTAAAAACTTAAAAAAAAATAAATTTTCGCTTTCGAATACGGTTTTTGATTATAAATTTTTTAAGGATTTTCCTAATAAAAATTCCTTTATAAATTGTGATTTAAAATGTTAACAGTTTAACTGTGATGCTCTTTTAATTTTTTAATCTTTTATTTATTCTGTATTTTCTTAAAAAGCACAATATATTCGTTTGTTCTAGGCATTTGGTAAGCGAATCTTTTGTCTTAGTAAATTTTTTATCTATTCATGCAGCCTTCAATAGGATTTGTGCTATAAATTTGTGTTTCACTGCCATAGAAAAGCGCCACCTCTGGAAAAAATGCAGTGGTTAAAAAGTTTCGTTAATTTAAAATTATAGTAATTGTTTTGACTGCTTAAATATAATTATCTGCAGTTTGATTTATTTTTGATGTAAGACAAATTTATTTTAAATGTTAAACTTTGAGTTTTTAAAAACAAAACTTTTGAACATTAAATAGTGTTCTCTTTCTTTAAAATGTGAAACAATAAAATTTAAAAGGTAGTTTTTATAATGAAAAGTACGTCATTTAAATTTTTTTGAGTAATTCAAATTTAGTTTTAGTTTCTAACAACAATATTCTGATATTAAAAATGATTTGTTTTAGTTTAGAAACTAAAAGTATTTTTTTATGCTTCGGTTCTTTATTTAAAGGAAGTAGTTTTGCTAAATTCATTACTTTTCATAGAGTTTGTGATGATTATTTTTAAACAATACACAATTGCATTAATATTACCTATATTTTTATATTATTTGTGCCCGGTATAAGCAGTTTTTTATTAATTATAAGAAATTTAGCACTTTGAGTCACTATGAATAATGTATGTTAGTAATACTAAGAATTTAATAAAGTTACTTTCGAGTTGAATAAACATTTTATTTAACGTCAGATTTATTTAAGAAAAGTGTGGGAAACTTGTTTTGGATAACGGGATACATTGAGGGAGTGAAGGAGGCCGAAGGACATTTTTTGTGATTCCATTCATTATAATAATTTATAAATACAGGATTTCTCAGGATTATTAAGACAAAATTTAAGGAAATATCGGGTACATTAGAAGAATCAAGAGTAGTGTAGCCATCCATGGTTGGAAACTCCATGGGAAAGTCGTATGATAGGTATAAGTGACACAAGACTGAGATAACCGGAAATATTTATTGGTCAAGCCCTGGTCAAGCGGGGAGTTCCAGTCACTCGTGTCCAGCCCTTGCTATGCGTATTAACTCGTAATGATCCATATTCACACATATTCTGATGTAAGTTATCAAACATCCTTCTGTCCGATGCATCTCTCTGTTGGTGCTTTTCGCTATACAAAATATCTTTGAACTGCTGATATATTTCCTTCTGACTATGCGTAAATCAGGTGCACATGTACCAACTCGGGGTTCGTAAACTGCTCCATCCTCCTCTGCGAACGATGACAACTCAAATGAATGTAGCAATGCAAGTATGTTTTCTCAATGGTTTTGTGAACAATGCCATATTGCGTGGAACGAATAATAAGGTGGAGTTGCGATGTAAATCGGAACCATTGTGATGTCCCCTGCCTCCCCTGAAAGTATGTCCCAATAATCATGGGGAACCCTGTATAAGTTAAATAAAACAAGGATAATTTTATTCAATGTATATATTGAGCTAATTTCTTACTATCTGTAATTGCAAGCCCATTTAATTTTAGAATTAGTTTAATGAGACACACAAATGTACCTTATCATACTATTCTACTTAATCTTTAATCAGGGGTGAGATTATTTAATTAAATTCTCACTACATCCTGAGAATTTATGTCAGTCAACTTGCATCTATATTTACTTTTGTTGATCCGCATCCAAGAAAAACTGTTCTCATATATGTATATCAGCTAAAATACATTGAACAATTCCCCAGCAATTTATTGATGAATGGAAATTTTTTCAGTTCACAAAGATTTGTAAAACTCAATGCCATAGCCTGAAATATTTTAACTGACTTTAACTGAATGAGTTCAAGCTACTCAGGTGTGGTATCTTTACTAATGGGATAATGAAGCAAATTGAATTGAGGCTCAATTTTCTAAAAATCCTAAGCTCTTGTGACCTGCTGCTCCTAACTCTGCAGATATCTTCTTAGAAGGAATACAAGCATCTTTGATCATGCCCCAGAAAAAAATCTCTGATCAATGTAGGTTTCTAACTGTTTTTGCGGGCCTCATGTGACTCACGCACCACTATAGTTGCCCCCTCCCCAGATTTAAGGTAATGAAATCGAAAGGCATTTTTTACAACTTTTTTCCGATATTTTTTTTTCATTTTATTGAAATTTTATCTTCAAGTTTATGATTAATTTATATTTCAAGGTATATATAAAAATATCGGTCTTTATAAATTATGGAACAATCATGAAATGCTCTTGGTTTTATTGTGGTATATTTTCAAAGCGATGTTTTCTGTATTGAACAAAAAGAATTTGATAACCTATAACTGAAAACACATTAACATTGACGTTTAAAAATGGGTTGTTTTTTTTACTACAATTTTAATATTGAATATTTATCTACAATATTTACCTATACTCTTTACAATATTCATGCTCTTTTAACAAGCTATTCAGAAAAAGAAAAGTTCTTATTGGTTTACTTTTATATCGAGCATTTTCAAGAGAATTGAGTGAATTACTTCAGAATCAAAATACTCAAACGAGATAACATGTCAATGCTAGCGTTTTTGCAATAAATACGCGCATTGCTCATAAACGCGTATAGATTGTCACTTTATGCAACCGTAATCAGCCAGTGGTAGTTAAAGCTTAAATGCCACTGATTCTTATGAGTGATGTCGACAGATGCATGCATGCGTTTTCCTTGTCACTTTCATATCTGATTATTGTTAAGGTCACTTTGGAATCAACAGGTGATCCAGTGAAACCACAGCTGATGCTTATTACCAGTTGCAGTTAGAGTTATAAGAGTGGCAGATGGTGAAGTAATTATATCGTCCCCTTTCACATCACTTTCTACACGCTTCGCTCCCCGGATGGAAATTGGGGTATCAGTCCTTAACTCACTGTAATGCAATAGTTTGCGATCCGTACTTAGCTGTTTCAAAAAGGGAATGGACTGTAAAACTGAATGCTAATTAGAAGGGATAATTTTGAAGAGCATTGCTATTGAATTGCTTAGAATAGTTACTTCTGGAAAGCACTTTAATGATTCCTATTTGTAATTGATGTTTTTCATTTTCTTCTGTGAGAATGCGTTTTGATTGTGTAATACGTGTCGTTGATGTTCAATATGTTGGTATTAATGTGAAATTTCAATATTTATTTTGCTTGATCCGCAAATGAAAGCAAGTTTTTTGATGTGTTAAAAGTTTTTATTTTAATTACAACTATTGACGAAAATAATCAATTTTGTACAATTAAGTATCATTAGAAATATTAAAATACAAGTTGAATGAACAAGTACTATTTTCGGGGGCGTGTTATTAGTTGTTAGTGGATTAAATAGTTACGTTACTCAAAACTAAGAAGAAGAACTATGAAAAAAATGAGCTTAAGTTGCTTGTATGCTACTGAAGATCCTAGAAAACGAGTTGACTGTTGATTTTAACTGAACCGTGTATATAATTAATTTTACAGTTCAATATCTTTAATTAATTAATTTGCTCTAACGGATTAAATTTATCATAATTGAGTCTTTTGTTTATGTATATCCCTTAATTTTCATTGTAGTGATTGAAAAAATATATTGCATGAAAAAAATTGCAGTAAATCATAATGCGGTACACACACATAAAGGATTAAAATATATATTTATTCTCTTTTAAATTTACCAAGCTAAGACCGGAGCAAACAGTGATCGATGACCACCTATGAAAGATCAAAGAACTCTTTCAAAATACATAATAATCTTAAAACTTTACATAAAATATCAATAAATGCCTGGTGATGAAAAATCTACCTCCTGTCATTTTCTAAAGACCCTCTCTATCATTAATATGTTGCGTAACATCTTCGTTTCTGTGAACATATGCATGCAATTTTTCTTTCACCAAAATTAGGTCGTAAAAGAAACATCTTTTTAGTGCTTTAAGTAAAAGTAATCTTTAAAAGGGATTTTTCAAAGTCAACAAACAACGCGCAAAAGTCCGACTATCAAAATAAAAGCTATAAAACTCGGAAGAACCATAGCATAACTCTGGGGCTTATTTTCACTTCGCAACCAAGAGATGAAACTAGTTGCCCAAAAGAAAACGTTAAAATGTCGGCTCAATGATTTTTATTGGTACAGAAGTTAGTATCGTTTATAATCTCCAGAGAGTAAAGCTAACTTAGTACCTTTGAGTTAACTTTGAGTAAATTTGTGATTTTATATTTTAGAACTATGATGGGCACTAACGTCATCAAGATGGGAAAAGTAGTTACTAAAGTGCTATGACTTAATCATAAAACAATAAAAACGTCCATCTCGGTCTGGGAGTAAATTTGTTTTAATTTCAAAGTTTAAGGTTAGTAATATTTTCATATACGTTAAAGATATTTAAGCAATCATTTTGTTTTTGTGAATCTTTCATGTGTATGTAAATTTTATTTATGCAGATTTAAATATTCATTTTTACGGGCAAAATAATATTTATATTAAATTATTGTATTTTACTTTACATATTAGATCCTAAAATTACATATTTACCTTAGTTATTACGCAAAAATTTGCTAATTAAAAATTTTAAAAAAGTGTTCGACTTTTAGTGAAATTCAATTTTTAGAGCTTTGTTTGGTCCTTTAATAGGCATCTTTACAACTACTCTCCTGAAATTTTTCTAATGAGTGAGCGCTTGAATTACAGTAAATACCCTACCTATCTTGGTTTCACTTTAGACTCGGAAGAGTAAACTGTGGTAAACATATTGAGAAAATAGCCCATAAAGCAAAAAAGAGACTTAAGATCTTAAAATATTTTTCCGACAGAGACTGGGGTTCAGACGCCTCCACACTTCGAATAACTTATACAACCTTGGTTCACCCAGTCCTTTAATAGGGATACCAAATCTTTCAAGTAGCATCTCCTACTAACTTGAAAAAACTGGAGAGTTTGCAACTCAGGGCTGCGAGGATTATCACGGCCAATAGATATAGTTGCCTTCTGACATAGTTCTGTACGAGGCAGACATCCAACCTCTTACTTTGGGATTCGAAGTCCACTCATATAGGTATTTTAACAAAAAAAAAAAAAAAAAAAGCTTTGGATCCTTGAAGAGAAAAACTCCTCTTTCATTATAAATTGGACAAATAACCAACTTTTAAAGCGAGAAAGCCCACTTAATTACATGCGTAAACATGGTTTTATTGATTTCAATGTTGACATATCTACACCTTTTATCTGCATCACACCTATTGATTCTTTTAATCATGTTGAATTCCGGGAGGAATTATTAACCAGTACAACCAAGCATAACAGCCATCCTGAATTACTCAGACAACTGGCACTTGAAACAATAAATGACATAACTGATCAAGCCTTGATTGTTTACACAGATGGTAGTCGTTCGGATACAGGTAGAGCAGGGAGTGGTACTTTTAGTAACACTCCTGGGAACGATGTTAAAATCAGCATCAGGAATCCTGACCACTGTTTCTTCTTTACATCGGAACACATTGCTAATAGTAGTGCTCTCAACTCTTATAAGGGCAGTATCTGGATCCTGACAGACAGCAGAAGCTCCATCCAATATTTGAAAAATTGGCCAAAAATTATGGACAGTACTGGTGTAGCTATTTTATCCAAATTAGTTAGGCTTGGTCAGAGGAAACAAGTATTTCTCCAGTGGATTCCATCATATGTGGGTTTGCCTGGGAACGAAGCTGCTGATGAGCTGGCTGGTAGGGGGTGTGATCTCCCTAACCCCAGTTCCACTGTTTTAACCCATACGGAAATTAATTCCTTCCAAAGAAATAAAATGAATTTAACTTGGCGAAACCCTCCTGTTCATCACTGGTACGCAGCTAAGAGTCATGGCCTATTTATACAGTGAAGGAGTTCCAGAGCTCATCAGACGGCCTTCGCGCGCCTTAGAAGTGGTCATCTCCGTAGTATGACTTTTGTGCAGGGGGTAAAGTCTTTCTTTACCTGTCCCTACTCTCTCCTTGCTTCTCCTGCTCATCTTCTGGACTACTGGGGCATTTCCCAGCGATAGCTGTATGAAGAGCAAGACCTGGTGTGTGAGACTATAATGTGGAAAGGTCAAATGGACTTTATATATAATTTTATAGTGACAAATCGATGGGGTCACTGGTAACTATTAAACTTGTTTTTGAATTTAGTATTATTTAATTAATTATCAATACATTATGCAGAACCAGTGCATTTATGTGCGTTATAACAGTGTAAAGACTAATTTTGTTTTTACTACGCCAGAAAGTGTTTTGTTAGTTTAGTTTCAGTAAATTAATAAATTTTATATAAATTTATTGTCTTCGACTTTTCAATATGCTCACGCCCCCCCAGGAGAGCCCACCCAACCGTTTGAGAAGCTATGTGTTAAGTATCCTGAGAGGCCTTAAAAAATGTTCATAAAACAGCACTGTAGATCGTTGGACAAAGTTTAAAGTAAATACGTACATTCGGGGTTGGATTCAATGAAATTTCCTTTAATATAACAGTTATTTATTAATTTAATTTAGCTTACACAAAGACAACACATATTGTTAAAAAAAGTAATGAACAAAGTATAAGAACGGGGTGTTTCATAGCAGCTACATTCTCTCTTCACCTGTCCTCTACTAAAAATACATGGTCGATGAATATGGTTTCTGCTACTTGGAAAAGTTAGTTCAGTTGTTATAGCAAGATCAATTGCAGCACAGATATATTAACTACAAATGCTTACATTTTACATTAGCATTACATTACATTAACTATAACATATTTTTGTGAATAGAGCCTTTCATTACTCAAAAAATTGCTCAAAGTTTTAAGCTTTGTTATATTGTAAATAATTACTGAAGAATGGTATCGAATTTGACATATATTATGAATAATATTTCTCCAATGAGTTCTTTCATTCTCCTTATTTACTCTTTGGTAAATCTTTTCAGTGGTTATGAATTTTAGAATCACAAGGACATTCATTTATTTTTGAAATCATTAGATCATTATAAACGAAACGTTTTCTGGAAAAATAAAACTTGTAATATAAGTGTCGATTTCTCCACTTTTACTTCCCAAATAGCCTTTATATTTTTGCCATTGATTTAAGTTGACCTTTTTTTTCCAAATTTTAATTTTTTCACGTGTCTTAAAATTTTATTTTTACAAATAATTCTGAAACACGATACGGGAAAGAAATTATATTTTGCGTTTGAACAAGAATGTTCAATAATATATTTATTCTTTTTCAGTTTTTATGCAAAAAAATAGATAGATTATGAATTCATGAGTCATAATCAGAGGCCTTTTTTCATTTTTATGCATCATTATCTTAAAGTATTTTACTTTATTCTGGAAACTGTTTTTTTAAAGAAAATTCTAATATTTATGAGGATTCGTATAACTTTGACACGCATAATTTGTTCAATTGTATTTGGAAAAAACTGAGAATTTAGGAGCAGTTTTTACTAATTTTGAATTAAGTGTGATTACATCTTTTTCATGGTTTAATTTAATAGGATTCTTAATACTTTAAAGTACATTTTTTGAAATTGAAAACCGATAGGAAGATTAACATGTGTGTTGTTAAGAAAAGGTCTTTAATGTTTGCGTAATTGAACAAAAATAGTTCAAAATTCTTTAATATTTTTCTTTATTGAAGTAGAAAACCTTCTTTAGAAAGTTCACGCAAGAGACGGCCTATTTATTAAGCATTCTTAGGGAATATTTTTTGACGACCAGTAAAAAGATAGAACATTAAATTTTTTCATCGTTATTTATATGTATTTTAAGAGTATTTATATAAATGTTTAGCCGAAGTTTTCCAATAGAAGGTGAGTTATAGCGCTCTGAACACACCTGCCTCGAAAAAATAGACACTCACTTCCTCCACGATTCCGGCTGATTAGCTTATCTAAAATAAAAAAAGTACGGTGTTTTAATCAATACTTTTAAATGCAAAGAATAAACTATACTCCATTGAAAATATCAAAAAATGTATTTTTGATAGGCTTCTGAAGAAAATATTTCGAACTTCATGGGTTTTTTTTGTTATGTTTTTGTTATGAAAATATAAATACTTTGATTTTTGGAATGCTGTGTATATATGTGCTGAGCCTACCCTATAAATTTGAAGTCATGCGGTGAAACCGTTCTTGAGATGTGATGAAGGAAAGTTTGAAAAACACAGTTTTGAGAAAAATGCGTTTAAAGTTTCATGTCCGATTAAAACAAGGCAAATCTTAACTTAGCGCTACGAACAGCTGCTCTTCTGACACCTTCTTCTTTATAGCGACTTAGAATTTTAAAAAAAATCTCTTTACCACCGTATTCTAGACATGTTAAAAAAGCAATTTAAGAAAAGAACTTTTTTTATTTTTTGAACCCATTACATGGGTAAACCCCCATAAAATATCTAAATACGTGAATGTATGTAATTGTGTAACCTATATGCTGCGTTAAAAGTTGCTTCATGTTTATTGATATCTAAATTGGAATAGTAAATTTTAGAACATTTTTAGTTTTTAACATTTTGAATTTTTGGTATATGTGAGCTAATAGATATAGAAAGCGAGTTGTTTGCAATGGAACATATGTCAATTTTCAAAAATTGAGCTAGAAATTTGAAGCAATAATTAAAACTAGATTCCATTTAATAATTTTTTACTTTGAAGGAACTGCTTGATTGCATTTATTTCAAAGTCTAAAGAATTACACTATTGTTTGACTGTACTTTAAAGAACATATAATACTAAGAAAAGATATTAGTGATAAGAATTTCTTTTGGTTTACATTTCTGAAAATTGATGTGTATGCCTGATTGAAAAAAAGAAATCGAACCCTTAAAGTCTGAGAATTTAGTTATAAGCTGTTTAAACTGCTTGTGATTTACTAAAAAAAATAGACTAAAATTTACTATATTTTAAAACTGCACAATAGGATTTTTTCCTTAAATTTGAAATACATCATGATAACCGATACCAGAGGTAAGAAATGCATTATAATAATGAACTTGAAAAATGTTGTAAAAATACGTTAAGTAGTAATAAAGATACAGAACAGCTTGTAATGTGTAAATTAAAGTCAGCTTTTTTAAATATAATTCACAAGCAATCACAGAGTAATTAGATTTTAAAAATACAGCATATATATTTTTTACAATTCCAAAAAAAAAAACTCCCATATATAAATGTGTTGTGTAAGTAAATATATTTTTTATCGAATCTTTTTAATTAAAATAATTAATCATTTAAGTAGCATATATTCTTAGATAAACATGTTGAACAACCATTAGTTCTTAAAATATTAAGACTTTTTACAAATTTTTTAAGCAATTTCAATATATTATTTATAATATATACATATATATATATATATATATATATATATATATATATAAATAAATATATATATATATATATATCATTCGTACCATTATATCTTTCATATCTATCTATCTGTCGTTAATACAGAAGAATAAATTCACTTTTTTACCAATAAGTAGGTTTTAAACAAATGAAATGTATTGAGAACTATGTAATGTTTTTGTATAAGCAGAATTAAATATAAGTATATTTGTCTTAAAAAAGTTGAGTGTTTTCATATATTATTCCTTCAGTTTTGAATATTTTTAAAAACCTGAGATAATAGGTTTTGAACGAAATTATATATTAATTGATAATTAATCTCTCATTTTGAATCAACAAGATGTTTTTAGAAACAGGTCTCGTTATTTTGAGAAGGTCCATATGACAAGAATTATATTTGAGCTTGAACCCCACTCACCAAACTACGACACCTCGCTATGTTAATACTTTGAGCCTCGACAAAGTTAACATACGTCAGTTTCTCAGCTGGGTGGGTCTATAGGGTCGTCATTGCTTGAAACCATGACCTAACAGAAGCAACACCGGCCTCACGCGAATTTATTTTTCAGAAAGTAATTACTTTAAGCTAATGAAACACGGTTCTTGAAGTATTTTGATGAAGGAACCAAGCAGAGAATCTTAGAAAAATAAGCGTATACAGTTGAACCTGTTTTTGTTCGGTAGATAGGGACCGCATAAAAATAAGCGCACAAAAAATATTCAAAAAAATCTCTCTCTCTCTCTCATATAAAGTCTTACATGTAACAAACTAATTCGTAGAAATACTACAGAATTTTTTTTATGCGATGGATAGGGACCACATAAAAAAGTCGCATTCATAAATTATGACAACTATTTACGAAATTTATGCAAGAGTACTTCCATAAGAAAATAAATAATGAAGTAGTACACGTGGAAACATTTTAAAAGCATATAGTTTCTCATTCTATGCACGGATAATTTTCAAAATGCATTTACATAATTCATCGCTACTCATCGTAATCTAAAGTCCTGTGATGAATAAGTTTAAATCGTTTTCGTCCCATGAAGGTATAATTTCAAATTGTAATAAATAATATATATTTCAATTGATTTATTTTTCGGTAACATAAATTAAGAGATATTTTTTGTGACGAAGGTCGGGTGGTCAGTTACTTGTAAATGTCACGATAACCAGATATACATGATTGAAGCTCTTTCTGGAATGTTATACTCCTTTCTTAATTCTATCGATTTTAGGAAAATGCTTTTCTAATGTGTTGGAAAGCTGGATCTCTGCATATTATTATCCGCTCTCAAAGAATTCGGTTCTTCTTGTTCATCTTCATAATCTTTCTAATTATTGATAATGTCACTGTCATTGAAAGTTTCGTCTTCAATCAAGCGCGGGCTGCTGGACCGTTGAGAGAAAGCAACTGAATGCGCATTGTCGGGAGACTGTTTATAACAAATGAACAGAGCATCTTGAAGTATCTACATTTCAATGGCACAAAGTACAATCCCGCATCACAGGAGGGGGGGCAAGACTGCAGGGGCCTACGGCCTGACTAACGCTAAATTCATATTTACCCAATTTATAAAATATTAAAGGTAAAACATGATTTTCGGGGGGTGGGTTACTAATGTTCTCCGTTATGCCACTGGTAAATAGATAGAAAACATAACAGTGGCACCAAAGCCATTGAAATTCATACACCGCGTAAGAAAAAGATGTAACGTTTGAAAGAATAACGGTAGCGTATTCTTGGTTAATTAAAATATGGAATTTATTTACGTCACAACTATTAAAAATTACTTAACAAATGATACATTACAGTTATTGAAGTTAATTATAGATTGTTAGAGTCCACTATTTTGTGAGAGGAGGATTCACTGGCAACCGCTCCCGTGCAAGTTCAAAGCATCTCTCCCTCATCTTCCGGTCGACGAGCTAGATTCCTCGGGGGTCAAAAAGTTGTTGTGTTGCACCTGCAAGCTGCACGTGTGGGTGTCGGGTCTACAAAAAAAAACCGACCAGATGTTGATGTTTTCGAGAAATGACGTTACAGCTCTCGCCCTCTCTTATAGAACTTTTCCGTTGAGAAAAGTTTAATGGGATGACGATGAGACAACTGACAGATTACCGACACATCCCTTCATCAAGCACCACTATATTTCTGAGCTGCAATTTTAATTACTAAAGAAAACGCTGAACTAAATTTGGAATTACTTATTTCTAGTGAGTGAGTGTTCTTGCTAGGGAACTTACACAAGTCCATATGACGAAATAGCAATGTAAGTAATGTAAGAAAACATACTATAACATTAAATAAAAAATACAAACACTCCTAGCACCATGTCTAGTATCAATTATACTAACAACATGTTATATCAAATGCTAGTGTAAGACCTTGCACATAAAATGTTCTTCGTCACAATACTTAAATAAAATTATACTAACGACATGTTGATATGATATGCGAAGTGTACAACCTTACACACAAAATATTTTCAACAATATGCCTCTTGCGTAAACTAAATACTCATGTATATTTTTAAACTCTATACACAAAATTAAGCATAGTAATACATTTGCTTTTCATGGCTTTATCTTTTGACACGCATCTCCATTCGATATGATATACAGTACTAGTAAATAAATAAAATTAATACAATTATTAACCTTTAACTAAAAAAAAACATTATAAGCAACCATTATGATTCATGAGAAAGAGAACATTGTTAACAATTCCTAATTATCTATTACCGATCTGCTGAGACTATCCGCATTTTTGTGACTTTTACCCGACCGATGTACAATTCTAAAATTATATGGTTGCAAAGCCAAAGCCCATCGCATCAATCTAGGGTTAGAACTAACATTTATATTCAACCACACCAACGGGTTGTGATCGGTCATAACTAAAAATGAATTTCCATCTAAGTAATAATGTAACCTTTTAATTGCGAAAACAATACTAGCACATTCCTTCTCCGTCGTACAATAACGCTTCTCTACCTCTGAAAATTTCTTACTCAGGTAAAGGATTGGATGCTCCTCACCTTGTTCAGTTAATTGGGTTAAAACTGCTCCCATACCTTTGCTCTTCCCGTCAACGCATCCGTCAACGGAGCAGCGATTACCGAGAACAGATTTATGTTTTTCGTAATAACCCGCTAAATCTAAGAAGGCACGTATTCGAGTTTTCGTGCGAGGGGTAGGGAACTCTAGAACATCCTGATCTTTGACCTCGGAAGGGGTGCAAAAGCCCTGACTCACAATGTGACCCAAAAATTTGACCTTTTGTTGCGCAAACTTACACTTTGAAGGTTTTATAATTAACTTAGCTATCTTTATTCTCTGCAGAACCGTTTCCACATGTTTAAGGAGCGACTCCCAAGTATCTGAGAAAATTGCGATATCGTCTAGATACGTAGTCCGTTCCTCTAGTCCGTTAAGTAATTCAGCCATGAGTTTACTAAAGAAATATGGAGCATTCTTTAATCCGAAACTCATCCTTAGGGGTCTGTATGTACCAAAGCTAGTACAGAAGGCTGCATCTCGCTGTGTGCAGTTTTACTCAACTGGATTTGCCCCAATATCCCTTAGATACAATTAAGACGGTAATAAATTTAGCCGCCGATACTGTTTCTACGCGTTCTTCGATATTCGGAAGGGAAAAATATTCCGTTCTAATGATCCCGTTTAATTTCCTGTAATCTATACATGGACGAGGTTCTTTCCCAGCTACCTCAAATAAAATCATAGGGGACATGTAATCCGATTCACCTCAATGACTCCTAATTTTAACATTCGGTTAATTTTGTTTTTTAAGATTTCATTTTGTCGGTGCGACATTCGATAGGGCTTCGTCCTAACTGGTTGATCGCTAACTAACTGGATTTCGTATTCAAGGAGATTAGTTAAACCGGGATTGTTTGAAAAACATTTAGAGTATTTACTTAATAATTCGCGCAGTCGATCCATTTGTTTGTCGTGAAGGTGTTTGTTCAACTCGCTACCCTGGATTATGTCCTCGAAATCATAAACGAGAGAATTGTTTTCTAAGTATGGGATTTCTAATTCCTGGTCTGCGAGAGAGGTTTTTGTTTCATCATTAATAATTACGTTAACGCAGTGTTTCTCAAACTGTGGGGCGCGCCCCCTGGGGGGCGCGATAAACGTACAAGGGGGGCGCGAGCATATCGAAAATAAAATATTAAAAACATTTATTTACTGGAATGAAGTAAAAAAAATACTTTCTGACATAATAAAAAAATGCACATTTACGCTGATATAATTTATATATCTGCGATATTACGTCATGAAAAATTAAAGCTTCTACTTCTATTACATTTTCTTTTCAAACCAAAATGAGAAAAAACAAAACCCAGACCCATAATCGAAAAAATTTTTAGGAAGATAAAAAATTCATCACTGTTATATTATTGTCATCAGCTGTAGGCAGCAGAATGTAGTTGCTGCGGTTTGACCTTCGAACTTACTTGTGCGGTTAGTTATGTCCCTGCTCTTATGTATTTGTTTTTTCATTCAGGGAAGTTGCAAATAAACTATTTCTGCTGCGATTTTTTCCTTGTAAAATATTTTTATGATTTTTGGAAAAGCACAGGGAGCTCTTTGAAGGATTACTTGGCCAAGATTTATTTTATACAGAGTGCACGAAATCGGTAATTCTGGCAAAACTGTTTAATTGTTACCAATGGCTCTGACTCTCTCTCTCTATCCTCCTGTTTGACAGTCTTAACGTGTGAACTAAAATATACTTGTCACATATCTCCCTCTTTTTTTGGGAGTGACAAACGTTTTATTTACAATCTTAAGGTACTTGTTTTGACTGAGTTCCCGGTGTGATTTTCTGTGTTCTTGAAAGTAGGTGAATATATTTTCTCTTAATTAAATTATTCACTGGAATTACGATTTTTATTGTGTACTATAAAAATAATTATAAAAAAAAAGATTGGGGTGGCTCAATAACCCCACTCGACCATTAGTATCGAGTGCGTGCCTGCTCCAGGTTTAAAACATTTTGAAGTCTTTTCACTTTAAATATTAAAAATAATACAATTATTTCTCATCGGAATTTTATATCATTGTTCATTATTCAACATCAATTCTAAATGCTAATTCTGTGAGGCTTAAAATTACAGTTCGCTTAAAACTAATTATAATTTGAGCAATTATTTAAAAAAACCATTTTACATTTTTGTAAACATTTTTGCGCACTTGGCTTTACTGTCCTTAAAATTCAGCGATTATATCAATAATGTTTTATTTTCTTATAAATGAACTCGTGCAAATAGCGGGTACTTCAGCTGGTATACTTTTAATGTATCAGGGCTGCACAGAGTATTTTATAACTAATTAATTGATGCTAAATTAAGAACAAGTTTAATAAGTATTTGCGACTTCCATGGGCTTGTCTTACAGAGCAAATTTTCAAAGGAATATATATATATATATATATATATATATATATATGATTAGAAATTGACCACTGAGTTCTGTCTAAAAAAAAAAGCTGATATCTGTATTTTGTCTTCTAAGCAGCCACCGCATTTTGCAATATGTTCCAATTTAAAAATTAGAGAAAGGAAAAATAACATAATAATTATCCTATTACTTAATATTTTTTTTGCTTAAAAGCAACATATACAAAATTTAATACTTATGTCATGAATTTGTACGGTATATAATTAAGATTATTGCTTTAGCGTAAAAAAAAGTGCATTATTATTGCATTCACTATATTATTAATGTATAAGGGGGCGCGATAAAAATTGTGATTGATAAGGGGAGCGCCAGTATTGAAAGTTTGAGAAGCACTGCGTTAACGTGTTCTGGCCTTTTGTAATATGGTTTTAGCATATTTATATGATAGATTTGAGATGTTTCGCGTCTGCCGGGGATTTCGACTAAATAGTTCGTTTCCGAAATTTTATTTAAAATTGTCCCATGACCTATCCACTGCACTGCTAATTTATTTGCTCTGGATGTAGCTAACACTAGGACTAAATCTCCATCCTTAAATTCACGTTTTACTGCGTTTTTATCATACCAAGTTTTCCGCTTAACTTGCATTTCCTCCATTTTATTCATAGCTACTTCTTGACATCTTTTTAATCTATTTATTAACTTAAACATATATTCAGTGACGAGATCACCCTCTTCTTCTGGTTCCATCCAATGTTCCATTACTAACGTCTCTGGGGTTCGCAAATTTTTCCCATACACCAACTCTGACGGTGTATACCCTGTACTTTCGTGAGATACAGTTCGTAACACTAAAAGAATTGACGGAAGATGTTTGTCCCATTCGGAGCCTGCATCTAAACATAAGACTCGTAAGAGTCGTTTCAACGTTCGATGAAATCTCTCAACAGGGTTACTCTGTGGATGATACACAGAACTATGCCTGACAAGTATTCCGAATCTTTAAAAAAACTCGGTAGTCAGAGCACTAGTAAAAGAAATACCCTGATCACATTGTATTTCACGGGTAAACCCCATCCGACTAAAGATGTTTAACAGCGCATCTGTGACACTAACGGAACTAATATCAGACACCGGAATAGCTTCAGGGAATTTTAATGACATGCAAATGGCCGTGATAAGATATCGATTCCCTTTAGATGTGATCGGGAGAGGCCCACATGCATCAATATTTAGCTTAGTAAAACCCTCCTGAATAACAGGGACCAATTTTAGTGGAGCTTTCTTTTTATCATTGGGCTTCCCAGCCCTCTGACACTGATCGCAAAATTTTACAAACCGTTCCATATCTCTATAGCAATTCGGCCAGTAAAAATATCGGTTTAATTTATCTTTGGATTTCGTAATTCCCAGGTGTGCAGATGTTCCCTCATGACACAATGTTTTAATAGGGTCGCGCAACTCTTCCGGCACTACTATTAACTTCATCACGTTACCTAACTTATCTTCACGATTTTTGACCAATAATTCCTTCTCTAGCGAATTAACCTGATTGGTAACCTGCACTTGACTGGTTGCCTGTTCCTATAAGGGTTTAATCTCCTCGCTATTTTTTTGAGCATTGATTAAATTTTCTCGCCTAACCCTTAGCAGCGCTAATTCCAGAACATATTCCTGGAGTGCAGGTATTAAAATTTCGTCCTCTGCATCCGAAGAAACAATTATAACCTCTCTTCCCCTTTTTTTAGCATCACCACTATCTATTTCCCTTTCTTCTCTAGCTGCTTTGACTTGAGACCTTGTTTGGACAGCATTCAATATTTCGACTGGCAGGAAATTATAGCCTAAATTTCCTCTTATCAGCTCGGCCGTTTTATTTCCAAGCAAATATCGACCGTGTTTGTTTAAGTGATTTCCACAAACCGCTGCCTTGGTTTGCACCGTTCCAAAATTTCCGGAAATTTCCACGACCGCCAAAGGTAAACAAACTAATTCTGGGCTTAACGGTTAATTTACCCAAACATTTTCACCAGAGAAAGAAGAAGGATTTATGTATTTTGCACATACTAAATCTATTGTCGCTTCCGTATCTCTAAGAATGTCTATCTCATGACCATTCACAGAGACCTTTGTTGTATATGAATTAAGAAAATCCGGGTTCTCATTTCCTTCAATATTATTGAGAGTTTCCGTCGTTTTGTTTTTTATTAATTTAGGGCAAACGGCTTTTATATGTCCGGGCATATTGAATGATAACATCTTTGTATCACGCGTTTTTCAAAAGTTCTCTCTCTAGTACTCTCCAGAACAGAAGCTCCTAATCTAGGGGAAGTTTTCCCAAATCTATTTTCTTTTTCCTTGACCCCTGAGTATGTCAAAATTTTATCATTTCTGCCCCACCTATCCATGGGTTTCGAATTTACCTTTCGGACGTCCTCATAATTATCAAAAAGCTCTGCTATTTAAGTAGATGATTTAAGGTTTGCCCAATTATCTAAAAAATGATCTTTCATACTAGCATTGGCGCGTTTTTTTAATTGATCTACCACCATTAAATCTTTAAGATCTTGAAAGGTATTTATTTCTAAGCCAATCAGCCCCTCATCTAGATAATTCGTAATTTCAAAAGTGAAATCCTTCCAGGTGCTATCGGATTTTTTCTGGTGTTGGACAAATTTTTGCCGAAAGACCTCCGGACTTAACTTGAATCTTTTAAGTAATAATTTCTTTACATAATCGTAATTTTCGGCTTGTTCCTCCGGTTCGCGAGCAATAAATTGCACGATCTCTAGGGGTAACAAACCCAATAATTGCCCCAACCACTCTTTCTTTTCTATTGACGCCCCTTTAGACTGGCGTTCAAAGATCACTAGATATAAACTAATATCTGACTGCTTAGGATCGAAATCTGGGATCAATTTTTAAAGTTTAAATTAGAGGTTGCAGAACATGTATTTGTAGAATTGTTTGATTCATCGTTTACCCTAAATCCAGATTCTATTTTAAACCTTTCTAAATCAAATTTCAGCTGTAATTCTTTCTCTTTTAATGCCTGCTCCTTTACTAACTCCTCCAATTTTATTTTTTCAGCCCTTTCTAACTCCTCTAATCTCATTTTTTCAGTTCTTTCTAACTCCTCTAATCTCATTTTTTCAGCCCTTTCTAACTCCTCTAATCTCATTTTTTCAGCCCTTTCTAACTCCTCTAATCTCATTTTTTCAGTTCTTTCTAACTCCTATAATCTCATTTTTTCAGCCCTTTCTAACTCCTCCAATCTTTTTCCGTTTGCAATGATAGTCTCATATAGATTTTTAACAAATTCTTCTTCATAACCTTCACTGTTAGTGATTGCAATTTTTATGCTAGGGACAGCCATATTTAAAGTGGCATTTATTCCTAATCCCTCAGCAAGTTGCAACATGTCTTGCTTTTTCCCTTTACCAAGGAAAGCCATTTTTTAAACAATATCAAATAAATGTTACGCTAAATTTTGCACAATTGTTACTATTCTTTCTTAATACAATAACACTGGTCCCATACATACACAGAAATACACAAAGAAAACTTAACACTAAAAATAATCAAAATCATTCAAGAGACTTAAAACACAATAAATCTTAAGCTAAAATTGCACACAAGGCTTGAAATACAATTACAATTCTCTAGAAACAAAATAACACTGTTCCCATGCAAGAAAAAACACTAAGTATTTCAAAATTTCTAAAGAACATTTTAACCAAAATTCCTAATACAATATGCAGTTTGCAACTCAAAAATATAACAGTACTCACCCATTTGAAGTACTCAGCTTGCTGTCAGAAGCAAATTATGTGCACTAGTGGTTTTGAACTCTTCCGTGTGAACAATGGTCCTTTTGGCCAACCTTGAATCTTTCACCCTTAACAAAAGTGTGGTCAGTTTGACCAGCCTTGAATTCACTCGTGGCACGGCTTCAAAGATGAATTCAATCGCAGCACGGCTTCCGAAAATCGCTTTCCCTTCGGACACTGGCCGTTAACACTAAAGATCAGTTTGATCTTTTTTGAGCTGGACGTGCTCCTTCTCCTAAGCTGTATTGAATCGCAGCACGGCTTCTGAAGATGTCTTTTTCTCTCCCTGCGCGTTGCGGTCCGTCCGTTAAAACCCAAAATTTCCTCCTCTCACGGGTCCTGAATGCTAACTTTTTATCCCAAAGCGCTACCACCAAAATTCTAAGCTGTAACATTTGAAAGAATAACGGTAGCGTATTCTTGGTTAATTAAAATATGGAATTTATTTACGTCACAACTATTGAAAATTATTTACTAAATGATACATTACAGCAGTGCTTCTCAAACTTTCAATGCTCGCGACCCACTATTCAATCATGATTTTCATCACGCCCCCCCCCTCCATACAATAACATTGTATTGAATTCAATAATACTACACTTTGACACTAAAGCTACAGAGAGAGAGAACGACTTTAACCTCCTATGTATCACAGACGTATATAAACGTCTCGCTCAGCCATAGCATTAATCTTCTGGACGTATATATACGCCTTTCCGAAGTATGATCTTTTCTGTGCACTGCTAGCCATAAAAATTATTCCTAAGGTTTTGAAATACAATAAAAGAACCTTGACAGTCTTTGCAAAAGATTTACTTATTTCAGAGGATTTTGCTTATTTATTTCTTTTCTCCTCCCCCCCCCCTCTCAATAAAACATCAAATACGCACGTTTACGTGGAAAACCGTGGCATTGGGAACCAAACCGCGTAACCGAATTAATTATAAACCGTACACACAAATAATCAAGATGTTAATACAAGCCCATGTGTGTGTGTGTGTGGTCACTAGTAATTATCAAACTTGTTCTTAACTTAGTATTGTTAAATTAATAATAAAATACATTGTACAGTACAGGTACTTTTATAAGTGTATTATATCAGTGTAAATGTGTATTTTATATTTTATTATTTCAGAAAGTATTTTGTCTGCTTACTTTCAGTAAATTAATAATGTTTTGAATAATCTTTAGTTTTTAACTTTTCAATATGCTCGCGCCCCCCTTGTAGAGTTATCACGCCCCTCAAGGGGGGCGCGCCCCACAGTTTGAGAAACACTGCATTACAGTTATTAAAGTTAATTATAGATTGTTAAAGTCCACTATTTTGTGAGAGGAGGATTCGCTGGCAACCGCTCCCGTGCAAGTTCAAAGCATCTCTCTCCCTCATCTTCCGGTCGACGAGCTAGATTCCTCGGGGGTCAAAAAGGGGTTGTATTGCATTTTGCAAGCAGCACGTGTAGGTGTCGGGTCTGCAAAGAATCCGACCAGATGTTGATGTTTTCGAGAAGTGACGTCACAAAGATCGCACATAAAAAATCGTACAAAAATAAAATCGCATGAAAAAGACCGCACAAAAATAGGTTCTAATGTATTCTGAGATGTATTAAAACCACTGAATTATAAGTGTTATTAGAAATTAAATATCTTGCAGTTTCTACAAAACGCATAATAATAACTAATTGCAATAACTATTGCAATTAGTATCGTATACTCTTTTGGTATTAAGGGAGAATGGAATAGGTAACGTAAAAAAACACAAACTATGTTATTCATTCGAAATTGAATGCTATTTTTCTTTAAATTATCGCTTTACTAAAAGTTTATTAGCTACTTATGTAGTGCAATTTAAGTTTAAAATTCTTATCTAGATTTCCTTCCTTTATTACTGCAGAATGTAGCTCATAGATAATCTAATGTTATTCTTACTCCCAAAGAATTTTTAACATAATTTCGTTGAATTTTTTAAGCCTTTCAAATTTATTTGTATTGCAACAGTATGAGAATGAATAATAATTCTCTTCAGAACCACGTACACCATTACGGGAATTATGAAAACTGAAGCACATCACTTTGGTGGATAAGGTTTTACAGGAGCATAACTCTAATTGTATAAAGGAATCCAAGTATAACTGTTATACAAATGGTGGCAAACTGTTCATTGAAGCTTTCATATTACTTTTCGATTTCTGTATCATGATGAACTTACTCTAAAAGAAAACAACGACGCACCAAGATTAAGTTGTACAATAGAGACAAAAATTAGTGGGCAGAAAGATTACGTAAAGAAAAAAAAATGATAAAAATGTCAGAAAAATTGAATGATTTGTTTCAGAGTTACATAGTTGCAAAATAACGAGCTCAATGAGAAGTTGACCCACCTCTAGCCTGGATGTAAGCTTCCACATGAATCGGCATAGAGTGATAAAGAACCCTGATGGTCACCTGCGTTATTTCTTGCGAAATTTGTTCCAATTGCCGGGAAAAGTCATCAACATTCCGTGGTAGAGACATTCGCCTTCCCATCTAATCCAAGACATGCTCGATTGCAGAGGGATCTAGTGATTAGGCAGGCAAAGGAAGTTTTTGATAAGCTGTGAGAAAGTTCATAGCAATACGTGTGGTATGTGCTTTGGCATTATCTTGCGGCAAAATAAGGTCCGGGTACTTGCCAAAGGAACGGCAGCAAAATAGTTTTCAGAATTCGTCCCCTTACTCCCATGTCCTCTGATCCTAATGATTTTGCAGTCCTCACCACAGGACACTTTCTTATAGGTAGACCTCTCAAAGTTTACCTGAGCCAGACATGACAGATAAATTACACAATCGTTTATCTCAATGACAAAAATTATCAAAATTTGTTCAATTTATAAGGCACAAAAGGAGGTTTGATTATCTTAATAATTTACAGGCTAGACATAAATGGCAATTCGAGAAAAAAAATGTAATTCTCCCAATTCAATGGTTATTTTAAAAGAAGAAAATAGTACACCATGTAAATGAACTATGGGGAGCATTTTAGAGATAGTTAAAGGTTCAGATGGAAAGGTTAGAGTTGTTAAAGTTAAGGCTCCTCAAGGTATTTTTAAAAGAGGAATTTCAAAAATCTGTTTATTACCAAGTGTTTAAATGTCTATTAATCATTCAAAAATGTATGCATTACTATTTTATTCATATATATATATATATATATATATATATATATATATATATACATATATATATATATATATATATATATTATTTATTTTCATATGCAATTTTTTCATACTGATAATATTTTTTAATTTTTTATTACTTGTATTTTTGTGTATGATTTACGTAACATTATTTGTTTCTTGAAATGTTTTTTCCACGTAGGCCGGGATGTTGGCGCTGCGATCGTCACCCCCAACTCGCTCATCCACACTTGCACATTCTCTTGCTAGGGAGACACTGCACAAAGCAGTCGCAATAAATGTTTCTGCCTTAAAACTCGCATTTCTAATTAAATGCAGTACCATTCGCATTAATATCCTTAATATACAGTGGTATATCTAGGTAATTAGTTTTGTGATTGGATTATTATTAATTTTAACTAAGTTTAAGTAAGCCGGATAAAAATTAATATTGGGATTTAACTGATAATTTTTCCAAAAATAATTAAATCATCAATATATCTAAAAATATAGTAGTCATTATTAATAATATAATTGTATTCACATAAAAGTGTAAATATATATTAGCCAAACTATTGCTTGCTGGACCCCCTTGTGGGATTCCTTTCTTTTGTTTATATAAAGAACCTTTACAATTAATGTAAATTTCTTTTAAGACAAAATCTATGAGAGTTTTAAATTTGTTAACATTAATATTAAGATTATACATACTCTGGTTTTCTAAAATTACTTTAATAATATCATATATATCAATGGAATTGAAGAGATCTTCGAAGTCCTAACTAAGAACAGAATAATTTTTTTTATTATTAAAAAAAATCTATAATATACCTTTACTATTTGTAATTATAGATTTATTACTTTGCTGATTAATAAAGTTTTGTATAATATAATATATATATATATATATATATATATATATATATATATATATATATATATAGTCTTATTCTCTACAAACAAGAGATAACATCCACAAACACATTAAAAAAAAACACACACAGTAAGAAGATCAGACAATGAAGGACATATGAGCAACCGAGATTAAAAATTTCTAAGTGCACTAAATAAATTATTGCCAGATTCTGGACCCTAATGCAGATTTAAATCCTGTGAATGGCTGATATGTTTAGCACTTAACAGAAGTATAAAAATAATGGAAATAAATTTAATAATGGTTAGAAAATATAGTATAACATTAGTATATATATATATATATATATATATATATATATATATATATATATATAAATATAAGAAAATGGGAATCTCTGATCACTATTGAAAGAAGTAAATTTACTCTCCTTAAAATTCAGCGATTATATCATAAATGTTTTATTTTCTTATAAATGAACTTGTGCAAAGAGCGGTTACTTTAGCCGGTATAAATTTAATGTATCAGTGTTGCACATAGTATTTTATAAGTGATTAATTAATACAAAATTAAGAACTTATTTATTAAGCATTTGCGTCTTTCATGGACTTGTCTTGCAGAGCAAAGTTTTTCAAAGGAATGCTTATAATTAGAAATTGATCCTCTGAGTGTTTTTTCTATATTTAGCTTTAGCAGAGAGAGAGAGAAATAGAGAGATAGCCATATTTTGTCTTCTAAGCAGCCACTGAATTTTGAAGTATGTTCTAATTTAAAAGTTAGAGAAAGAAAAAAATAGCGTAATAATATCCTATTACTTAATTTTTATTTATTTATTTATTTTTTTGCGAAAAAGCAACATATACAAAATTTAATACTTATGTCATTAATTTGAATGGTTTATAATAAAGATTGTAGCATTAGCGTCAAAGTGCTTTACTATTGCATTCAGTAAATTATTAATTTAAAAGCGGGGGACGAATTAATTAATTTAAATTAAATAATTCATTATTAATTTAAAAAATTGTGATTGAAAAACGGGGTACCAGCATTTAAAGTTTGAGAGGCATTGGAGTAAAAACATGCCATAGAATATTTTAAAGTAAATAGAAATTGCTCGATGCATCTACCATTATTACTGTTACCTATAGAACAGTAAAAATATAACATACTTTGTACGAATGCTGAGTGGAAGTATTGTGAAATATCTCTTTACACAAATGAAACGAGTTTCAAAAATATTTTAAACGAAAAAATAATAATTGGAGGCGCGGGTATCGATTTCCGTACCTCACGCATGCTAAACGAGCACTCTAGCATCTAATCTACGGCACTCCCGGTGGACACTTGTTTTATTGTAAATATGCTCGCATTGACACCTGAACAAGATCGTTACTGTCAATAGGTCGATATCGGAATATAAATCGTCAAAACATGCATTGTCATCCAAACTAAACATGTATACAAAACTTCAGCTCAGTCGGTTATACAGCTTGATAATTGACATCAGCTTGATAATTGAGTTGCAATATTCCACCCGAACAAATTACTTTTTAATACATTTTTAACTAATTGCGATTTCGGAATATAAATGAACAAAACATGCATTTTCATCCAAACTAAACGTGTAGACAAAATTTCAGCTCTGTCATTTGAAGACATCAGCTTCAAAATTGAGTTACAAAATTCCAGCTGAACAAATTACTTTAATTTATATCTTTTTAACTAATTGTGATATCGGAAAATAAATGATCAAACTATATGCATTGTCATCTAAACTAAACATGTAAACTAAATTTCAACTCAGTCGATTGAAGTCATCTGCTTCAAAATTGAGTTGCAATATTCCAACCGAGTAGATTACTTTAGGTAATATATTTTAACTAATTGTGATATCGGAATATAAATGATCAAAAACATGCATTTTCATCCAAACTTAACGTGTATACAAAATTTTAGCTCAGTCGGTTGAAGTCATCTGCTTCAAAATTAAGTTGCAATATTCAGACCGAACAACTTACTTTAATTAATATCTTTTTTTAACTCTAATTTTGATATTGGAATATAAATGGTCAAACTATGCATTGTCATCCAAACTAAACATGTATAAAAATTTTCAGCTCTGTCGTTTGAAGATATCAGCTTCAAAATTGAGTTACAAAATTCTACCGGAACATTTTTCATTGCAAGTTAAATAAAAGCTTGTAAAATAATACGCAGTTGGTACCAAAAAAAAATATTCAAAGAATATATAATTAGAAACAGTTTAAAGCATATACTGCTGAAAAAAATTTAAATAACAAATATTGGCTAATAATATTTCTATTTTGCTTTCCTGTAAATTAATTTCTATTTTCAATTTAAGGAACAAACATTTATAGCATATCAATGATATTTATCAGTATATATGAACTGATCATGAAATTATTTTCTATCTTCTTGTAATTACTGTAGAAATTGGAAAGTTTAAATTCACAGACCCAACAAATTTTTCGTTAATTGCTTTTGATATATCATTTCGCAAGTGACATTAGATTACTAGATCTGTATAGAAAGAATACACCATCGGATCGACTTGATTCAAATTCGAATACCAATTTTAAAAGCACATGTTTCGAACTACAGAATTAAAATTCAAATGCATTCCATTCGTTGAAATAAGTTGAATGAATATCGCATCAAATAGATATATTTCAAAGATGATTTTTCATCTTTTTCAATGCGCATTAATTAAAACAATCTACATACAACTAGGTTTAAACGTTTATAATACGTTACATGTTTTAAGGTAACATAATATAAACATTTAAAAATATTATGGGGATAAAAAAATTTCTGACTATAAAGATCAAATCTAAAGACGGAATAGGAAAAAGAAATTACACAAATTCAGTTTTCTAATTCAAATATTCTAAAAAATAACAAAAATATTTTGTTTGAACTGAGAATATGGAATGAAATAAATGTTTTTTTTTCCTATCTTTGAATGAAAAATCTAATGAAAAATCTAATGAAAAATCTATTTCCATCTAAGGAAAATGAAATAAAATTTATTAATGATATTGACACTATTACACTCTAATACTTACTTGGTGTTGCTATTCAGCAGGCTTCTATTTACTTGTTTCCGTGATTATTGTATTCCTTGCATTGAAATATTTATTTGAAACGAATTGAGTAAAGTAGTATCCACTAGAGTTAGGTAAAAACCAGATATTGAAAGTTTATTTATTGAGTTAGCGAAATATTATTTTTCAAAAGATATGTTATATAGAAAAGAAATTAAGAAATTCTGATGAAGTCCATCGTGTAGTAGGGGGAAAAATTGAGTCTAAAATTTCTCACACTGGAGCGGTGTGGAATTTTGGAGATCAGAGCGAGAGCTAAAATGTTTAGTCCACGTAACTTGAACCTGAATAAAAATAATTAGGTGGAATGTCATTAGCTCTTTTGAAGAAAAATAATTCATTCATGTAATAAGGAACACCAATTTACTTTAATTGGATCGCAGAGGGCAGAAGCGGAATTCTTAAATAGTCAAACCTTTATATTTTTCATAATTTTGTACACATTCAAGTTTCCGCTTAAAATTATAGGGGGTTTTGAAAGAAATTATTGAAGCACATGTAAAGAAATCTAAATTTTTAAGAATTAAATGCCTTTTTATATAGTATAAAAGTAAAAAAAGTATTTAAGAAAATCATGAAAAGTTAATTACCGAAAATTTTCTATTATTAATATTTACTTATGTGTTTTCTGTAAACTTGGGAAAAATGTAACTTTAGTACATAATTTCTATCCCTTTGAAATAAAGATGAAGTATTTCAGTTTCATGAAGAAATTATCTCTTCAATTCTTAAAAAATGCTTTTTACGAAAATTGAAATACAAAAATGAGTTGATACAAAATAAGATTCCTACATTTATTAAAATCATGGAAATATATAATACAAAATGAGTTCTATACTATTTAAAACCAGTAGATCACTAATATATATAGCGAAAACATGAGTACACAAAGATGCATATACAATGAAAAAGAACATTGTTGAAATGACAAAATACGAATATCCCATGAAATGACGGAAAAAAAACTATTCGATAAAAGTTTTTCACAAAATTTAAGCTAATAGAAAAGTGAACGAGAAACGATTGAAAAAAATTTATCTAAAGTTTCCGTTAAGAATATAATTTTCGTTACATAAGAAAATTTATCTTTCATTTTCTTAAAGTAACTCATCTAAAAAAACCTGATTCAAATCTTTTAAATATTCTTCTTGTAACACGTCAAATGATTTGCAGAACTTTTAACAGAATGGCAATTTTTAGTGTTAAACATTACATTCAGGACTGGTAAAAAATATATAAAACTCTTTACGAATTCAATATGCTCGCAGATATTTTTAGAAAACAATGCATGAGAATAAAACAGTAAGAACAAAATGAACTTTCTTGTGATTTAGTTAATTGTTCAGAATTAGATATGAAAAAAGTTTTTTTACTCCTACATCCTTTTCTTAGACTCACTAACACTGTCATGAAACTCCCCCATAGAAATATTTTTAAAATATCATATATTTCTTTAAAAATTTATCTCTGAGGAAGAGAGATCTTTTTGTTTCAAGCAACATTAAATTGAATTTGTATCATTTTCGTTAATTCAATCCAAGATGATTTTCTTTGACATTCATAAATTGCTTCCACATCTTAATTCAGTATATGTAGTTTTTTGCAGTAAAAATATTTTACTTCCATAATAAAGAAATACGTATACATTTAATAAAATTACTTAAAAAGGCGAAGGCATTTAACAGATTCATGATTTATGTGCTTAATAAATGCATATAAAGGATTAAAAATATATTCTTTACGCGAAATAAAGTGTAATATCGTAGTATATTTACTATGGAGAATCTATAATTCCTTCATAATCAATATTTGTTTTTAAAAAAATTTCTATGACGTACGTTAATTTTTTTTTTGAAGCCTGTTTTAAAATAGGTGTCCAAATATAAACACATACATTTTATTCGTGAGAAAGCTTTATTCTAATGGGCCGCATTAAAAAGGTTACTTCCGAGTCTTGTAAGTTTTTCCAATTTAGATTAGGGTAAACTTTGCTTAGATGCATATCACTAAAAACGTTTCTGTCCAACGAAAGGCTTTTCTCCATGGTGTGTGCGCATATGCCTAATAAGACTAGATCTTTGCGTAAACCTTTCATCACAAACAACGCACTGGAAAGGTTTCTCTCTAGTGTGTGTCCTAATATGATTATCAAGAGTAGTTTTATGAGAAAAGCTTTCCTTACATAAATTACACTGGAACGGTTTCTCCCGAGTATGTGTCCTTATGTGGGTCTTAAGATTACATTTTACGGAAACCCGTTTCCCACATAAATTGCACTGGAAAGGTTTTTCTTTATGATGGTTAAGCATATGGCGAGTGAGGCTGCTAAGGTTATTAAATGTTTTCTTACATACATCACATTGGATACTTTGCACGCCATTATGAGTGTACATATGCCACTCACGATCATTTTCTAGAAAGAATTTATCACATACAGTACACTGGAAAGCCCTATCTTTATTGTCTGAACGTTTCTGCTGCAAGAAATGATCCATTTCATAAATGTTTTCTCTATGTATTCCGTGTTGTAAAAGCTTCTCAGAAGAAGGTTTGCAATTGTGTTTCAAAAGAGAAGTGAAACTGTTCAGTTTTTCCAAACAAATGTCACAAACGAGAGCTCTTTCGAAGTAGGAAATTTCTATTTGACTTTGGGAATGGTAAGATTTTAAGATTTCAACACTTGAATCGTGTCCCAGTGGTTTGTTGCTTAGCTCTACATTTTCACATTGGCTTTCCCGTTCGTCTATAGTGTTTTCTTCATTCTTATACAAAGGTTCATCCTTGCGAGTTAACGTTTCTTCTTTTGAATAGAAAAATTTAGGTTCTGATTCAAATATGTCCTTATACTGAGAATCGATAGTTTGAGAAAAAACACCGTTATTTTCGGCATCCATTCCATGAAGAACATCACATGCAGTTCGAATACACCTTCCAACATCTGAAATATTCATCGAGTCTTTCTGATATCGCTTTTTGTGCAATTCCCTGTTTTCTTCATTCGAATAATTGCACTTCATATCTGATTTACTTTGCTCACCATGACATTGATTTTGGTAAGAGAAAAAATTATGGAATCTACTTGTATCAAATTCTTCAGTTTCCATAAAACTGTCTTTATTCGTTTCGCTGTCTCTGGGAGATGTATTCTGCGACGTATATCCCAACATTTCTTTGTCATCTATTGGTTTGAGTCTAGATTGTAAGCTTTCAAATACATCTGTATGCAATAATGAAAATTGCTCTGAATTATCCAAATTCTCCTCACAGTCATTTTGAAACCTTTTTTTGCATTCATTGCGTAGAACTTCATCACCCATTCTTATTAAAAAATGTTTAATAGAACAGGATGAGAATCACGGTTTTGAAGAAAAAAATATCTTAGATTTTTTTTTTTAAGTTAAAAAGAATTTTGATTGTTCTAAAGTTTACAGATGAATCTGCAGCAGCTTGTTTGGGGAGCTGAGCCTAAATAACTCTATATTCATAATAGACCTATATATTGAATTTAAAAGGAAACACAAACATATTCTAAAATGTAAACCTCTTCTCTACTCGGCACTTTTTTTTGCGATAAAGCAATACTAAATTGTAGAATCGTAATTCCGGGTTTTGGCTACTCAAATGTTAAAATTTCGAGTAGCTGCAATCTTCAATACTTTTAATATTCTAAAGATGTCTTGAATATAATGGTACCAAATTGAATTTGCGATTTAAATATTTTCTAATTCAAACGTAATATTTATATTGCATACAATGCTGTAACGAAGGATAACATCAACGTTGTTTAAGTGAGTTGTGTTGTCTATGACTTCTTGATTTTCTTTTTTCGTAAAGTTCGATATTAAATTTTCCTTTAGATTATATTAGGATGAAAATGTAGATATCAGCGATCCATTGATTTATTTTTTTCCGCAAAGGAGAAAAATGTAACAAAAAAATACCATATTATGCTGGAAGTTGCAGCTCGAAACTTCGGCGCAAATTTATCCCGTAAGAAGCACAAATATTTGCAATTAAAACTAAACGTCAAGATACGGGCTGACGTATCGGAGGACATTTTGAAACTAGAACAAATCTTCTAATTGCGTATTTTATTTCCTCTTCTACCAAGAACAAGTTTTTGGAGCAACTGAAGACTCTCCTTGTAGAGATCTTCGATGCTCAGTTTGTCTGTTGAAAGTAAATGTCCAAACTTTGGTGGGGAGTTGTAGTTAGTAGAGGGAGATTCCAGCTCAAGTGTTGCCTTCGTCACTTGAACAAGTTTCAGTTTTGAAGGCAGTCGCCAAAGTTTTAAAAATTAATTCACACTTTTAAATTATTGCACCAATAACTTGAAACGATTTGATAATGACCCAAGGGATTTTTAATGATTTCTGTTTTTGACATTATGCCACAAAAATTATAGCACCATTTCTTTAACCTCAGGTAGAGGTTTATATCAATCGTTAGTATCGATCTTTTGAGTGAGTGAATAATTGCGTCGCACAGTTTTGCTACGCAAAGGGCTTTTGGCAACGGGCCACGTGTATTTGAACCATGGTCAAGTGGCGTGAATGACACCTGAGCTGGCATTCCATTCTCCTAACTACTACACCACCCCAACGCGAGGACGTTTCAGCTCTATAGATTTAATTTGCATCATTGTCCTACACGGCGAATCTTTAGTGGTACTTGGCTCGAGTTCATGCCAGCCTACCATGCTCCGATACCTTAATCACTGGGCTACTGCAGTCCTATTAAAATATTACAGAGTGAATTCAAAGTTATATTCGTCATTAATATTATTTTTGACCAAAATTCATAAAAAAGTTTTTAAAGTAAAGATTAAATAAAGATTTCGCGTAATCTTAAAAAAGTTATACTAATATTAAAAAAATCGCACTTCTTAAATGTTTTGACGTTTAAAGTATTTTTTACGACTACTAAAATATGGCTGTAAGTTGACTGTCGAGTCACGAGGTAGCCCAGTGGAGATGTTAACGATTTCGTAGCCAGAGAATCGCGGATTGAAGTTCTAGAGTCACTCAAGACTCACTGTGCCGTAGGGATGGCGATTCTTTGTGAAAAAAACTCGATTTTTAAATCGATTCCAATCGTAACCTGATGAATCGATTAAAAAAATCGAGGTCTTAGAGTCCGATTTCTATAAATTAGATTTTTTTTTCAACTCTGCATTTACAATGTAAATATAAATCCATTTTATAAAAAAAAATCAAAAATTGCCATAATATAAACGATTTCTTATCAGTAAAATCAGGGGATTCTTTTAGTTAAAAGGATTCGACAATCACAATTATTTTTATTACCATATCAAAGTTTTAGGTATAAAAGAAGACATTTATTTTCTAAATGTATTTGTTTCATTAAAAAGTTGAGAAAAAACATTATATAGCTTATAATTTCCAATGTTTATTATCTAAACTTCAAAACAACAGTCTCTTAAATCTACTGGTATCCAAGTGGTTCCGCTATAACTTGCGAGGTTGCCGGCAATCGAAAAAAGGGGCTTACAAGGAACAGATGATTCCTCGATACTCATATAGATCATGGCTATTGAGTGAATGTGATGATATAGTTTTTTAGTTCTTGTCAGTAAAGTATAGGATCATACTTCAGGAGCACACCTGTCTGCGATAAATAGTGTTTCAATTCTTTGTTTCTTATACTTTTTACCAACTATATGGTTCTTACCAAAACGGTAGAAAATCGAATGTCAATTTTCTAGGAAGAAATATCGATTAACTGAAACGATTCAGTGCTTCATATCGATTACAAATTGATTTTTTGGGTCCGGGAAATCAAATTTTCCGATTAAGGAGACACGGTACCCTGTACACAATTTCTTTTACTTAGATAGTTATAAGAATAAAATTACATGCACTGTATTCGAACACATCTATAATAAACATTTCATAAGCAAAATACTATTTTTAAACAAACAATAATTTTAAATTGTTAAAATTATTTAAAGTTATTAAAATTCCTACTACTTTTACAAATTTGAATATTTTTCATCCACTTTTTTTTCTGATATTCCTGGAAGTATTTCCCACAATTCTGTGCATAGGATTAGTATTACAAGTGATACTTTTATTTTTAGAATTTTTTTTCTCTTAGACACTATAAAAACAGTAAAAAACAGCTATATCTAAATTTATAGATTTCTAAAAAAATAACTGTTCCTCTAAATACTTATTCCCTGCACAGAATTATCAATCTATTATTTAAAACAACCAGAAAAAGTTTAAACATTTTATAGTGAATATAAAAAAAGCCTTAGCATTTCAAACACATGATCATCATGAAAAATAAGAAGCTGAGAAAAAGCAATTTAAAGTTTTTGAAATAAAAAAAATAATTGAAAGAGCTAAAATATATAGTATCCATTCTAATATATATTAAAATTCAAGTTGTACACTAAGCATTTTTAATGCAAAATTCATGCTTAATTAGCACATATTAAAAAGGAAATAAATTAAGATTAAATGGAATGAAGTGATACAAAACAGTAATATATATATATATATATATATATATATATATATCTAACTTTATGGATCTTTTAAAAAGTAGCTCTTCATATAAATCCTTACGCTATGCACAGAATTATCAAACATTTTATACAAAACAACCAGGAAAGTGTCAAAGATTTTTAATGAATACAAAACAAGCCTTAGCGTTTTAAATATTTGATCACGATGAAAAATTTAGTCGTGAAAAACATTTAAACTTTTGAAAGTCAATAAAATACATGAAAGAACTAAACCTTGGCCTTCATTCTTACATATATTGCAATTTAGGTCATAGTAAATAGTTTAAGACAGTAATATAATCTAAAAGTTATTAAATATTATTACATAAATATGTTAAAATTAAATGTATTAAAATATTATAATATATATCAAATGCACTAACCAATTGTTTTGAAATTATAAAACATTCATTTTATGTTCATATTATAATGGTAAATAAACATTATTAAAAACCACCCCGTTCATATGTGATTCCTTCTTTTTTAATGAATCAGGCGTTTCGCCTCTTTTTTGCTAACGCAATTTTTTTCCGAGCAATTGTGTACACTGCCAATCTTTTTCTTTTCCTCTGATAAACTCTACGGTAGTCTCGCCAAACAGCCAACATTTTTGACTGTTTATTTGAAGCAGGCCCATTATCCTTTTGCAAATTTTCTAATGAATTTGTACCAAAATTCAATTCACAAACTGCATCACAAACAGCAATAGTTACTCGACGCAGTGTCGCTGACGTTTCTTTTAAACATTCACCCCATATGATGCTGTGAAGGTTCTCGTTTGCATTTTGTGTCACACATCTTATGCATCTTTGAAAGAGTTCATTAGAAGCCAATCTTTGATATATTGGCATAATTTTGGCTAAATGAGTTTCCTTCAAGGGTGTCTTCACATGCTTCACGTCAGGACCCGGTACTTCACCACGAGCAAGAGCAGCCTGGAAAAAGCACCAAGAATCTTTTCCAGTCGAACATTTAAAATGTTGAGGTTTTTGGTCCGTTGATATACTATGAAACTATGTTGCATAAATTGCAGTTTTCATTGCTTCTACGTCACCTTTGTTCGAGCAAATCGCATTTTGATAGTAACGTGACAATTTCTTAATTGTCTCTTCCTTTAAACTACCACGGGATTTCCCTCCCAAGGAAACACCTCTTGCCCACCATTCTTTAACAGCTTTTCGTAAAGATCTACCTAGCCTCTTGCTAACATGGTTCATGCACTCTTCTTTCTTTATTTTTATCTCAGGACCATAAACTTCCTTAGTATTTAAATATTGATATGTTTTTGCATCACCATCAGACAATAGTGTCGTGTATCGAAAACCACTATCTTCAGATCTTTGCCATAATGTAAGAGCAGCCTCTTGTTCCAATGCACAAGATGATCCTACGTGATTGATAGCATATGAAGATATATATATGTCCTTCATACCACACAAGAAATTCTGCTGAATTTTCTCCCAAACCAGATTTTGCGTGTTCACATTCAATGCAGCGTTTCGACATAATTTCAAAATCCATACCAAATCCAGTAAAAAGGTCAATCACGCAACCTACACCTATTTGAGATGAATGTCCCTGAATCAACCAATTACCATCAAAAGTAACATCTATATCAGTAATGGTACTATTACTTTGATAAGCACTTTTCACCTGACTTCGAACATCATTTTCAAGCTTTTTACTGTAGATCTAACCAAAGATTTACATAACATTTTTTAGATATATTGAATGTTCGACTTGAAGGTAAATCCATATTAATTAACATACAAAATTTTTCCATAGCTAAATAGCCTTTCCCAAAACGTAAAAATGATTGCACCATGTGCATGTTTATGTCGAATGATTGGTTTTCATTACCTTCACTATCAGAAATTCGTCTGGATGTAAAGTTACTTGATTTAATTATATCAAAAGAAGTGCAAAATACAGAGATTTTTCTGGAAAATCCAAGCTTTTCACCAATGTCAATTTTTAGTGAATATTATTTGCAAACATCACACAATAAGTTTTTAAAAGTCCTTTTAAAAACTGTACATCCAGTATCACATAATGAGTGGCTTCAGAATTTTCACAACAATTTAAATCGTTCAAGCAGCTGTCTTCTAAAGTTTGGCATCTCATATTTCTTTCTGGTAATGCTGAGGAAATAGAAGTTTCATCTTTTCAGAAAACATCAGTTTCATGACTATAGGGTTCACTGCACCATCTCTTGTTAGCTTTTTGTTTACTAACAAGACTCGATCGCTTTTGCCTAGGCATGATGAATTAAAGTTTACTTATTAATAAAAAGATATTCAAACGAATAATTAAAATTATAAAGAAATAAATTGATTATATAATTGGCTTTGAAAAAAGCCCTTAGTTTTGATACTAATGGTTTTAGAATAAGAAAAAAGGATGCAAAGCAGAATGGAATAACGTTTCTCTTGCATAAAAACAAACGAATTAATTCACTTCTCTTCTAATTAATGTATAAAGCTTTAGAATCGCGTGTAAAAGTAAATCAATCGAAATTGTTTAGGCTAGATGATAGCGTCTGCATAAGAAGCAGACGACATGTCTTTTAGTTTCGGTTTCGCTTCAACATACTGTCAAAAAAATTTAAATAACTCGCAAAAAAATGCAGCTAGAGCTACCAAATTTTATAAACATATTTAAAAAAGTCACACAACTAAAATAAGAGAATAAAAAAAATTCGTTAAAATCGTCATTTTTAGGGTAATGTGTCCCCTTTCGCGCGCGCGCGATCTCAGAACGCCATCTCTACTGTGCCGAGGGAAATCATTGCATACTTTAAATCTTTCCACGCTCAGTCTCCTCCATTTGATGCGGTGTGGGGTTGGGATGCAAGCTCTGAAGACGTCCTCGTCACTTAACCGAGGCTCAAAATTACGATGTCTATCCCCTTGTTTCACATTTTAGAGGAACTTTGATATACATTTACTCACTCTCTGGCTCTGAAAGGAAAATTATAAAAGTGAAACATCAATTACAACATTTCCTTCATTTCTGGACAGTCATTCAAAATAAAGAAATCCAATGCGAATATTTTTTGGCAAGTTGTGAAACTTTTCTGATAATTAACGATATGTTTAATAACATTTAGTTAGCTACTATATAATAACGGGTTCAATGGATCTCAAAACTCTTATATTGCAAAGTATTCAAGTTTTGGGGAAAAAATATATGTCAAAGCCTCAACATTTACGAACATTTGATACCAAAATTTTGTTGAAACTGTGAAACTTTCCGTAGTTATTGTGAAATAACTAGTGAAACTTATACAAAACCCCTATCATTTTCTTATCTCTTAACTTCGATTTTCTGAATGCAAAAATTTTAGTTTGCGTGCACAGGATTTCTCAGAAACTGTTTATGATAACAATTTGAAATTTCATACACGTGTTTAAATTAAGACTCTTCATACCTTATATAACAATTTTTTTTTAAAAAAATTAATAGAATTTTTGTATAATATTTGAAATTTAGTTTATTTTTTTCTCACAATTTTAAGACTCGTTATATATAATTGTATTTAAAAAATATTTTTTCTCTTAGTTTCTTAAAGTTAGTATAACTTTAAATGTGAATATTTTTATACCAATACAAATGAGCAGGCTCGCTTCATAAGCCTAAGGTCTCGGGTTCGATCCCATTTGGAGTCGATATATTCTTTTGGATGCAGAAATCGTAGGCAAGCATGCCATAGAACTGTATGACACGTAAACTATACATTAAGCAACGATTTGGGTCTTGTATTTTAGGCAAAACAACACTGCTATATTAAGTATTCGTCGAAACCTTAGATTAATACTCTCAGCATCAAAACATTTGGTAGTGAGGCCTACCACCGGATGTAGCCACCATAAAATGGCTCTAACATTCGGGGACTTGCAGTGTCAAAAAATGCAGTGTTGGCAATCTGCATCCCATTAGAAAAAAATTGCGTATTTATACGAGACCATATCAATTGTAGTAGCTTATTATTATTACCTTTGAAATACCTATTTCACGTGCGAATTAGCTCCACAATCAAATGTACTCCTTTAGCAAAACGGACTGAAGATGAAGTCGTGATTAACGATAACTTAATCAAGCATGATGTTCGGAGTAAAGAGGCTGATGCGCGTTGATTGTTTCGAGATTTAAGAAGATCTCGAAGACGAAGCATTGCTTTGCAGGGAGCCCTTCTAAGATATCCGCTCCTCCATCTCAGACTGTTGTTTTGTTGTTACTAATACCACCTTATCGGCAAAGGCCAGATCAAGGCTTACGAAATTCATCATGTCAAAGGACTAATGGCGCCTTTTGTTGGCTGTAGCTTTGAGCACCATACATGTAAGAGTGCGATTTTAGTTCGGTTTAACCCTAATTTGGAGGGAAAACACCCTCGGGGGATCAGAGTTTTCCCACCACTCTTCCCATTCCACCAATCCTAAGTGAGGACTTGTGGTTTGACAGCTATTTAAAGTACCCCCACCCGCGAAGGCGCTTTACTCTTACAAAAATATTTTTCTTCCCCGGGATTCAAAACTAAGCCCAACTGCACCGTAGTCAGCTTCGCCAGAAACTATACCGGAGGGGCGACAATCACACTGTTTAAAATTGAAATGCTTAATGGAAACAGTGAAATTTTTGAAGGCAAATTTTATCAAAGAATACACGAATTACCGAATTTTATATATATATATATATATATATATATATATATATATATATATATATATATATATATATATAATACCCTCTAATATACTTTTCAGTAACTTTTAAACCCCTTTTTCTAGTCGTTTACGATACGCGTCTACTTATTTTTAATTCTCTGCCCACACATGCTTGAAATTAAAATCGTAATCAAATAGTAATATTGCATCAGAAAATGACGCCAACCAGTTTCAGATCAATTGTGGCTTTTGTATGAGGGAATCACGTGACCTTCACTTGCCCAGTATAAAAAGCAAGAGTTATTTGTAAGCGCTCTCTTTGTCTTCGTCTTAAATATGTGTATATTCACTCCAGCTAGTTTTGATTTTCATTCTTCATTTATAATTCTTGTGTTGTTGGAACGCTTTTTGTTTAATTCGAAATAAAGCACTATTTATCATTGTAAAGGACGACCTCGTGAATAGCAACATTTATGAAAGATCCACTATCTCAAATATGAATCCAAAAAAGATAGCTATCCACATCTCTCGGAAACGATTATAACATAATATATATATATATATATATATATATATATATATATATATATCATACTCATGTATTATACTCATGTATTATAGGCCGTAGTCAAGGTCACCGATCCATAATCGACATATCATTTGCTTGAGCCTAGTGCCACTGAAGAAATGCTGAGTAGAGGGGCTGGTGTACGTTAAATATGCCAAGGTTCAAAGTTCTTCTAATGGTGTTGTGTGATGGATAGGAGAGAGGATACAAACTCAGGTGTCGTGCCCGTCCCCAGGTTCATCAATATGAGGTATTACGCCAAAAGCCATCGTGTTGCTTTATACTGCGATGTTCATAAAGACTCACTCACTTATGTTTTATACCATCGACCCATTTCTCAAAATCAAAAGTTCATGAAAAGCTGCGATATGCAGTCAATATTGGAAAACCGTTCTTGCGCGTTTTCCAAAATATTAACGATAGAAGCATTTGAAAAAAGCTTAATTTGCTCACATTGGTATAATACGTAAATATGCCATATATGTATATACGTATATCGCATTTAATTATATTCTGAGGACTGTTGCAAAGCGAATATTAAAGGTATATGATTTTCAAGTCCATGCATAAAGCAATTTTTGTAGAAAGAAGTGAGCAGTTAATTTTTTTTTTATGTGGGATCCCTTTTTTTATTGTATGAATTTCAAATTCATATTTGGAAAATGATAACATAAAGTTCCTTCAAAAGGTTTTTCCTATGCCTTATTATGTGTAGCTTACGATTATACTTCAAAGAGCAATAGATGCCAAAGAAAAGAATGATCTTTTGGTTCAAGTTGTGAGTTTGACATGTTTCCTTGAATCCTGCATATTTGACCCAATTTTGTCAGATGTTTGCACAGAATGGACAGTGGGTAGTCTTCTGAAATGAAAACGCCAAGTCATACAATTATTATTCTTGAGAGTATTAGCACGTAATGCGTCTTAAATGGGGCTGAAGTTCCTTGTGTTAACACACTTGCATAAGCTGGTTTAAATAAGAAGTGCAGTCGGATGTTAGGGAATCCCAGTTTTTTTTTGAAGGTGCGTATTTTATAACCAGGAGTGTGATAAAAGAAAAAGAAAAAGTGTAATATAGTGCAAAAATGATTTCATTAAATTAATTTCTTTTTAAGTATAATAGTTAAACTAAAAGTTTGGGTTATGGATAACAATCTTTTATAATTGCCTTATATAAGGATGTATAAGTCAAATGTACTTTGTAAAGTTATAATGTTATAGAGAGTTATATTAACGTCGTACTAATATAAAGCTACATGAGGGCAATAGGTGATGGACCTCGTAATTTTGAACCTAAATAAAGTGACTAGGGCAAGTCTTGGGTAGGTAAACACCCACTTTACCTTCTACTGATTGATTGATTGAATATTAACGTCGCACTGTTCAGCTACACGAGGGCTTTTGGCGACGGACCACGTAATTTGGAACCATGGTCAAGTGACGTGGACGACACCTGAGCTGGCACCCCCTCTCCTAACTACCACACCACACCAACGGGAGGACGTTTCAGCTCTCGACAGATTTAACGTGCATCGCTGCCCTACACGGCGGGTCTTTAGTGGTACTAGGCTCGAACCTGTGACAAAGCAAGCCACAGTCCGATACCTATACCACTCTTTACCTTCTACACTACATCAGTTGGAGGACGTTTCAACCTCGATATTTTTAACTTGTATCAGCTCCCTATGAACAACTAAACTTCTTCGGTACCAGGTTCGAACTAAGGACATGTCAGCTAAGAGTATGTTACCTTAATCACTAGGCTATACCGCGGCTACTAATAATTTTATAAGTTGAAGCAAACTTAGGACAAATTTTCCTTGAACGAGATACTGAATTTGTTTGTCTGTTGAAATGCAATGTCCAAACTTTGATGGTGAGTGGTACTTATTAGAGGGAGATTCCAGCTCAAGTGTTGCCTTCGTCACTTGGCCATGTTTCAAAGTTTTGAAGGCAGTCGCCAATGGTTTAAAAATTATTTCACACTTTTAAATCATTGCACCCAGAACTTAAAACGATTTTGTAATGAACCAAGATATTTTAAGTGTTCCCTTTTTTAACATTAAAACAAAACTTTTATGGGACTATTTTTTTAACCTCAAATAGAGGTTTATATCAATCGTTAGTATCAATCTTTTGGAAGTATACTGGTAGTGAGTGAGTGAGAGTGAATATTTGCGTCGCACTGTTTAGCTACATGAAGGCTTTTAGCAACGGACCACATAATTTCGAACCATTGTCAAGTGACGTGAAGGACACCTGAGCTAACATTCCCTTATCCTAAATACCACACCACAGCATAGGGATGGCGTTTCTTCTCTGTAGAGATTTAACATGCATCGCTGACCTACACGGTGTTTCTTTAGAGGTACTTGGCTCGAACTAAGGACATGCGGGCCACGATTCGATACCTTGAAGATTGGGCTACCACAGTCCTAGTATACTAGTTAAAATTATTTTCGTCATTAATATTGTTTCTGGTCTAAATTCATAAAAAAAATGATTTTAAATGCAATAAAAAAATAATCCTTTACAACTGTTTTGATGTTTCAAATAACTTTTATATCTATAAATTTATGGTTGTAAGTTGACTGTCGAATCAAGAGGCCGTCGTAGCCCATTGGTGATATTAACAATCTCGTAGCCGGAGAATCGCGAATTCAAGTTTTACAGCCACTGAAGTCTCACTGTGTCGCAGAGATGGCGATTTTTTGCGAAAAAAATAGAATTTTGTATATTAATTAGAATCGTAACATGATGAATCTATTAAAAAATCGATATCTAAGAGACCGATTACTAAAAAAATCGATTTTTTTATAAGTCTGCATTTACAATATAAATATAAATCAAACTTTATGAAAAACAAGTAAAACACCATAATAAACGATTTCTCATAAGTAAAATCAGGAGATACTTTATCGTAATTTATTATCGTATCAAAGTATCAGGTATAAAAGAAGACATTTATTTCCAAATGTATTTATTACATTAAAAAATTTAGAAAATAGATTCTATTACTTATAATTTCCAATTTTTACTAGATAAACTTTTTAGAAACAACAGTCTGTCAAGTTTTCTTCGATCCATGTGGTTCCGCTCATCACTTGTGATGCTTTCGGCAATCGAAAAAAAGACGCTCACAAGGAATAGATGATCCCACGATACTCATTTATATCATAGCTATTGAGTGAACGTGATGATAACAAAAAGTTTTTTTGTTCTTGCCATTAAAGTATATGGTCACACTTCAGTTGCACAACTGCCTGCGATAAATAGTAATTAAATTCTTCGTTCTTTATAGTCTTTACCAACTTTATGGTTTTAACAAAACGGTAGAAAATCGAATGTCGATTTTCTAGGAGGAAATATCGATTCAGTGCTACATATCGATTTAAAAAATCGACTGTTTTTTTTCCCGAAAATAGATTTTTCGTTTAGTCGATCTCAGACCGCCATCCCTACTGTACCGAGGGAAAATTCTATTCACTTTAAATCTTTCCAAGCGCAGTCTCCTGCATTTGGTATGGTGTGGGGGTGGGATGCAAGCTTTTTTGTCGTCTTCGTCACTTGATCGTTGCCAAAATTACGATGTCTATCCCCAAAAGCTCTCTTGTTTTGCTTTTTACGTTGATGTACGTACATATTCACATACTCTCTGGGTTTGAAGGGAAAATTATAAAAGTGAAACATAAATTACAATATTTCCTTCATCTCTTACAGTCATTCGAAATAAAGAAATCAGTTGCAAATATTTATTTGGCAAGTTCTTTCTTGTAATTAACGAAATTTTTAACAACATTTAATTAACCACTATATTATGACGGGTTTAAGAGGTCTCAGGAATCTTAATTTGGAAATTTTTCAAGCGTTTGAAAAGAAATGTATGTTAAAGCCTCAACATCCCTGAGCATTTGATACCAAAATTTTGCTGATACTGTGAAAACTTTCGTAGTGATTTAGTGAAACTTATAGAAAACCCCTATATATATATCTTCCTTATATTTAACTTCTTTTTTCTGGAAAAAAAATTCCGTGTAGGATTGCTCGGAAACTGTTTTATATTAATTTGAAATTTCACACAAGGGTTTAAAATAAGGCTCTTCATAACTAATAGAACTATTTTTTTTAAAAAAAGTAAATAATAGAATTTTTTGTATCTGGATTCCAGTTTATTTTTTTCTTAAAATTCTAAAATCCTCATTATAATTGTATTTAAAAATATTATTTTTACATCAAAAGTGAACATTTTTATACCAAGTAAAACGGTGCTTCTCATACTTTCAATCCTTGCGACCCGATCCTCAATCACTATTTTCGTCACGCCCCCCTCCATACAATAACGATGTATTGAATTCTATAATACGAGACTCTTACGCTAAAGCTACAGTATGACTTTAACCTCTTCACCTCCGGCGTATATAAACGTCTGGCTTAGCCAGTGCGTCAATTTCCCCGGACGTATATACCAGGTGTCCACAATTAAACGACCCTTCTTCAAAATTGTGTACAGACGAAACTATTCTTCCGAAAGTTGTAAATTATTGTGTACGACATAAAGAAGGGATGGGAATTTGTTTGAGCGAATAAAATAATTAGTTCAAAATTTCACTACTAGAGGGCGTTTTTAATGGAGATCATATTTAGCATACATTTATAACAGTTTACAAAATTTGTTAAAAAAATAAATGTGCTCAACAACATGATGACCATCGTTTTCAGCTACTAAAGGGTGTTTTTTAGAGGTATAGAACGATGCATTGTTCGATTGACATGAATTTTGTTTTATTCGAAAAATAATCTTGTGGCATTACATCACGTGATGAACAGACGTGGAAAAAAAATTTGCATACTCATACTTCTTCTTACTAATATCCCGCACTTATTCCAATTTTCCACATTTTGCTTCCTTTCATTTTGTGGTTGCTATGGATTATAGTGTTATCCGTCATCAGCAATTGTCCAGCAGTGTATATTATATATATATATATATATATATATATATATATATATATATATATATATATATATATATATATATATATATATATATATATATATATATATATATATACACATATATATTATATATATAAAGGGGTTTTTTAGAGGTATAGAATTTTAAATTTAAAAAAAAACAACGATGTATTATTCGATTGACATGATTTTTTTTTTATTCAAAAATAATCTTGTGGCATTACATTTTGAATATGATTTCTGGCATAGGACTATCACGTCCGGCTCGGATGTAGTCCAATCTGAACGTCCAATTTTCGATGACTTTCCAACATTTGTGGCCGTATATCGGCAAAAACACGGCGAATGTTGTTTTCCAAATGGTCAAGCGTTTGTGGCTTATCTGCATAGACCAATGATATTACATAGCCGCACAAAAAATAGTCTAGCAGTGTTAAATCACAAGATCTTGGAGGCCAATTGACAGGTCCAAAACGTGAAATTAGGCGGTCAACAAACGTGTCTTTCAATAAATCAATTGTTGCTCGAGCTGTGTGTCATGTTGCGCCGTCTTGTTGGAACCACAGCTCCTGTACATCATGATTGTTCAATTCAGGAATAAAAAAGTTAGTAATCATGGCTCTATACCAGTGCTTCTCAAACTTTCAATACTGGCGCCCCCCTTTTCAATCACAATTTTTATCGCGCCCCTCTTATACATAATAATTTACTGAATGCAATAATAATGCACTTTTACGATAAAGCAATAATATTTATTATAAACCGTACAAATTCCTGACATAAGTATTAAATTTTGTATATGTTACTTTTAAGCAAAAAAAGTTAAGTAATAGGATAATTACTAAGTTATTTTTCCTTTCTCTGATTTTTAAATTGGAACATATTACAAAATGCGGTGGTTGATTAGAAGATAAAATATAGATATCAGCTAAATATAGAAAAATGAACTCAGAGGGTCAATTTCTTATCTTAAAACTCCTTTCAAAAACTTTGCTCTGTAAGACAAGCCCATGGAAGTAGCTAATAATTATTAAACTTGTTGTTAATTTAGTATTAATTAATTAGTCATAAAATACTCTGTGCACCACTTATACATTAAAAGCAGTGTTTCTCAAACTTTCAATACTGGCGACCCAATTTTCAATCATAATTTTTGTCGCCCCCCCCTGTACAACAATAATGTATTTATTGCAATAAAAATGCACTTTGACGCTAAAGCTACAATGCGATCTTAATTATAAACCGTACATGAGAAGTATATTAAATTTTATGTATATATAACTTTTAAGTAATATATATTTTAAGAAAATTACTTAAAATATATATTACTTAGAATTATGTTATTTTTCTTTCTCTAATTTTTAAATTGGAACAGATCGCAAAATGATGTATTTAATTCAAAATTTATTTCCTTCAGCATTCATTTATCAAAGTACAAATGTCATTAGAAAAATAGTCTAGTCAATGTCGCTCTCTATCATATCCATCACATCTGGCATTATAGGGTACGTTTGCGTGAGTCTGGGCAACCTATCGGACGTCTGCGCAAAACATGTAAAAATGCTTTTCCTCATACAATTTCAGTCAGTTTTGGTCGACTCGATATTCCTATAGCTACCGAATCTAGCTTGAATGTACATTTTTTTTAAAATTTCCACGTTAATTGTAATTCACAGTAATTAAGTATTTACGGCAGTAGATTAAAACAATATCATACATACATTTTTAAGTCGTAAGCAAACAATCGACCATAATAAAGAATAAACAAGTACACAGACGAACGAGCATGGTTCCGAAAATTAAATCAAAGCGATCTTCTCAAAAATACTTAAATTTTGGATTTACCACTACTGAAGTAAATGATGGAAAAAAAAGCCCCAGCTCGATATGTGTTAAAACTTACAAATCTGTAGAACAACATGTGAAAGTTGTTTTTAAAACATGTAAAATCATTTAGCTATGTTGGCAAAGAATTTTAAAAAGTTTTTTCTGGATGAGGACAGCTTGGTAGCAAGTTACGAGTGGATTAGGGACCTATTTCAAGATACTCCAGAAGGGCTCTCAACTTCCGAAGAAGAAATCTTCAAAGATTTCAGTGAAAAATTAAAAGGCAATTTTGTAATAAATCGCTCTTTGAATTTGGGGTAGAGGTGGATGAGAAATTATCTGTACTGAAAACAAAAGCACTTCGTATACTATTACCATTTTCAACATGCTACCTTTTCCAAACCAAATTTTCTGCAGTGGATGCCTTGAAGATAAAATATAGATCTCAGCTAAATATAGAAAAATAACTCTTTAAGTGTCAATTTCTGATATTAAACCTTCCTTTGAAAAACTTTCCTCTACAAGACAAGCCCGTGGAAAAAAGTCCCTAATAATTATTAAACTTGTACTTAATTTAGTAATAAGAATGATTGATTGAATATTAACGTCGCACTGTTCAGCTGCACGAGGGCTTTTGACGACGGACCACGTAATATTGAACCATGGTCAAGTGACGTTGCTGACACCTGAGCTGGCACCCCTCTCTCCTAACTACCACACCTCACCAACGGGAAAACGTTTCAATTCTCAACAGATTTAACGTTCATCGCTGCCCTACACGGCGGGTCTTTAGTGGTACTGGGCTCGAACTCGAGACAAGGCAAGCCACGATCCGATACCTATACCACTCGGGTACTGCGGCCAAATTCAGTAATAAGAAATTGTTTATAAAACACCTTCTTCAGTACTGATACATCAAACGTATACTGGCTGAAACACCGACTCTTCGCACGAGTTCATTTTTTAAAAAAATAAAACATTATTCTTGATATAATAGCTGAACTGTAAGGAGAGTAAAACTGTGTGCACGACATTGTATACAAAAATGTAAAATGATTTTTTTTAGATAAATGCTATAATTGTAAATAACTGGTTAAAAGAACTGTAATTTTAAACCTCACACAATTAGCATTTAGAATTAATGTTAAATTATGAAAAAGAATATAAAATTCCGATGAAGAATAATTGTGTTACTTTTTAACATTTAAAGCGAGAAGACTTCAAAAATGTTTTAACCCGGGAGCAGGCGCGTACTCGATACTAACATTAATGGTAGTGCGGGGGACTCAGTCACCCCAATCATTTGTTTAGAATTATTTTTACTGTACACGATACAAATCGGAATTCTAGTGAACATTTTAATTTATAGAAAGTGTACTTACCTTCTTTCAAGGACTATTCAAGTCTTTGATGATTTGAGAAAAATCCAATAAAAACTGAACTAAAATGATTCAAAGTACAAGACCATAATAAAGGACGCAGATCAGACACTTTTCAATTATCCTACAGAAATGTTAAACCAATCAATTCTTTTCCAAATATCGTAAAACTCTATTATTTACAATTTCCCTAAGCGAAAAACAAATGCATAAAACTAATATTGAATAACCATACCATAAGATTGAAGGTCAATCAAATGATTAGCAAACGTACTATGCAGCCTGGCTGAAAAGTGAATCATGACTTCCTTTTCTTTTTCTACAACTAATGTACAGTATTTCAATAATAATTACAGTGGTGAATTGT